>PVJA010000127.1:126481-144802 GCA_004027025.1 Myocastor coypus | reverse complement strand
TGAAATTGTATGTCAGAAAAAAATACGATAATAATATCTGATTTACTGTGATAAATAAGAAGTAATAAATATAAACCATACAGTACAGATATTCAACACGAATTAGCTACTGTTTACTTCCTTCCTGTATTATGACCATCATTGTGAAGACTCTTTGGAAACATCACCCATTACCATCTCTAGTAAGGACAATACAACTACTGTTACTGCTGGAAGGCTCAGGCCTGGTCGGAGGAGATCGCAACCTGATTTTTCTGGCTTTCAGCAGAGTTTGGGAGATTTTGTTAAACAAAAGTATTACCATATTTTTTATCACATTTTTGTTAGACAGCTTTTCACAGCTTCGGCAGAGCACCTGTGAGATAGAAGCGAAGGTCACTCTGGCTTGTGCTTTCAGAGGACTGAGCCGATGGTCACTTGTTCCCATCACTCTGGGCCTGTGCCGGCCCACAACATCACGGTGTGGGCTCAGGTGGGAGAGGTCTGCAGTTGGGAAGCAAAAGGGGAAAGGGCAAAGGCATGACCTTCACAAGCGCACGCTTCGGCTTCGGAGTAGAGTGTTTGTGTAGAGCGTAAAAGGTCATAGGTTCAAGAGCACACCCTTAAAGATAGCATTTCCTTCAAGTAAACCTCACTTCCCAACTCCTAGAGGCACCATAAGCCAGTGACTAAGTCTGTAAAGCATTGCGGGATGCTCTGGATCCAAACTAGAGGAAAAGGGAAAGTAAATGTGCAGCTACAGGAAGTACATTAAACACACTCACACACGCGCGCGCGCGCGCGCACACACACACACGCACGCACAAGAAGTATAAGCTACTTATGCCTGCACTATTTCTGGCAATATGCAAAAAGTGCAATATATGATTAATAGACAATGGAGAAATTTATGTTCCCATCTGACATAGGAAAAGGAGGAGGCAGAAATGATAACACATTATTCTGGAGAAATGTCTCTATTGTGGAAGAAACTGACTTTCTCAGCCCAAGTTAGAGTCCCGACTTTCTAAGAGTAATGAATTTACTCTCCACAGCGGGATTTCATTGTAATATGTGTTTGTTTTCATTTGTAATTATGTATGAACTTGCAGCAACAGGCCCAGAATATCATTAGCATTGGGACAAGAAGATAATCATCTTCTGACAACTGTCAACCATGATACTTGGAGCTGAAACTCTGAGAGCTTCGCTAGGTATTAAATTTGTTGGTTTAGCTATGGGCAATTGGTTTTCCAACTTTTGTTCCATCTTGCAAGACTCTGGCTTTTGCTAAACTTGGCTTTTACCCTATTTTCTTTCTATCATTCTCCTTTCAGGGGAGCTGTGCGTCTGGGCTCATTATTACTAACTATGCTTTACTGGTAAATTATGCAAAACAGTTAGGCTCATGAATAGCTGATTTTCAATTGCTTTCTTTCCCATTTTTTTTTTTTAATTTCTGCCTATGTCATAAGAAACTTGTGAAATAGTATTGAGGGAAATTTTTGTACCAAAAATATATTCCTACTGATGTATTAAAAAAAAAAAAACACATGCATTATCTTTTCCAAATTATCTGTTAAACTGTAATATATATATGCATATGAAATTGTTAACCATTTATGGAAAACATGTAGAATTTGTACTTCAAATTATAACTTACGGAGGCTGGCCTCATAGCTTAGCAAACTAATGCACCTGGTTAGGCAGAGTGCAGTGCCCTGGGTTTGATCCACTGCAAGCCATGTGAACCCTGCTTGCGGGGTTCACCGAGACAGTGATTGAGACTAGGCATGGTGATGCGCGCCTGTGATCTCAGTGCTTTGGGAGGCTGAAAACAGGAGGATCACTATGAGTCTGATCTGTGTAATGAGACCCTGTAGATCCTTTCCTAAAATACAGAAAAAAATGTAACTCATGCAAACATGTTTTAATACTTAATATCAAGCACTATCTTATTTTTAAAATATTTTCCATGTTGTTTCATTCTTGATCTTTTTCTTACCACTCCATTCATTACAGTTTTAAAAGTACTGTACAAATTTCCTTTGGAACACCTTACTTGTCATATCTGTGGCAGGTAGAGAATTCCGAGGTCATAATCTTTTATCAATTTTGGCCAAATTACATTACAGTGTACATACATACCAATGCTTAATATCAATAAACTATTAAAATTCTTTAGCTACTTATAATACTCTTTGGTATCAAAAATAAAGGCCCAACTGAAATACATATTTAAAATATATATGGTAGCTTTCAAGAAGGTTAAATTAAGCTGTCAAGCTTCTGGGATAAAAAAAGAAAAGATTAAGATCAATGACTCAGGAATGAATACTAAATAAAGTAAGGGTTCAATAGATGCTATTTTCTCTCTTGTTAGTGTGTTCATGACACAGCAGTAAATGTTGCCATTTCTTCTTTTTAAATTCTCCACTGTAATTTGTGTAGGAATAGTCTATGAGAGTGAGGGAATTGAGGCAGAGAATAGGACAAACAAGTTTGTTAACTGTTAAAAGATGCCCGAAGGGTCCTGTATTTACTATGCGTAGGTCATGATTTATCTCCGCTGGTACAGCAAAGATCTCCATTCCTTCCCTGCTTCTATTCTTGACCTCCCACTTTTGGTTGCAAACCCACGAGAATGTTTTAAAACACATAGTTCTGTAAGTGGTGGAGTGTGACTCTTTACTGGGTAATAAAATCAAAACCAGGATTTTTATCAAATAAAATAGAAAAGGCATGGTCAAAGTGCTTTGGGCATAATAAAGTATTTTTCATAAACTTTAAGTGAGAGAGCCAGTGTGCGTACATGCGTGCGCGTGTGCGTGAGTGTGTGTGCGCGTATGTGCTCTAGGTCTTCATAAAACTATTTCTGATTTTGGATCTAAGCCAAAAAAGTTGTCTGGGGGCTGTCTGGAGGTCTGTGCTGCTTCAAATACAGGCTAGATTACACTTAGAACTATCCAATGTCTTCCCGTTGCACTTAATATTAAATCCCGACTCGATCCCACAGGCTCTAAGGTTACTGATAATGTGGTCCCTGCTGAGATCCTTACCCTCACCTTAACAAAGTTCTCTGGCACACTGCTCTCCAACCCCGCTGTTCTGTTTGCTGTTCTCCAAACACAGGAAACTCCTTTCTGCACCGTGGCTTCTTTATTTGCTGCTCCTGTTACTTAGAAGAGGGGCCCAGATCCTGGAATGCTTGCTCTTCTTGTCAGAATGGTCTTTGCTGAAATGTTCTTGGCTCAAAGATGCTCTCACTAGTTATTCAGTATAAACTGGCCACCACCTGCACTTATCCTTTGGAGCATTTGATGTTTTTACAGCATGAGGTTCACACCTAACTACTTTGTCATTAATTAATCTGATAACTACTTGCTAACCTTGCTCTCCCTACCTCAAACAGAATGGGAGTTTCCTACAAAGATGGGTAGATGAGCTGAGATAAAGAACTCAGAAATATATGTTAACACATTTTAAGATATATATATATATATATATATATATATATATATATATATATATATATATATAACTTTAGCATTAAAGGGTAAAAGCTATAAGGGAAGGAAATTCATTAGACTATGTCTAATAGAATGTACCACCATCTTCCATTTGCAATTCACTTAAAATGTAATCACAGTTAATAATATGCTGACACTTTCATTATATGTATTTTTTCCCTGAATATAGTGTTTTAAATAAAAACTTATATTGTGTGCTAAAAGTGTCTTATTTTTGTGTCCTCATCCATGCAACTGACTTTTAGGATACCACACAGTGAAACCTCAGTCAATTTTGTTAGCTGGTTTCTGGTTCAGGTAGACTGCTAATGCTGGGGAGGGGCCTTCTACCACTGTTACCAGCTGTTCAAAGAAAGAGTAAAGGGGAGTCAGAACATTTCAAAAGATTGTAGGATTTTTTTCATAGCTATTGTTGATTCAATTGATATTTCACATCTTACACATTTTCCATTTCAGTTATTTTACAAATTTTTCAGATGAATTATTTAAGCAGATATCATTTGTTAGTTCCTTCAGCAGACTTCACCACCAGAGAGCCCACAAACTGAATCTAGCAGCAAAGTGTCTTCTGCTTGATCTGCATGAAATTTTGAATTGGAAATCAGCCTCTCTGAATTGCTAGAACTCATATAAAACTCTGAATGTCTGTCCTCTTTGGTTAAGTGAAATGACAAGGTGCCTTTGATAGCAATGGAGCTGATAAAGCATGTAGTTTGTCACTGTGCACATACTACTGAATTACTTTACATGTAGACAAATTCAGGTGCTTACATTTCCTGTGTGCATCAAAAAGAAATTTTTTTCAGCATGTTTATAGGCCCTGCTACAGGAAGAAGCTAGCAGCAATTTGTAATCATTTTCAAACCAAGGCTCAAGTTTTTAATAGAAGTGAGATACATCCCTTATTAATTTATTCATTCATCCATTCATTAATCCAACAAGTGTTCACTGTTGTCTAACGCATGACAAGTTCCACTTTAGATGGTAAGCATACAACATGGGGACAAAAATGTACAGTCTATACATTCATGAAGTCTAAATATTAACTCATGGATTTAGAAAAATGATGAAATTTAATATGCTCGATGATATTCATGACCGGCAAAGAAAAGCAAATGTGCAGAATGTCTAGTATCTGGAGGCAGATGCAACTGTCGAAGAAGTAACTGGGGAAAACATTAGTCAAAACACAGTTTGGAAAAGCGCTAAAGAAGGAGGGTGTAGGAATGTCTTAGGCATTTTGGGTAGTGAAGAAACATAGTGCAGGGCCAGCCAAATAGCTCAGCAGATTAAAGCGCCTGGGGTTTGATCCCCAGGCCTGCTGTGTCAGCCCTGCACCCCAGTGTGTTCTGAGACTGCAATTCAGACTAGGCGTGGTGGTGTGCCCCTGTAATCCCAGCTCTTGTGAGGCTGTAAAAAGGTGGACCACTATGAGTCAGATCTAGTAATGAGACCCTGAACACCCTGTAGACCCTTCCCTGAAAATAATTAACTTAGGAGACAAACAGCAGAGTGTCTAAGGTACAACTGCCAGCCTGATTGTGTTTTACAGTCCACTGTACAGACCAAGTTTTGAGTGAAATAGAAACAAGGTTTGAGCAAAGGACTGACATGATCGGACCTAAATCGTAAGGTGCAGTCTGGGTGCTATGAAGAACACAGCACAAGCCAGGCATGGTGGCTCATGCCTGTAATCCCAGCACTCGGGAGGCTGAGGCAGAAGGATCGGTGCGAGTTCGAGACCAGCCTGGGCTACAAAAGTGAGCTCAAGGCCAGCCTCAACTGCATAGTGAGACTTTGTCTCAAAAAGACAAAAAAAAAAAAAGAACACAGCACAGCAGGCCAGCGGGCCATTGGAAGGAGAGGAAGCCCCCAACACTTGAAGTGACAGCCACCAATGTGCTGACAACCACTTGAATTCTGGTTGTATTTGAAGGATAGAGCCAACAGGACTACTGAGGACATAGCTATCTGCAATCAAAGCAAAGGTCCAGGGTTGAGATAAAAATGCAGGAATTTCACTATGACCATGGTATTTAAAGCTCAGAGATCAAATGAGATCTGACAGGGTGAAGAAAACTGAGCAACGGAAATGGGGAAACTCTGATGCTTTCTACTTACACTTGAGCAAGAATAATTAAACAACCTGTCTCATTGTCTCTTTTTTTTTTTCTCATTGTCTCTTGAAGGTGGAAGGAACTTAAAAATTTCAACTTAATGAAGAAACTGAGTTGTCTGATGTACTGGTTAAACTGACTGAAAAAGCTGTAGAAGGAATCATGGCAAAGCCCAGATTTAAATAGAGTTTGACTCTTCCTCCAATCTATTATTTGAACAAATAATCTACCTCTCTTGATGATACTTAAGTAACAAGAGGCCACACACAAAGCCAGTTCTCTAGAGTAGCAAAGGCTCCCTGAATTTGCAGGTATGGCTCACAGCCGAGAAAGGTCAACAAAGGGAAGGGCATGCGGGCACTAGAGCCGGGCTCCTCAAATTCGTGTTTTCATTAATAACAGCTATAAAACACAGGCCTTTTGACAAGTAATTTTACCATGTGTTGTCTCCATTTTAACATCTCTAAAGTTTGCACTTTTAAAACAGGCTGGGGAGATAGCTCATCAGGCTAAGCACCTGTTCAGTAAGCTCTAGAACCCAAGTTCAGTACTTCATGCCTGCCCCAAAACTGGGTGTGGTTTCACATGCCTGTAATCCCAGTGCTAAGGAGGCTGAGACAGGACAATCACTCTAAGTCTGAACTATGAAGTGAGATGCTGTGTCCAGTAAATAAATAAATTCTAAAATACTAATATTAAAGTGTGCATAGCAATGGCTGCCTACTCATGGGATTAAAGGAATTCAATAAGATAAACTACGAAAGGGCCAGCACTAGTGCCTGGCTTAAAGCGCTGTACTGCACTGTATTACTAAGCAGCTTTTATCTCTACGAGACACTGCGACGTCTAGACAGCTGCCTTCGATTTCAATATTACCTACTAGGTAACAAGGAGGAGCACATGTGGGAGTGTACACTATCACCATTTCACATGCTTGCCACAATTAGAATATTTTATTTTTAGTGTGACATTTTCAGTTTCTGAAGACAGAAAAGGAAGAGTTTAATGTATCAGTATCCTATTGAGAGAACAATTGAAAAATGCAGGCTAGTGGATACCTTTCCTCATAAACCCTGCAAAGTAAAATACGCGGTTTGCATGCTCACTAACAGAAAATAAGCAGCTAAAACAGACTGTGGGGAAATGCACAACACAGAATAAAAGGCAGGATCAGAAATTCAGGCCAACTTAAATGGGAAAAAGGTGCCACGAGGTGTGAAATAAAGTTGAGAAAACCGGTCTGCAGAGCTACGTCTCCCGTGTCCCCTTACCCTTCGCTGTCCGGCCTCCTCAGAAGCCCTCCCCAGAGCACAGCTGCCAAATACTTCTCGAACCTGCTTAGAACACGCTGCAATTATCTGTCACATTGTCTCCCTGGTCACCATCAGCTCCTTAGAGTGGGGCCTGAATCTTCTTCCTTTCTTTCAGTTTTATTTTAATTTTTCTTAGGAGGTGCTTGGGGAACACAGTCATTACACGCCTGTGGGTAGCGGGTACGTGGCCCTCACGAATCCCAATCCTTTTTTTTTAATTGATTCCTATATATTTCATTCTTTAAGTGCTATAGTGAAAGGAGTGTTCTCCCTCATTTCTCTCTCTGTGAGGTTTTTTTTAACATAATTATAATGAGAAAGAAATAGCACTGAGACAGTTTCCAAACAGGTTAGTAGGACAGTTTTGCTTGTGTATAGGGATGTTACTGAATTTTGAATCTTGACTTTGTATCTCACTACACTATTGGACTTGAGCATTAAATTTACATTTTTTGTAGGAAAGTACGACGTTAAATTATTGTTATCATGTCATTCAGGTGATAAGATACTCCACATCGAGGAACCCTGGTGACATCGATGCTTTCTTACAAATCCTTCATCCTCCGCTCCCAAACTGCATTCCACCTCATGGTTCCTTTTCCATCTGCAAAAGACTTGAATCCCTGTTTGCTTTCACCTTCATGCGGCTCTTCATATTTGATTTTCTCATATAACAGAAGCCATGCAATGTTCAAGTTTCTATTCCTAATTGCACTTAACTTGATGGTTTCAAGGTGCATCCATTTTCTTTCAAATAACTCAAGTCTATCCAGCTTGTAGAAGAGTAGGGTTCCAAGGTGCATAAGCACCAAGCTTCCTTTATTCATCCATCTGTTAAGAGCATCGAAGCTACTTCCACGATTTAGCTCATATGAATTGGACTGAATTTTCTTCTTCAAAACACTCACATTAACACAGATTTCTAAAATGTAATATAGTCATGCTTCATTGTTGAAGTAATAATTCCATTTCTGCAAGATGCATAATTGAAGGTGACAGAGAAACCTTTCTGCAACATGTTTAAAGATCATGCTTTTGGCATATATGTTACCATATGGGCAAAGATATAGAGTCTCTGATCAGGCTAAGAGATGAAAATTCTCATTTGAGTATTAGCTGTATAACCTAAGACAACTGACTGGCCTAGAATATCGAACTGGTCACATGTACTTGGAGGCACATAGTTGTAGATTATTTCAGCACATCTCACCCAAGACAAATCTTGTAGATAAGGGCCTGGGTCCCTTGAATGCCCACCCAATGACCTGAGCACAGACCTGAACCTAGCTTTCTGCAAGTGTTGAGTGTAAGGTAATCCCTTTTCCTATAATTCTCCACCATTATCTTCATTGTTACTGACATTGAGTCAAGAATTTCTTACTGCAAAAACTCATAAAGAACAAGATACCCTTTTTGTACCAGATATGACAAACGCCTCCAAAGCAATGATTTCCTTAGCAATGTATCAAATTTACTCATAGATAGTGTGTATCAAATTGCAAGACTTTCAAAGTAATATTTTTCTAATACACAAATCATACTGAACATGCTCTAAGAAAGAGTTCATTTATATGTGACCTATCGTCATGTCACAAAGCAAATACTCATAATAGGTAGCTCTTTCTACCATGTACAAATATGCATTAAAAGAGAGCATACTTGACCTCTAACTCATAGTTTGGTTTTTTCTTTTCTGCTTTAAAATAGCAACTGTGGCTCAAAAACGAAAAATGTAAACATCTTATAAATGGTGATGTGTGTATTATTCACTATTCTTAGTTTATGCTAAGCCAATTTCAAAAAAAAAAAGAGCATCAGAATAATTGGTCACAGTATATATGGAACAGTGCAGGGGGACAGAGCTGTGGGTGGTGGTAGTGCTGGAAGGATTGCTGAGCTAGGGTGGTTCCCTAGTTCCTAGGGAAAAGGGAGGCAATGAAATTAACAGCCACAATGGCCATCATTTACCAAATGAATCTGAGGCCCAAGGTCAGATCAATGTCCACTGCCAAGAAGAACAAAATGAAACAAAATGCAAGCCTAAAGGTCCTGATGGAGAAGGGCAGGGACAGGGTAAGAGTGTAGAAGGTAGGAAATGAAAACCAGGAAGAAATCTTAAGTCAAAAAGGTCATAGATCCAGTCCCATGACAGCGGTTGCAGTCACAGATGAGGACAGTGTTAGTGCGCACAACTTTGTTCTGATGGACTTTGTCAGGGTGGCCTCAGATCAATGTCTTCTTAAGAGAAATTCACTCCCATACTTCCTATATGTCAGCCACATTTTCTAGAACTGTTCATGTAGATTTCGAAGAAAAGCAGTTTATCTGCTACCTTAACTACCTTCTGAGGGGAAACAATACCAAGAAATTAAAAAACTCAAAACACTATTGATCTCTAATTTTTTGTATTTCCAACAACTTTTCACTTACCTCTAACATATAAAATAAATTATGAACAAATGATTTCTGTCCAATTCATGATCAGTAAGCCCAATAATGTTCAGGATACAATTCTTAAGAATATGTATACTTAGCAATACAATTTGTGTCATTGTAAGGAACAATAAAATAGGTTCATATGTTTTGGTTTATGTGAAGCTATTTAATGATTCCAATGTCCCACTACTGATTATGAAATTTCCAGCTCTTCATGTCAATAGCTGTTGCACTTAGTCAGGGTCTGGATATGAAAACACTACAAAGAATTAGTGTACAAGGTAAATTCAATGTAGCTCTCCTCAAATTCAGCCAAAGCAGAAAAATGTTCACAGCTACACATATTACACCGAGTAGTTTCAACTAGAAAGCAGCAATATGCTCATTCATATACACACACACATCTGAATAATGAATGACTAAAGCTTACAACCTCGTTAAAAGATACCTTTCCTTAGCCCAATGATTGACCAGATCTGAATCTGTGGTTCCTTCCCTTTGTTAAGACCACAAAATTATCCAGAAATCCAGCCCCTCTACCCTAAGAATGTGTCCAGGATTTGTAAAAGCCCTTCTGTAGCAGGGTCTACCTTTTTCCTTAGCTATTTACTGGCTAGACTTTGTTCTTAGACTAATGTAAGCCCTATTAATTAAAAAAGAGATTAATTATCAGCCCTTAGCCAAAATGATTCCATGATACCAGCTGCCTGATTCTTCCTCAGCACAGCAGAAAGCCACAGATGTGGTTACCAGGGCAGGCCCGTCTCAGTTTCAACTGATTTTCGGTCATTTAGTGATCTGGGCTTGGGGCTCCAGCCTGTTGTCGCCTCTGTTCTTACCATGATGCTGCTGGGGCAATCAATCCCGTGGGGCCCTGACAATCTTCCAATGACCATTCAAGAAATTTTAAAACATTTCAGTAGCACTCAGCCAAATACCGGCATATAATTAATCCTGAATTTGACTAGAAGACATGTCAAAAAAAAAAAAAAAAAAAAAGTAAACAGGTTGAAAAATTTATTCAGTCACTTGGGGAGACTGCTGAAAATCCGATTTCAATAGATGCTATCCATTCCACACTATTTCACTTGTTGAATGGTGAGCTTTTTTTTTCCCCTTAAGTGGTAGTTGGCTTAAAGCCACCATCCCCATTAGCTACATAGTTGGTGAGAAACAGTGGAAATTTTTTGTGTTGCTTATCTAGAAATCCTGCTCTCCCCAGCTATTCATGAGTGAGTCAATGTTTTTTGTTAATTCAACTATTGCAAAAGTCCTTTGTTTTGATGACAGAAGAGAATTCTCTGCATTTGATTCAAAGGTATATCTTTAAGCTAGAATGCAACAGGCTATTTTCATTTGGAAATTTGTGAAGCTCAGTGCAACGATGATTTAAACTTTCATATATAATAGTCTTCTCCAAGGGCTCTACTGTTAATGTTCCATCCATATCTCTCAGATTAGCTCACAGAATAAAGCAGGAAGAACAGTGGCACTGTACAAAACACGGCTTGAGTGCAAATCCTGCCTGTAGCTTAGATGATCACATAAGACAAATTCAAGCACTTGTCTGTCCAAGCATTGCTAGGTACTGGGCATGTTCCATTCACTCTACAGGCACTCAGAGATAAATCATGAGCAAAAGAAAAACTCAGCTTTTTTGGTGCTTACATTTACCTATCTGGAGGAAAAGACACCCCCAGCAATACAGAAATGAACATGCAAAAGATGTGGCATAGCACATGGTCCTAGTGCTGAAGAAATGCAGCAGGAAAGGGGGGCGTTGCCCTCTCTAAGACAGGAAGTGATCTTACTAGGGTGATATTTGCTTGGAGATTCAGAGACATGACAAGAGGAGGCCAGAGTGTACCTGTGAGGTGAACATTCCAGAAGAGCGCTATGCTGGGAGGGGCAGGAAGACAGTGCTTGGGATCAGCACGGAGGCCAAGGGTTTGTCCTTTGTGAGACTGAGCAGAGGAACTCAGCTGAGGTCAGAGGGAGTGGTGAAATTTAGGAAATGGCGCCCCACAGGGCCATAAAAGCCTTGGTTTACACTGAGTCATACGCAAAGTCACTTGAGGAGAAGGCAACTGGACTGATTCAGGTTTTCAGAGGAAACACAGGCTACTGGGCAAATGAAGGCATGGAGCGGGGAAAGTGCACACACAGCAGCGTGTCTACCACGTGCCCCGTCAGTCTCAGTTAGAGGTATGGTTAAGTGTGCTTTAGGCATGGATGTACTCTGAAGACAGAGTCAACCTGACTCACTCACGGGCTAGGTAGTAAAAGGAAGTGACGTATGGCCATGCTGGAATCTCCAATTGTGATAAATCCTCGACAACTGCCCCTGTGGTTATTCTTCCACTTTTGTAGACACTGCATATGAAACCTGGACTTGAAACCTGAATACATAAAGACCAGGCCTTCTAATCTTCCAAGATGGTTCTTGGGGAAACTGCTAAAAATTTGAGTTAAAACATCCAACAGATACCTAGCCTAGCCAGAGAAAACATCACAGAAAAGCGGAGAAGAAAAGAATTAGGATAATGTGACCACCATCTACATCAAACATGATGATTCCTTTTTAAACGGCACAAGCTTTGATTAAAAATTACCTATGTGCAAGCCACGTGTATTAGTGCATGCCCGTCATCCCAGGACACCGGAAGGCTGAGGCAAGAAGGTGCACAAATTGGTGATAAGGAGAGCCTATCTCACAATAAAACTACAAAAAGGGCTGTGGAGAAGGTAGCTCAGTGAGAGGGCCCTAGGTACAATCTAGGAAGACACATTGCATAGGGAATGTACACCAACTGCATAGGAATTACATCGGGAAAAAAAACATATCGGCATTAGATAGAAGTGGAACAATTTTTATTTTTTATTTTTTTTTATTATTTATTTATTTATTTATTTTTTGTCTTTTTGAGACAGGGTCTTGCTATGCAGTTGAGGCTGGTCCTGCGCTCACTTTTGTAGCCCAGGCTGGTCTCGAACTCACACCAATCCTCCTGCCTCAGCCTCCCAAGTGCTGGGATTACAGGCGTGAGCCACCACGCCCGGCTAGAAGTGGAACAATTTTTAAATCCAGAAGACTGGCCAAAAAATTAGGTAAAGAACAGAACTTAGAATTAAACACTTATGCTTCCCTTTTAAATTCTATTTTTCCATTTATAATCAATTATATTTTTCCCTCTAGTAAACATAAAGCATGTTGACTGAATTTTTGCCTATACTTTCATTTACTAAGCCTATTCCAGTCTCAACATTGGAGATAGGCTCTCTTTAGTTCCTCCAAAAGCGACGACTTCCAGTATTTTTACTCACCGTTGCTTTCCCCAAGTCTTACGCTTCTCTCAGCTTTTAGCACCACTGTTTGATAAATTCTACCAATGGCAGCATCAGACTTCCAAAAAATGTACTTGGTTTCAGCAACTAGTTCACACACTTTTGTAATCCATCCTTGGCCATTGTCCCTGATGATTCAACTTCATGTTATTAACTGTTCCTGCTTTGCAAGCACAGTCCTTCATGGCCTCAGAGTCAGTGTCCCCCAGTTCCTCTGCACTGGAGCCACCTGTAAACACCCACTACCAAAATCCTTTGTTATAAGATTTTATTAATCAGCCTACCAAGTTTTGCACTATCATCAGACCCTCTTTAAATACGAGTGTTTCTCTTTTTATCATTTCAAATACCTCAACCCCAGACCACAGGTTCCTTCTGTCTGGCTTGTTCAGTACCAGCCAAAAGCGCATGAGCAACCTTCCAGAGGGCTTTACCAATGAGGCAGGATGACCTTTTGCCTCACTGATCTTGCCTATTTCCTTTCCCTTTCCAGGTACAACTTTTGCTTCAGAGACACACAATTTCCCACCTCTAAAAAGAAACAAATTCAATGCTTTCCCACGATGGTTCTGTATTTCTCCTGTCCATTCATCTCAGTTGGATCTGTGCACACTTGCTCTATGCCTTCTGCTCTCAGAAGGCAGCACACGCACTCCCTGGTGCTCTAGGACATCTGCCAGGACACTCCAAAGATGCAGTTTGTTATTCCACTGGGTCTGCACACAGTGCACTTGAACTTGTCATCTCCGGAGGCCTGAGCAAATCTGGGCCTTCGAGCTCTGCTGTCTTGTGCTACCTCCAGCCCTCCAGCCCGTTCCTAAAGAGGCTGTGTCCAGATTCTCCCTGAATGATGATTTCACCAACAGGGCCCTGGACATGGACACAGAACCAGTCTTACTCATTTTTATCAGAAGCCAAGTCTCCCAGTGCCCAGCGTGAGCTTCTCTTACCTCACCCTTCATCCTTGCACTGGTTTCTGACACCTTATAAAGTTTTCTGACAGCAGTAAAAATGGTTGTGACAGGGAGTTTGCAGAGGTGCCAAGTGATGCCTGAACATTGTGTTCAGCGGATGCGCATGAATCTTCAGGGTTTATATTTTTGACACATTATCCACCTGCATATTTCTGATAAACAACAACAACAAAGGTAATTCGTATGCATTTCCTAAATTCTATCTGTTTGTGTCCAGGTATGTTTTATGAGATATTTAGTCTTAGCAAGAACTAGAACCATTCCTCCTTCTTCCGTCATCACACTGTCCTTAAAGGTGGACACAACCAGGCGGGTCTGCCTGAATGCTTCCTAAGGAACTATTTTAGGATGCTGTGGTCAGCGTTCCAAAGCACAGTGCAGAACAGCATTGCATCCGGGCCCGCCACTTCATGCTGAATTACTTATCATTTGTTTGTGCACAGAGCTTTAACAGAGGCTGAACTGAACTTCTTTATTAGCACAAGTTTTATTACAGAATGATTGCATTCCCCGTGGGGGACCGTCACGTGGGCATAGCACCTCACAAGTCTCCCTTTCTCTTTTGTGGGAATTGTCCCCCTGTGGCCCCCCTCATCTCTGTCCTTTTCCCATTGCAAAAGACTGGCCTCGCTATTTCCTACTGCCCACTTTATTTGGCTCTCTGTTTATATTTTGGGGTTTTTCACAGAAGAGACAGCTCGGCATTCCAGCTGGGCGTCTGACTCATCTCACTTACTGTTATGGCCTTAAAGTGTGTCTGCTTCCTACAAGCGGCTCAACGTCCTTCTGTACAGAGGAATAGTGCTACATTGTGAAAGAAGCTTTAACAATGGCTGAGCACTTATGACATTGCCGGGGTTTCTACCAGTACACTATGATGTTTACCTCTTTCCAAGTTGCTGTCACTATGAGTAGAGGCCTTTTAACAAAACCACCCCAAAATATAAATGCACATTGAGATGAAGTGCAAGAAACCGAACCATCCCATTACCACTTGCGCGATAAATGGAATAAAATAGACACAAGTTGGCACAAAAATAAGAATTTTATTGATTATATGTGTGGTACAAATGTAACAAATTGAAAAGGGATATCCATTTTGTATGTCACATACAAGTATGATTATTCCTGAGTTTTTTTCTTTACTCATTGCAATTTTTTGAATATTTTTAAGGTAACTATTAGATGATGGCACATATATGGCACATGGGTCACAAAGGGGTGTTTTATCGTTGAATGCTCTAGGGCTGGGGAGACAGTTCAGGGATCTAAGCATCTGACTGGTAAAGTCTTAAGTTTGATCCCCAGTAGTACATGCATACCAACCCAGAAAAACAGGTGCAGTGGTGCATGCGTGAAACCCCAGCCCTGGGGAGGCTGAGACAGGAAAATCACTATGAGTCTGAACTGCATAGTCAGACCCTATACCAGCAGCAACAAGTTAAAAAAAAGAAAGAAAGTTCTAAAGGTTCAGCATTACTGATCTGTACTTATAATAAAAATACTTTGGCACTTTTCGCTAACAATTTACATTGATAGCCCACAAAATTAATTCTGAAATAAATATTTGGCTTTCTCTGATCTCTACAGAGATTTACTGCTACTTTTATATTGGGAGGAAAATCTGGGGAAAAAATAGAATAACTTGTATCATTTCATGGGAAATAACATTGGAAACATTCTTCTCATTAAAATAATTTACCACTTAGTTGTGGAAAAATTATAAGTGAGTATAACTAGGAGAGTACTCCAAATTAATGTTGTTTTTCTTTTTTGTTTTGTTTTTAACATTATGGCCTGCTCAGCCTGCCCTGCGGGTGGGGCTGGCACAGCATGTGGTGCCGGGGATCAAACCTGGGTCCTTGCAGTTGCCTAGGTTTGCCCAAGCAGGCGCATTAGACCACTGAACCATCTTGTGGGCCCTACCAAATTAATGTTATATTGTGCCATAATAATTAATTGGTGTTAATTTCCAGGTATGTTCTGTCTGACAACGCAAAACAACCAAATGACACTTTCCACTTTAACTTCTGAAAGTATCTTAGAACTCAAGATGTCTAATACCAATCTTCACATTTTTCCTCTACAGATGTGTCCACTTTCAGAGTTCCAGTCCTCTGTGAGCTGTGACAGTGCTCTTTCAGTTGCACAAGCCAGAAGCGGAGAAGCCATGCCTGAGCCTCCCTCTCACCTTCAGTGGCAATGTGGCAGAAGTCCGGTCCCTTCCCACTTGCTAGGATCCAGTTATTCCTCCAAGCTCCTGCTTTTCTCTTTTGTCACCATGATCCCAGTACTAATCTGTCATTTATCTGCGATCTGATCTACTACAGTATATCCTTAATTGGTGCTCCAAAGCCATTCACTCAATGTAGTTTGGAAAGAGACTGTGTTTGTGGCAGTTATGGATCAGCACCAAGACCCAGATTCTCACTGGAGCTGTGCATGGTTTGAGTCACACCACCTGACACGCATCATACTGTGGAGGTCTGTGTAACGTGCACTCAGACATGGCGAGCCCGGCAGACCTGAGGGTCTAGACACAGCGGCCATTCTTCCATGCTGTTAAAAGCTCACCAGGTGAGGTTACCAAGAACCAGGAATTCTGCAACTAGACCTGGGCAAAGAAACAGCACAGGATGCAGTCCCCGCTCTCCTCCCACCATTCTAAAACTGTCATAGGGCAACAACAGTTGAAAGATCGGCGTAAAGAATATTTAGCTCTTCTCATCCAGCATTTCATAATTTTTATCTTTTCTCTGTTTTTAATTCTTTTTCACATTCATCGTTGTTGTTAAATTATTTGGAAGTAAGTTGCACATATATCACATTTCATATTTAAATATGTCATCTAAAAATAGGCTATTTATCAAACCTTTAAAAATTAACAGTGCCACAAAATTTTTCAATATTTCCATTTTTTTTTTTCAAGAAAGTCTTGATTAGTTTTTTTTTCTTTTCATTATTGAATGGATTTTTTAAAATTCAAAATATAGTTAAAACTTTCATGAGATAGTTCACCGTTTCTTTTGGTTTTGTTATTGTTGTTGTTTAGGTTCTTTTCACATTGAAAGGTCTCACCACCTTTTTATCTATCAAAACAAATTTCTGAAACATCCATCCAGGACTCAGGTAGAAATCCCATCCTACATTATTGAACTCACTCTCTATTTCTGACTTTCTCTTACAATTTCAGAGTTAGGTTGGGGATTTGATCATGATTAGCCTACACATTGCTTCTTTTTCCTTCTTTTGCACAAATAGGCTGAATGTGAGGCTGGATATCTCCTATCACACCACATCACCAAGCCAGTCATAGCAGGTTGGCTCATCGCTTATGAAATCCTAATATTAACTCTTTGGTTGAAGTGATCTCCCATATCTCAACATTGGAAAGCTGCATCTTGTATTCTCTAATTACTAAAAAATATTCAGGGTGACTTTTGGCAATTTACAAAGTGCTAGTCACCAACAGTACTCATGTAATAGTTTTTGGTTCGTGTATTTATACCCAAATCAGTGTGCTATTGGGAAATGGTGACTTCCTCCTACTCCTACTACTTGTGATAGCTGGCATGTTCATTTGAGATGGATTTCCCTCCATGACACCTGCAGCAGCTGGCTATTACATGTCCTACAGAGATCCACAAGGTAAAAGCCTGGCCGCCAGCTTACTGATGTTGCCGATGATGGACACTCTAAGCGAAGGGCCCACCGGAAGGAGCTGCAGTGACTGGGAACCTGTTTTTGAAGGACGAGGTGGGACCACAGCTCCTTCTTCACTCTCTTTTTGCTTCCCAGCCAGGTGGCAAGTGCTAAACTCTGCTGTGTGTCCTGCCCTGATAGGTCCCCCCAGGCCCACAGCAATGGCATGACTGATCATGACCTGAAGCTCCTAAAACTATGAGCCAAAAAAAGCCTCGTCTCTTTATAAGTTGACGTCATTTTTACACTGAAAGACACCTAACACGAACCCTAGCCCAAAGCTTTGCAGTTTCAGTTTTCATTTCTTCCGTTGATGTTTATAGTAAACCAAAGTCATTACTTCATATCCTTTATTAATATCTTGAACTCACATTTTATAAAGCAAAGCCACAGCCATCTTTTTAAAAATTCCATTCAGTCGTTGTGTAATATTTTAAGGGTTTCCCATTGTTTTTATGGGATGGAAACAAGCCCGCCAGGACCTGTTGTCATGGCTGCTGTTCCTCTGGACAGCCCTACTGCACTGAATGTTTTATGAGGCTCTCGGGGCTCCACAGAAGGGTGCAAACTCCCCAGAACTTAACCCCTCTTCAGCAGTTATTGTCTTCTACCAAACCCTCCCTTGCAGAAAACTTTCACTTATTTAATTTGATTAAGAAAGAGCTGAATTTTATATTTAATAGCATAATGATTTGCTTTATCCCTGCTTTAGCTTGACTGAAAGCCACAGGAGGGCAAAAACAAAATCTGTTAGTGTCTACCAGACACACTGCCTAGCACTAACTTGTTCAAAGGTGTCAGTAAATATTTTTGTCTGTATGAATGCATAAACACAAGGTGGAAGTGTCTAGAAAAAAAAAAAAAAGGATAAGATGTGTGTTAAGTCCTGAGAACCTATGATTGAGCTCTTTAATAATCAAAAAAA
>PVJA010000127.1:0-126381 GCA_004027025.1 Myocastor coypus | reverse complement strand
CATCCTGAGCTGCAAAGGTCTCAACCTGGGTGTGGTGACGCATGCTTATAATACCAACATTCCAGAAGCTGGCAAAGAGGATTATGAGTTCAGGGTCAACTGGACTGCACAGCAAGTTCAAGACCAACCTAGAGGACAAAGCAAGGCTACCTATGAAAACTGAAATAAACTTGGCCCGGCAGGATGGCTCAGTGGTCTAAAGTGCCTGCAGGCGGCTGAAGGAACCGTGGCTCGATCCCCGGCACCACATGCTGAGCCAGCCCTGCCCTCAGGGCAGGCTGAGCTGGCCATAAAAATAAACAAACAAACAAACAAACAAAAGTTCTGAAACAAGAAAAGAAAATAAAAGTTAAAAAGAAAACTAAATTAAACTAATGTAGACTAAACTAAACTAGGCTAAAATTAAAATAAATAAAAGAGCCAGGTTCTCACCTGGGCATGGTATAACATGCCTATAATCCTAGCACTCAGAAAGCTGAGTCAGGAGTATCCCTGGCTTCCAGGCTACCTTGTGTTTCATGGTGGGTTTAAGTAGAGCCTGTTAAACATAGTAAGACCTTGCCTCAAAATAAACAATCAGGTACAATGCCTGATGCCTATGATCTTAGCTGAGGCACTAAGATTACTGGGTTTGAAGCCAGCCTGGGCTACAACAGAAAAAATCTATTGTAACAAATAGTTGGTAACATAGAAAATGCTACATAAAAAAGTCAGAGCTTGGATTACAGTCTCTAACCGAGAACTCACTCCAAAGTATATATTGATTAATTCCCAGTGTGTAGCTCAGTTAGTAGCTGGTTTCAAAATTTCAACCATGAATGAAAATTCTCAATCAAAACCAGATAAATCAGAAAATATTCTTTAAATAAGTACTCTTTCTAATATATGTATATATATATATATATCCATATATATCTATATATATGGATATATATATATATGGATATATATATTCATCAAGACCTTCAGAGTACATCCTATAACCTTAATAAAAATAGCCTTTTTACTTCATAAAGAATTTGGTGAAGGTTACTAGGTTTTTTCCCCTTGCTAGCGAGGATCAGATAGGCACATGTAGGAAAACTACTGAAACATAATACAGCCTCTAGTTTGTGCTAAAATGTTCAGCCCTGCTGACACATGACAACTGGACACATATTTATGAGGAAAATACATTTAGGCAGATCCCACTAATCACAATTACTAATACAATTTCCAGATTCCCTTCAAGAATCAAAAAAGAAAAAAGAAAATTCTACCCTGAAAGTCTTACTATCAACCTGCTCAAAAACGGATCCTAGTGAAACAAACATTCCACTCTGGACCAAACTGCTTTAAATCTCTGGTTGTAAATACTGAAAGCTTGACTCCTCTCTTAGGCACCAGGAATGTGAGGACATCGTTACATGAATTATGCCCCTTTGTGTGCTGTAGACGTATCAAAAGCAATTTGGTCTTGTAAAATCAGATAGAAGAAAAGATGCTTTGCTTTTAGCATGGGCATCTGCTATTCAAATGTTTGTTATCTTATAAGTTTCAAAACATAATGCTGTATAGGAAATACCCTCTCCAAGACCCACTTTCTGCAGCTGGCTGAAACACCAAACTACAGAACTTTAAGGAGGTCCAATGTTCTTTTGCTCTGTCTTTTTAATTACACTAAGTGGTCAAGATTGAGAGATAGCAGACAGCAGTGGAATTTTACCAATTAAAAAGAAAGATTCCCTTCGCACACAAGGAGCACAACCAAAGAGACTCCAAACTATAAAGGACTTTTTAAGAAGGGAAGATTAAGGATCTGAAAAGCTTTTGCCATTATAGGGTAATAACAGTCAAAATTTATAGTATAACTAAATCAGATTTTAGAATATGATCCTGCTCACTGTAATTGCTGTGTTACTTTTACTTTTCTATACCTTCATCATCATTCTAATATATTCTTACTAACATAATTAGCACAAAACAAACAGTGGAAAGAATTCCAGGAGACCATTGGTGCTAGCCATTGCTGTTGACCAGTCATCACTAAGTTGTGAAGAATATTCTCAATCAATGCTTATTAGCGATTTATCCAGTGTATTTAAGAATTTCAAAATATTGAAAGTTGATCACCGAAAAATCTAATGTTGTAGTGTATTTTAATGAAAACTTGATTATTTTGTGGACGTCAGAATCACTATCCTAAAGAACTGGAGTAAAAATGTTACAGCCATCTATCTTCAATTTCTTCGCTGGTGTCTGGATGCCATCTCTAGCAGTAAACACTAACCTAGAATTGTCCTGCTTCTTCTCACGCACTTTCATGAATGAAAAAAGCATTGTCTCTTGTGAGAACGTATTCTAGTGTCTGCGAGATTAAGAAATTCTCAGCTCTGATATCTTCACTCACTTTTCAAGAATCCATTAATACTATATACCAGGCACTATGCCAGGGCTTGGGCCCAATCTGCCTTTGACTTCCTGAACCTTATATTTCAGTGGGAGAGATAAATGATGACAAGAAATGACTGCAGAATTATGTGTTGCCCAAACAAGGCTATAAGAAAGAGGACAGGCCGGGCGTGGTGGCGCACGCCTGTAATCCCAGCACTCGGGAGGCTGAGGCAGGAGGATCGGTGTGAGTTCAAGACCAGCCTGGGCTACGAAAGTGAGCTCAAGGCCAGCCTGAGCTGCATAGCAAGACCCTGTCTCAAAAAAAAAAAAAAAAAAAAAAAAAAAGAAAGAGGACAAAACCCGCCTGGTGCACCGTAGATCTAAAATAATAAAATACAATGTTGAAAGAATCCATGGAGATGTCATAAGAGACTACTAGATGGAAACAAATTAGACTGATATTTCTGGAAAGGAGTCCCAGAGAAAGGGCCAATGAAGCTAAGATCTGAGGGATGAGCAGGAGCGTATCTGAGAAAGACTAGGGGAAAGGAATGGAAGTGACTGAATTATATGTAAGAGAGACGGCGAGTAGGGAAAACCTTGGTCTCCTCTTGTTCCTGATCCAGTGTCACAGGGACCATGCAGCATAGGGAGTGTTAGGGTGAAGAGAAGGCACTGGCGAGGGCAGAGGTGGCCATAGATGGCACAAGTGGACTGAAGAGAAGTTGCGGAGGTGGTGGAGCCACGTCGGCCTTCTTCAGGATGTTAGATTTTAGTCTGAATGTAACTGGGAAATAATCAAGGAGCTTTAACCAAATGAGATGAGGTGGTCCGCAGGGTATATTTTTGAATATTCTCTCTCTTATAAATTTTGAATCCTCATTCTTGATTTCTGAAACTATAAAGGATAGGACTTGCTTCTCTTATCACTGTCCTTCTGCCATGCAATTCACGGAAAAGGTAGTCACAATCGCATGGGTGACCAGGCCCAAGGACACTGCTGGGCTTCCAGTGAATAGTGGCTAAGCAGGCTATGCCAGTCTCCCAGGGGAGCCTTCTGGCCCCAGTACAGGCAGTGACCCCTGCTAGGTACATCTGGGAAGGTCAGCAACTGGCAGGACATCCATACAATGCATACAATAGCAGTCTCACACCTTCAATGTACCACAGCCTAAAATATGACCACAACAACTATTTGGGGTTTATATAGAAGAAATTTTTACACTGGATTAAGGAACTTATCTCAAATTATGAAGTGTTTTCCCTGCCTTCATTATTTTCAAGATCGCTTAAAAATTGAAAATTGCTTCAGCTGAAAATGAACGCCCATACTACACATGCATAGATTTTTTTAATGCAAATCAGGAAGAGCTGAACAATTATCCTCTCCTGAGCTTCTGAAATAAAAATCAAGACAGCTTCTTGGGTGACCATAACGTGAGGACTCAGCAAGACTGCAAAAAAGTACCATTGCAGTAAAGTAGGTCTTTGGTAGAAATGGAACAGACAAAGCATGCCATGTATTATGCATGAGGCCTTGTGCCCATGTCAACTCCTGATTAATAATTGAAATTAATCTCATTATGGAAGATTTCATTACAGGATAATTTAATTAAATGACTAACTGGCTCCCAGATGTTACCTTCCGTGCCATCTTTTAAATAATGCTGACAATGACACAGGGGTTTGAGAGGTATCAGCGGGGCCTTAGGAAAGTGAATTATTTATTGGGTTCTGCCATTCTGCTGATAATAAATGATATTGATCGCAACTGTGCATTAACCTTCTTCAAAGTGACACATTCCCAGATTTCTGTTATTTTTCCCAAGTCCTTTGAAGTCCATTGTAAATCTGAGGTCATAATTTGTCACTCCACCTTTGCATGAAAATGTATGCATTTAGCACAATTTTCATTCCTGGAACATATATATTTTGTAAGATAACTGCACAAAATTCTTTCATAATTTAAACATCTAAAAATTAATTCTACTGAAAAACCAATAGAAGAAATAATGTGCTAATCATTACACTATTTTCTGGTGCAAAACTAGGTCACTTATGCAAATTAACCCAGAGGTAGTGGAAATAAAAATTCATATTTTTGTTTGATTTGTTTGTACAAGTTGAGCAGTAAAGACTTATGAAGTCCAAGTATCTGGACAGCAAAAATGAACTTAAGCACTTTTGGTTGCTTCATTCTTCACTGCAGCAAATGTACTACTCTGACCACACTTTGTACAAGTTATTTCTTTTATTAAATCAGTGTAAGAAATATTGAAACCACTAAAGCAGACCTGTAAGAGACATTTTTAAAGATTTATTGGAGGAAACTGGCTTTTTGAATGCCACAGTGACTGAGAAAGTCAATATCATTCCAAAAATTATTGGTGCAACATACAGCTTTTAATTATTCTACTTTATTTAATGTTTCTGATGTCTCCCTATAGACAGACAGATAGGTAAATGTCAGTTTTGTGATCTGTATTAGCAGAAGATTATTTTCTAAAAGTAGGGCTTAAAATCACTCAATGGTGTCACCTAATCTTCCCATAAAGAAATATATTCATTCATTTAAAACATCCTAAATGAAAAGTTACCAACAAAGAGTACTGTCTTACTGTAGGATCAGCAACTGCGCTGTCATATCTTGCACACAGTATATTCATTGGCTCAGCAGCAATATAAGTTATGGAATCACAGCATCTACCCTAGAACACACCTAGTCTTAGCCTCCATTCGGTATATGAGTTCCATGAACAATATTGCTCTTGGCAGGATTATTTCTACCAATGGACGCGTACAGCTTTTTACTCCACAGCTTGTTCTGGTTTCATCAGCTAATAGGATTAGAAGGTTCTTACATATTTCTTTTCGAAGTCACTAGAGACCTTAGGCTCCTTTCCTGGGTGCTCTGCACTGAATGGGCAAACCCCTGTCTCTGGCCAGGCTGAGCCACCTTTCTCAGTTAACTTTTGTTCACTGTGCACATTCTAGGCTCTCTCTCTACCAAAAATGTCTCTTCCTCTCTAGACTTGATCCTAAGCCTAACGCACTATAATATTTTGACTCAGACCACTAGTTAGAGATGGCTTTATTAGAAAACACTGTGACTACCTATACGATATAAAATCACTTTGAAGCATATACGTTTCTCAAAAAAACTCAATCTTGACTGGATGTTTGTGAGCTTTCTCCATTAATTGATGTCTGTGGCTTGTTCATTCATAATAGATAGAGAATAATAATACTGAAGTTTACTTATAAGACATGGTATGATACTTTCTCCTAGTATTAGAAAATTTAAAAAGAATGTAAATATATATTTATATATATTATATGAATTAGGATATTTATACAGCTACTTTGTCTTAGTTCATTGGGAATAAAAGTTTGTACTAATATTGTTTAGACAATATATCAGGTCTGCATCTTTTCCTCTAAGTAGCTACTATAAAGTCACCAATATGAATGGTATTAATTATTATAAGCATCCTTCTAACTTGTTTTAAAACTGTCTCATTGTCATTTTATCTTTTTTTCTCATTAAAATGAATTAAAAATAGGAGAAAAAGAAAACAAAAGTTTACTAAGCTATAAAAAATATTCTGTGAACCATGAAAACTTTTGTCTTTTGATTTCAAATTTCCAGCTGGAATTTGAACTCTTTCACAACTGCTTATGTAGCTCCACTTTTTAATCTTTCCCTAGTGTCTATAAAAATTTTGTAGCTCTTACTCAATAGAAATGTGCTTCAAACAGAGGAATAGATTTGGTAGCAATTATATGGTAGATGTGATTTATGTTAGGAGCATAAGCACAGGCAAACTAAGTCCCAAAAAGCTTAACAATTCTGAAAAGCTTGGATGGCATTAAAACAAGAATAATCAGCAGATTATAATGCACTACACTTGTCACTTCATGGAAGCCCAAAAAAAGTGCAGCCTAAGTGAAAAATAAAAATTGACCTCACAGTTAAAGCATAGAATGATGCCACACTAAGATCAGCCACGAATTAAAAGTGTTTTTTGAAAGAGCACAAATTTACAGAAGATGCACAGAAAAATGGCCCAGAATGGATGGTTGCATTCAAGGGGCCATCTGTATGTGGGAAGGGATTTCTCTGTTGTTGAAACTGATGTCATGTTGAGGTTTTGGATAAATATCCCCCACCCCTGTGGTAAGCCAGATGTTCATCTGTAACGCTTTGCTATCTTCCCCAACTTCAAGGCTGAAGAGAATAATCCATCTCATAATTTTAAAAAATCTATGACTCCTGAGCCTTGAGTGACATTTCTTCATCTACATTTATCTATCCACACAAAGTAATGACTTGCATATAATTTAAAAATATTTATCTGTGAAGAAAATTTGTAGACTGATTTCAAATGAATGACTTATATCAAATACTTTATTTCTATATATATATGCCAATATATATTATCTTCTCCCTAAAAAATCACATTATTCATGCTCTGTGTTTTTTCTGTAGAGAGCACCAATGAATACTGTCATATTGAGCAACTATTATGTTACAAGGTTCCCTAAGTTTATCTGAGCAACTTACTGAAACAACTCGAAAAAGAAGACAATACTTTCCCCCTCTAAAGATAAGGTTATTTAAACAGAATTTACTTTTCCAACCAATGTAAATCTAGTAAATTGTGGAACAGGGATTGAAAATCATGTCCGTGTGATACCAAATAACATTTTAAGTGACTTTAAACATCTTACATATAGTATCATTGAACCCTTGTGTAACCAACCCTGTAAAACGTGTGACCCTTGTAGCACTCTGAAGATCTGAAAACTAGGCACAGAAAGTTTAAATTAGCTGCCTACTGCTCAGACTCAACGTGGGCCTTAGCAGCAGGCGCTGCACTCCTCAGTATCTCCCATCTCCCATGCAGTGAGGCTACCTTCCCCACGTGTCCTACCTCCTCTCTCTGAGCATGAGCTTGGTTGCACGCACAACCCTGACCTTTATTAAACATGTACCAGCACAAACTGTAGGAAAATGACACCAATCTAAGATGTTATTTGATTTCATATTTCCTTCTGCGGGCGCTAGTCCTCCAGACCACTGCAGTAGCTCCCACCTGGCCTTTTATACTTGCATTCTGTCAATTTTCCTCTGTGTAGTCCACACACAGAGGAAGTAGACTTCTAAGGTTAATTTTACAACACAAGAATAAATGATATGTAGGTGTCACCTCTAGAAATTTTCTTGTGTTACAGATCAAGGATCATTCACTTCTGTGATAAGACTCATTGACTGGATTGGGTTAAACATGTGAACTCTAGGAATGTAAGACAATTTGAAAGAACAAATCCTTGTAAAAAGTTGTGATAAATGCTATATAAATTTCCAAGAGAAAACAGTTAGGAAAGCTTGCAAAAAGATACCAGTTAGCTACACTGATTTTTAAATATATTAGCTGCTTTCTTGATAAAAACATTCTTCTAATTAATGGGTAGTGTTAGTCCTCACACAGGAGCATTCATTCAGTCTTTCATTCAGTAAGTATTTACAGAGGGCCTGCTCTGTATCTCTTTATCTAGGCTGAGAACCAGTTTGTACCAAAACAAATAAACATTTGGTTTTTCCTACTTACACGTTCACAGGGATCTTCTGTTTTTTCAACATACCAGACACAGGTTGAATTTTTGAATTTATCAATTAAAAATAATAACGCCAAGTAGTAACTATAATTATGCATTTCATAATAAAAACACTTTTTAAACAAAAGACAATTTAAAAATGAAAGTGACGCCAATAATATATTAGATTTCTATTAGCCCACCTATTCAAACTAGAAACAAAACCCACAAAGAATTAAGATTTTCAAATTTTTTAAATTTCTTTTCTGCCTTCAAATTATAGACACTGAAATAGAAATTTAACAAAAGCCCTGAACTGTAGACACTGATGAAAAGTACAATTATGTGGCAGAACACAAGTATAAATTTTCTATCATATAAAGAAAAGCACCATATAACAATTCTCTAACTTAAGAATTTCAATCATGGCATACAAAGACTTCACAGTAGACACAAGTAGAGAATATCTATGCATTATATATGAACTGGTGTCCAATTTTCAAGTTGTCTTTGAAATGTTCAAGGGATAATCTTCAAAAGAAGCAAACAAAATCAATAATATTTGAACTTGCTTAAATGGAAAAGGAATTTTTAAAATTTAATGAAGGATCAGTTTTAAATTCAAAAAAGTTCACCTTGTATTTAAATTACTTTTTTCTGCAGCCTTGGGGAACTGTTTATCATTTGTAAGGTTATAGAAAGAACTAGAAAGAACGAGGATGGTTTCTTTATTATTTGTGGCTGCATTAGCATATGAAGACTGCTACTGGATACTATGCATTACAGCAAATATTGAGAAATTCATCTTACTTTGTTAAGTGAAATTCTGTGTCACTTGCAATTTTTCTGTTTTAATACTATTTTGTATTCCCTTTATTAAAAAAAGTTATAAAAAAGCAAAAAGAAAAAAAAGACTGCTATTGGAGAACAGGGCTATTTTTTATTTTGGTAGTCTAAGTCTACTATGATTAATAACAATAATGTTATATTTTTTTCACTATTCATCAATGATATCTTTAACATAAGTAACAACCACCACAGTCCAGAAGATAGGTGTATCTTTTTAAAATATGTGTCTTTCTCTTGGTGTGGTGGCTCACGCCTGTTATACCTGTGCTGGGGAGGCTGAAAACAGGAAGATAGCCAGAAAGCTACATAGTGAGACCTTGTACAAAAGTACATAAAAGCATTCATTCCCGACTCATATATGCCCATTTCCCCTCTTTGCTACGTACAGGTACGCAAGCACACACAGCAATCCTCGCCCTGACTGAGGTTGAATTATCAACTGTCAAGTTATTACAGAAAGCAGTAACATGCACATTTTTACTGAGCTATTAATGTCACTAAAAATTCCAATTTTAGTCTGCATAAAAAGGCACTAGTTTTCATAAACAATGCATAAATAATTGTCTAGTCTAATTTATAGAGCAATAATAACACACTACAACTCATTTTTTAAAAATATGACAGAAGTAGAAGAACTTTGCCACTCTTGTCAAAATTCAAACTCAGGGGCCTAGCAGGATGGCTCAATGGTCTAAAGCGCCTGCTTAGGAAAGCTTAGGTGGCTGCAGGGACCGCAGTTCGATCCCTGGCACCACATGCTGCGCCAGCCCCGCCCTCAGGGCAGGCTGAGTAGGCCATAAAAATAAATGAATAAAGAAACAAAAGTTCTGAAACAAGAAAAAAATTAAATTAAATTAAAAAAAAAATTCAAACTCAGGAACCTAGGTAACACTCTGCGTCTCTTCTTGGAGCAACTTTAATTCTTAATGTCCTAATTACTCGCACTTATTAAATAATTGAAACCACCTAATGAACAAAAGATGAGATGACTCTCCTGCTGTCTGACAAACACGATGGCACAAGCTTATTCTAAAAGGAGAAAATAAGAACTATATCGTCTCAGAGAAATATACTCACGAGGAGAAAAACTAGAGCTGGTGTGGATCCTGAATTTTTATTTTAAAATATACATGTGCACATTCACATATATATAGATTTTTGTATTTCAGATACAGATAGGTAGAATCAAATTAAATATGCCCTCAAATACTGATAATATGCATATTTAGAAACAATAGTATTGGTCAAAGAAAACAGGGTAATTAGTGATGACCTTGTTACCAATATCCTGCACATGCGATGCACATGTAAACTCTGTATCTCACAGGAAGTCCTACCATATTTACAATATATGAACCTTTTATCATCCTTAATTCAAACTGAGTAGCAGCAGTATGACCTCAACACTGGTTCTGTGTCTCTGGTCACTGGTTCGTTCAGTAGTGGAAAGATACAACTGCTATGAATTTCTCATAGACTGCAACTTACAAGATTCACTGGGAATTACAGCCTATGACAGCAGAAAAGACATGCCATGCCCGTTCCACATGCCCGCCAACCACATCGGAATCAGCTCCTCCTCCTGACATGCTTGGCTCTGTCTAATGAAACAACTCTACTCCCAAAAACATAAATAATTTTATAGCTATGTGTATGCCATAAACATTTTGAAGAGGAAAGTGTAGACATTTGCTGAATGAATCCCTGAATGACATGTGCTTTGGATTTACTCATCACTCACAGTTATTCTCAACAGCTCATACTCCAACTTTCCAAAGGCTAGCCTTTATATTCATGTAATATTTAGTTCCCACTTGTAGTAAAATCTATCTTCTAGCTCTGGGTAAAGACATCAATGGTAAGATTGCCTTCAACGCTGACTTACAAACTTTATAGATTTTAAAAAAATCATAGCTTAGATAAATATAAATAAAAGTATTTATAGATTAAAGAAAAAAACAGATGAACACAACAACAACAAAAAAAATGCTTCAAAGTACACAGTCTCTTCCCAGCCATCAGCATATGACTCTGTATCCTGGCTGTGACCCTGCTCTACTCCTGCAGTCCTGAAGGGTGATAACCAGAGTCCCTTCTTCTGCTGACAGAAGTGGCTCTAAATAACATCCTGGCTTGAACTAAATAAACAATGGTCACCCTCTTGTTTTTGTTCAGTTGTCGCTTCCTTAGCCTACTTTGATCTTCCATTCAAAATATTTGCATAGATTTGCATTTGGTCCTACCCCAAATGGCTTAAAACTCACAATGATTATAAAGACAACACAAAAAGATAACGCCGTAACTAGGTAACTGATTTCTAAAACAGGAAATTTAAAAGTGGGAAAGGAGGCAGAAGTCACAGCCCTTTCACGTCTATGTCCACAGCAGGCAAGAATTTGGCTCCTGAACATAGGTCGAAAGGCGCCAGACATAAGTTTTTTCGCCATACATAATTATTTTTATAGTTATTAGTTTCACATTTTGCAATAGATAAAAAGAAAAATCCTTACCCTTTTCAGTGCATAAAAGAAAAACCCAGCAAATGATGGGAAAAATTTTAAATACTACAATTTTAAAATTTTTTGAAAAAAATTGAAAACTTGAAACAAGAAAGCACTGCAGAGAGTCTTAGTCATCTGAAAAGAATTTCAAGAAAGATTATGGAGTCAGAGAAACAATAGTTGGTGATATGTAAGTTAAGAATTTTAATAAAGCTATATGACACCACAGATAGAAATTTACTTTGAGTACCATAAAGGATAAATAAAGTGAGCATGTTAGGTATAATGTAATACAACTGCAAATCAAGTCAGATATCAAAAGCCATTAGTGAGGCAGCACAGATTGACAATAGATTCTTATCAGCAGAGACAAACACCATCCATTCAAAACATTTTTGTTTACTGTGTTTCTGGATCAAGACAATAGTATAACAACATTGACATGCTTTAATCTAGGCTGAAATTAGCTACCATGTCAACAAAAAATAAAACTAACATAAAGCCACATATAGACTATTACTGAATTGATCGTTTAATCATAGAAATCAACATGTTGAAAAGTAAACCTATAGGGATGTAACAGGATAAAATAAAAATAGATAAAATGTCATAAATTAGCTGGGCGTGGTGGCTCACGCCTGTAATCCCAGCACTCGGGAGGCTGAGGCAGGAGGATTGGTCTGAGTTCGAGACCAGCCTGGGCTACAAAAGTGAGCTCAAGGCCAGCCTCAACCACATAGCAAGACCCTGCCTCAAAAAGACAAAAAAAAAAGTCATAAATTTACTGAACTATTTATTATAATATATAATTAATTACACTGTATTAGAAAAGATAACCCAAATCAGTATATCAGTGAGAATTTCCAGTATGGTAAGATATCCTCCAAAGATGATATACTGACCAATTTCAATTTTAAAAGCATAATTTCTATGTATTTTAAAAATAAAATTCTTAAAGAAAACTGTCATTTATAACTTTCAAAAGAGTAAAGACAAACGAGAGCAGGGTATGGTGGCTCACATCTGTAATGCCGGCACTTAGGGGGCTGAGGCAGGAGGATCGGTGTGAGTTCAAAACCAGCCTGGCCCACAAAAAGGTGCTCAAGGCCAGCCTAAACTGCATAATGAGACCTTGTCTCAAAAAGCCAAAAAAAAAGAAAGAAAGAAAAAAATACTATAGACAAATGAAATATGGAAAGCTTTCACAGTTCAACACAAAGTAAGAAGAAGAAAAAACGGGCCCATAAAGAATGTTAATAGTGAATCTCATTACCACAAAAAGGAATGTTAATATAAAATGCAATATGAATAAATACAAATAAACTTGCAAACTTAAAATAAATGTAAACAAGAAACATTCATAAGTTAAGAGTTTAAAGTTACTTCTAAATGTAAGGAACAAAATTTATTCTATTTGGAACAGATATGCCCAAACAATATCATGCACAGTAATATTTTATTTTTTTTAATTATTTGTTTATTTATTTATGGCCAGCTCAGCCTGCCCTGGGTGTGGGGCTGGTGCAGCACATGGTGCAGGAGATCGAATAGTGGTCCCTTCGGTTGCCTAAGCTTGCCTAAGCAGGCACTTTATACCACTGAGCTATCTTGTGGGCCCTTACATAGTAATATTTTATAAACAAGAAAAAACATAGGCATAGAAAGAGAAAGATTTAATTAAGACTCGCTCCCTAAAAAATAATTCAGCCTTGTTGACATGAAAAAAACAAAATTCACAATAAAAACATTAATGCTCGTTAAAAAAAAAAAAAAAAAAAACCATTCTCCTAAGCAAGGGAAACGTATACCAAGAAAGCATAACAATTATAAACTACTAGATGGGCATAACCTCAGTACATACAAGGTAAATACTATCTGTGTTACAAAATAAAGAAAAAATAAATGCATGACCCATAAAGAAAAGTCTCTTTGTTCATTTAATTTCATGGCAATGACGGATATTTGATTGCCTCTAAATACATGCCGCCATGCTAAGCACAGAACTACCGCCCCACTTGCCTTTAGTTCGGAAATTCTCTCTCTCTCTTACGAAGGACCTGCACACGGTGTCCTCAAAGTGCGTGACTGATGACCAGGAGAGGCGTCTAAGGCCCACTTCCGGGAGGACAAGCGGGTGAGGGAAGGGATGCAGCTGTACCTGTACCGCACAGTGGCGCCACACCACACACATCGCGAGAGCTCACGAGGGGTCCTGGCTTCAAAGCTGCCTGTGGATGGGACCTTGCAGCAGAAACACGACCGCCGCGGCTTTCTGTAGGCAGATGCGTGACTTGGCTACAACTCCATCTGCTCACATGAGCCTTAGCAAAAGTATTCTTCCTTTCGTCCACGTGTTTTCATTACCACAGTATTGTTGTGGTTGTGTGGGACAGGTAGCAAACAGAAGGACAGGAGATGGTAAAGAGAAGGCGACGCACAGCTTACAGGGAAATGCCCAAATTAGAAAACTTTGGGCCACAATGAGAACAGAAGATAAAAATAAGTAAAAATGACACACAAAAGCACATGTAGGGAGAGAAAAAATATGGTCAGGTACCCTAAATGTGTAAAAGGGCAATTAGGGCTGCGGAGATAAGTAAACAGGCAGAGGAAATGGGGCAGAAATAAATGTTTTGTTTTGCTTTGCTTTGTTCCAGTCCTACAGACCAAACCCAGGGCCTCCCGGATGCCAGGCTAGTGCCATACTGCTTAGCTATGAATCCCTAGTGCCAAGGATTTTTTAAAAAACATTTTTTTAATTGAAAGGACATGGATAATGGAATAAAAAGATGATTTAGTAATAGGAAAAACGTATAATATTACAAGGTGGGGAAAGCAGAGTTCAGATGAAGATGAACATCTCGAGCACCATGGGAGCTGGGATGTGAAAATAATCAGGGACGAGAAGAGAGCCTTAGGCTTTGCTTTCCAGAGATGACCCAGTCTCCTTTGGCAGCTTACACACCACCAGAGAAAGTAAAAGTATTTACACTGGATTCTAAAGCCATCCAAACCCATTCCAATCTATGATTCTAACTCTAAATTTCTCAAAATCCCTCTCCTTTTTTTCCCCTTAGTTACTACTTTCAGAGAAGCCAATACAAGAGACAGTCACATCCGCATCAGGACCCAACCCTGCCACAAAGAAAGACAACTAACTTTCTCACAAATTGCAGTATTTCCAAAAAAGAAAAAGAAAGAAAGGGAACTTCAACTGAATGCTAACAAATAATATGATAAATTTTATTATTATGTAATCCTCCTGAACTGCAGAATAACAAGCATAAGTAGGTTTTCCAATTGCACTTATTTATCTTAAAATTATATGAAAAAGCCCTGTTTCGCTATGAAGTTAATAATAGGGTTCACTTATAAAAAAATAAAGCATAGATGGATGGACAGATACATAGATGGATATGTAAAGTGGAGAACTGGGTGGACAGGGAATGCTTGAGGCATTTAAAATAATGATTTAATGATTTACAAATTACACACCATGCTATGAAAACGGTTATCTAGAAGAAGTACACTGAGGAGATAATCACTTCATTTCTGCTTCATACGCATAAAAGTGGTTTTACTCTAGAATATTGGAATGTATTATCTAACAGCTATTTTTATACTTATTAATCCAAACACAGTTGTTCCAAATAATGGCATAATAAGAATACATATTAACTCTAGAATTGTGCTGAATTTGTATAGGCCCAATATAACATCAAAGAGGGAGATGAGAAACATATCATTAAGGCATATATAATTATTAATCAAAGCCTAAGTCCTTTGATGTCAGTGCTTGCCACAAGAACTAACAAATGCATTTGCTCCTGCAAAAGCAATTTGGTCACTGCTTGGCTAGTGGAAATATCAATCTCTGGCGAGCTGCTTATGTGGCTTCTTACAACATTCCTCAGACGAACTTGAGACTGCTGGAGTATTATGAGGCTCTGCAGACACCTGCCTTTCGTCGTCGCCGGTGTGTGCTGCAAACTGCCGAAAGGAGCAGCCTGCCATGGTCTCTCTGTCTTCACATTCCACAGCCCTCTGACCTTTGTGTGGGTCCAGAGAGTGGATCCAGCTGCACGGTTCTGAGTGAGCACCCAAAGGCGATGGTAGCATTTAGTGTGGACTTTGTCCTTCTAGTTTTCAGTTCTGTCTCTCTTTATTGTTTTCTTTTTTTGTTCAGAATGATTTAAAACTTGGTATGAGAGGAATGGCAAGATAGTTCAGCAGACTAAGTGCCTGCTTTGGCAAGCACAGGGACCAGGGTTCAATCCCTGGTCCCACATGCCACAGTGGCCTTGCCCTGGGAGTACATTGAGCCAGTAACACACAGTCTGAGTGTGGTAACATACACTGTAATCCCAGATCTGGGGAGGCTGAAAACAGAAAGATCACTATGAATGTGATCTGCATAGTGAGACCCTATACCAAATACATAAAATAAAAATTGGCCTGAGGCCTCAAAGTTCCAAATAAATAAGTTAAGCTTACATTTCTATGGAGGTCAAAGGAAGCAAACAACATAAGTTCCTTCGAGACAGTAATGGCTCCAAAGCACTCATGTAGAGGATGGATACCAAGGTGACAAGGTACCAAGAAGTTGACAGAGTCCTAATCCCAAGGGAGGCTCACATGAACCAGGGAAAGAAAGCTCTGCCAGCCTGATGCGAAACAGAGTTATGACAGGAAAATAGAGGAAGTCTCTTTATGCACTGTGGTAGTTGATACATTGTGTCAACTTGAGGAAGCTTGGCTGAATGGGCTCTGCTGGTTCTGGGCTGTGGGGGACCATCCTGCAGGATGAGGAGGGCCTGCCCTGGGACATGATTGGTCCCACACTGAGGTGTGATTGGTTCCACCCTAGGCCAACAGGCCATCCCAAAATGATTCAGCACAGGAAGTGTACAAAAAAAAGAGTAACATATCCTGGTCTTTGGAGGAGCTTGATCTTTGCATGAGTGCCGTGCCGAATTTGGAAGAGAGAGGCTTGATGGATGCCTCCGCTGCTGCTCCTCCTCTGCTCTTCATTGTTTTCTGCAGCCTAGAACTGCAGTCCTTTGCCTTGGATTCAGTGGAGTAGGAACTAAAACCTCCACAAACTGTGAGCTAGATAAACCTTGGGTTCCTTCATTTTGAGTGTCTGGTATTTGTCCCAGCAACAAGTAAAAAGTAACTAACATATATCTATGGTGCAGCTTAAGTGATAAACAGCCCTATGTAAATGTTAAATAGGGAAGAGCCAAAAGGAGTGTGGAGGAAAATCAGTGGTAAGAAACGAAAGAAAAAATGACAGTAGTGTCAGCTAAGGTGACATTTCAAAATGCCTCCCTTTGGTGATCATTTTGACTGTGAGGTGAACCAAAGTTGCACAGGGCTAAGTCCATTGAATGTGGTCAACAAAGACACAGCATAAAGATGTAGCGGCTTTTAGCACCATTGAGATCAGACCTCATTAATACGCGAAGCTGGGCTTTCCAGAACCGCTTCTGAAAGTGGCCCAAACAAAAAGGCTGAGTGTTTCGGAAGAAGGAATTCATGGCAATGTGGGTTTTCTCTGTAACTTTTTTAAATTTAAAAATGCACCAGATTTCCCCATCACCTTTGTACCTGAACCAATAGTCCTGCTGAAATCTATCTGATGTTCTAATTGCAGTGCTATCACACCGGTTAAAGTGTATACGCTTATTCTCAGGAGTTTCACCTTGAAGAGTAGAAGCAAGCATGTCAGGAAGATTGCATCTGTTACAGAGCATATCCTAAATGTTTCCCAAAGAGCTGTTTGTCAAAGGATTCACCCCGGCCTAAAGCTGCTGGAAGGTGGTAGAAACATTCTAAAAGTGGGGTCTAGTGGAAGGTGTTCTGGTCACTGGGGATGCCACCTTAATATGGTGAGGAACCCTGGCCTTTATTTTTCTGCTGACTCTAAGCCAGTAATGAATGGTTTTGCCCCATCACATGTTGCTGCCCTGTTGTGCTGCCACAAGCCCAAAGCGATGTCACCCATGGACTCCATCTTCCCACACTGTGAGCCTGAGTAAACATTTTCTCTTTATAACTTCTTTATCTCTCAGCTATCTGCAACAGTAACAGAAAGCTAACTGTAATACTACCTAAAAGAATTCAAGGGAACAAATAAATGCCAAATATATATTAATCATTAATATATATTAGAGTATTAAATGAATATTTGAATATGACGTCATGCCTATTTGCTACTTGCCAAAAAAATAATAATAAAGCTATTGGTCTTTGAAGAGAATTAGAGAGATTTTATTAGAATGAAGGGAGAATTGGGGAGGGGCTCCTCTGAAAGAATGCAAAGCCCATGGCCACAAGCATGTGGCCCAGGGGTCTCCCAGGGCTTCAGGGTAAGGGGGAAACAGAAGCACCTTCTACGTGGTGTGCTCTGGGATGTCCCAGTATTCCAGTTAGCCCTGTTTGCTGCTGATGTGTTCTTTATTGTTTTGACAAAGCTCTATCCTGGTGCTCTTACATGTACCTCATATCTGAAGTCACCTCGTGGTCGTCACTTTATTCCAACATAAACTTTCATTACATTGACAAAGCATCTTCTCCATAATACCAGTTTCCTCAACACACCTCCATGATATAGAAACATATTTTTAAAATAAATCAGACTGAGAAGGAATCCGCTTCCTGATCAGTACAGTGGAACACATTTCTCTCCCAGGTCTGATGCCACAGGTTGTTGTTGGCATCCATACTTTAAATTTTTACTTCTATTTTAAGGCACTAGAGAATAATCTCAGTCATCTCCATCATTTCTGTTACTAACATTTCTTTAGTATTTTTCCACTTCGATGTCAGTGTCACTTTCTTACATTTGTTTATTTTTATCACCATTTTGGGGGAGAGCATTTTGAACAAGTGTTCTGTTCATTGGACTATCTGACAGCCAAATCTCACATGTACATAAATTTTTCATTCTTTTTAAAATTTAAATACTGATTTATTTATGTACTCATTCACTCACTTATTCCCTGGTTCATTTGGAGTACTAATTGAACCCAGAGCCTTTACACTGAGTTACAGCTCCAACCCTTTCTAATTTGTATGTTTAGACAAGATCTCACTAAATTGTTAAATTGCCCACTGTGAGCTTGAACTTACAACCCTTCGGCCTCAGTCTCAATGAGTACTGGGATTACAAGCATGGACCACCATGCCCTGCTACAATTTTTCTTCCTTGCTCAATACATGGCCAAAAAAATTACTGTCTTAATGTAATTTTCTCCATTAAAAATTGAAGTTATTCACAACTGGAAAATAACTTCACCTTAAAACTACAGTTTTCAAAGGAGGAGCAACATATTTTACATGCTCAGAACACATTTCCTTTTAACACCTGATGGGTTAAAAGCACTGGAAAAATATCCCACAAATGTCCACTCTATAGTTCCTGGCCTGAGTTATACCTGCAGCCTCTCCTATACTGACCAAGTGTGACCAGATAGCCTGGATACTGCAAGTCAGAGTTGAAGTGGGAATCACAGATCTGAATTGCTCAGGAGCCCCCAAGACCCTGGCTGCTTTCCCTGTGGGCAGATTTCCCCTCAATTTAGTCATGTGGTTTTCAGTGAAGGTGGCTGGGAGATGCAGCAGATTACACAGAATGTTCTACGAAGTTGTGTCAGAAAGTCAGTTACCACCCTACTCTGGTCCTGAATAAGGAGAAAAAACAGAGTGTTTTTTTGTAATTTTTTAAAATGTCCTTAGTACAAGGTCTATAGGATCTCACTACACAGACTGGACTCATAATGATCCTCGTGTGTTCAGGCTCACAAGCACTGGGATTACAGGTGTGTACCACCACGGCTAGTCTCAAGTGTCATCTCAGTGTGCCTCCGGAGTGGAGCCGGTATGGCAAGCTCAAACCCTGGCCACTGCATCTGCCTAGGCAGGCACTTTAGTCCACTGAGCTTTCTGGCTGGCCCAACAGGGTGACTTTTGGTGGCTGAGTTTGGTGCACAGCAGATTTCGTTATTCCAGGTACAAACTTCCATTGGTGAACAGTTCTGATCACTAGCAACAAGAAGGGAAGGCCATGGAGGACTTTACAGTACCCTGCAAAATGTTTTATAGGCCAAGAGTGTTTAACAGTGAAAGAGAATGAAGACAATAAAATAAAAATTAGCCATTTCTAATACTGACAATTGATTAACACAACAAAGTAAGCTTTATTTCAAGTGTCACTCGAGAAGCTTAAATATTTTCATGCAGAAGGCGAGTTACACCTGTGTCTACAAGACAAACTGTGTCTTTTTTTTATAGAAAAATTACTGTACTTGATAAGGCAGAAATAAAAATATATATGTGTATCAACATTTTGCTGTTCTCACTATAGGAACAAAGTTATGTATAGGTAAACTAAAAACAAAAATATTTACCTCTGCAGATTTTTCCTAACAGCTAAAATAAGATTGGTCTTTATATGGTATTTATGCAGAAACTTAGTTTCTTTCCCTGAGTTAAGGAAAGTAAACCAGTGGTGTAAAATAAAAATAAAATCAAACAACTTCAATTTTGTAGAATTATCTGTGATGCATAATATATAGGCTCCTGCATATAAGAATATAATACTTGTATTTTTATCTAGATTTTCTCCTATCATAATATTTTAATTGGTAATGCTTAATTTATGTTTCAGATTTTAGAGTCCTAGTCAGAGGTCATACATAATTTTATCGCATGAGAAAATTGGCCATACTTACATCTTCATTACTTTAACCACATATATCCCCACTAAAGGCTTTGCTCAGATGTTATCATACAACCTACTGGCTTTCCACAATTTGAAATACAATTTTTAAGATACAGTTTTCAAAAATAAGGCTTCACATGGTGGTTTAGCTGTTTCCAGTTCCACAAAATGTATTTTAGCATTCTCAGCAAAATCAACAGGGAGATTGCCTCAGAAAAATAAAATCCTCACGGAAAAAGCACTGTTTTGTTCGTTTTCATTTTGGCGTGACTGAATGTGAAACACCTTTATATTCCAATGTTCTTACAAATACTGTTACGAAGTCAGATTTTCCCAGAAATAGCCAATGTCTTAAACTTAGGCACATTTTACCGTTACTTGCCAAACGCAGCTCATCTATTAATGCAGTAGACAAGATTCTGACAGTAAGTATATATTCGATAACATGATTCCTTGCTAGTAGGTTTTAATGCAGTAATGAAATGAAAGTGATAGAAAACAAAATCCCAATTAAACTGTTCTATAAGGAAAAGAAGCCAGCAAAGCATTGCAGAGATTAACGTAATAACAAATGGAAACAGATTTTACAACATAAAAATAAATTGCACAGAGTCAAATGTATGTGACTCCTGGATCCTAGTTACTGTATTTCACATAATCAAATCTATATTGGTTTTGACATGTAAGCAACAGTGATTAAGTTCACATAGATTTCGTAATTCATTAAGTTATCCTGTTCAGCACCTGAGCCTATTTCCTCATAGCAAATAAACTGTGGATCAACTGATAAAATTAGAAAGAAACAATTGCTCAACCAAAGAATTCTGCTCCAAAATAAAGGCAATGCATTACAGTTGGAGTAAGAAGCATACAACATATCTACATCATCAATCTGAAAACTTTAGCTAAGTGATTTGGAAAGTACTCAGAGCAAGGGTGATCAGCCTGGGTCAGACACCTCTACCATGGAGAAGAGACACTATGTCATCTCTCTTAAAAGAAAAAATACTCTTTCCTCCCTAAACAAAATGAAACCATCAAGTTCTATCACTGCAGTGAATCCTCATAGGCTGTAAGTTCAATCCATGACTTTTATCTTCAGGGAAATAATGAAATAAATATAAAGGACATAAGTTAGAGGAGAGATCTTAAACCAAGTTGGTAAACTTAGCTGCAAAAAGAAAAGCATGGAGGCTGAGCAAGGCAGGGAAGATGGTGAGAGGCCGACCAATAGGCACTGACCTGGAGCTACATAGGGGAAGAAGTCCTAGTGTAGGACTGCAGAGAGAGAAACCGTAAGGCACAGTGCACTGTACAACTCAGGAAGCTATAAGAAAGGATGTATAATGCTTTCATTCTAAGGAAGTGATAAATGTGTGATGAGACACCTATGTTTAACGTTTCGATAGATAGACAGACAGACAGATATCATGTGATAGCTTATTGATATGCACATTTAGTATTTTTGTGAATCAGTTAAAATACATGAGCCTACCATGCTAGCCCTGCCCCTGGGGCACACTGAGACAGCAATTGAGACTGGGCATGGTGGCACCTGCCTGTAATTCCAGCTCTTGGAAGACGTAAATAAGCAGATAACTAAGAGTCTGACCTAGTAGTGAGACCCTGAACACCCTGTAGTCCCTCCCCACCCCCAAAAAATACATGAATCCCAGGGCTGGGGAGGTAACTTCACAGTCTAAGTACCTACCTGGCAAGCATAAGGACCCAAGTTCAATCCATAGTACTGCATGCTATGCCAACCCCAGAACCCCAGGCATATTATGACAGCCACTAAGACCCATAGAGATGCATGCCTATAATTTCAGCACTAGGGAGGCTGAAACAAGAGGATCACTATGAGTGTCAGCTATATAGTGAAACTCTGTACCAAATACATAAAGAAAAAATTTAAAAAAATAAATGAATCCAAAAGAAAATGAAAATTTATATATGAGAGAATATAATAATCTTGGAAGAACAGATAGCTCCCTATGCTTTATCCTACATTCTCCCTCACAGGGATGCAAAGTGGAGTGGTAAGTAAAAATAGAGGCTCAGTGCTGTAAGGAAATGCTCACTGCTCAGAGGCCAACAGAACTCTGTAGAAAAATAAATAGAGTAAGTCAAAAGCAAGGAAAGTAATAAAAAGAAAAGAATAAGAAAGTGGGGTAAATTTAATAGTGGCAGAAAATGATAGAGGCCAGGAAGTTAAAGTAGAAGAGCAATCCTTACTGAGTCTCCTGTGCAAAACTAAAGGCCTGAGCTGAGGCTGGTCCTGAAGGAGGGGATGGGGCAGAAGGCTCAGTGTGAGAAGGGATGCAAGCTAAGATGGGGAAGATGAGAAACTGAGAAAGAGCTAGAATGCCCTGAAGACCCGTTAGCACAGCCACTTAGAGTTCACAGAGTACTTTCGCTACTTGATTTTTACCACAATGAGTCAAAAAATTTAGATCCATTCCACAAATAAGAGACAGAATCGGCAATTCCAGAATGAAGGGATTTGCAAGAAGTTGTTTGCGCACTCTGTATACACATTCTCCCTCCCTCCCTCCGCCCACCTTCCCTCCTTCTCTCTCTCTCTGTCTCTCTGTCTCTCTCTCTGTCTCTCTCTCTCTCAGAGCAAGTACATGGCATCACTGAGACTTGAATTTGGGTCTCCAAACATTTCACTGTTTGCCAAAACTCACCCAAATCTTCATCAAAACCCTACGAGTCCTTCCCTCTTCACCACTTTCCCCATTCAATCAACCAGGAACTGCTTTCATGAGAGACACAGCATTGTGCAAAAGGAGCCACTCCTCAGGTCACCTGGCCATGCTCTGGCCCTTCCACCACAGACATCCAAGGCATGTCCTTCTGCAGTGGGTCTCTGTCCCTCACCACCCCTTCCTCAAATACACCCAAATAAATAGATAAATAAAAAGATTTAAAAGAACTTGTATGATGGTAGATAATACCATAGCACAACAATGTATAATATACAAAATACTTTTGAAATAAAGCACTTAACATTCTCTTGATGCTTTTTATTACATTTGTCTTTAAAGGGTAATCACTGTATTCCACTCCAGTTATGGAATGTGATCTCCATTACTACCATCTTTACCTCTCTGAATCATAAGGCCTAACAAATTTACTTTTAATTTAAGGTTTAATTATTTATCAAATGCATTTTAATTTTCTCCATAAGTATATCGAAGTTTATATGCATAGTTTTAAGATTTTATATGCATAAAATATTAGAATTAAAGCTAATATATTTTATTTTAAAATTACTAAATTTAATGTAAAAGCCATAGAGTTAACTCATGCTTTTTCCATTAGTTACATATGTGACTTAAGTTAGTTCTTTAACCTCTTGAATCTTAGTTCTATTATGAGTTGAACTAGACTCAGAGCATGCATGTTTGCCACTTTTCCATTGTTTGGACAAATACTTGACTTATGGGTCTTAAGTAGGAAACGTTAATTTCAGCTTATGGTTTGAGATGTTCCAGCTCATGGTCTATTGGCTGCAAAGTAGAACCACAGAAGAGGGGCAGGGAAGAATAAAGATTTTCAAGTCTTACCAGGTAAGGCCGAACAGATAAAGCAAGAAAAAAACCAAGAAGAAAAAGCTAAGATGGGGCATGGTCTCAAGGCCACACCCCATGGCCCACTAGCATACTTTGTTTATCTCCAAGGTACCTGTCAAGCTAATCAAATGGACAGTCAAGCTTAACATTAGGGCCCAGCAGGATGGCTCAGTGGTCTAAAGCACCTGTTTAGGAAAGCTTGGGCGGCTGCAGGGACCGAGGTTCGATCCCCGGCACCACATGGCTGCGCCAGCCCTGCCCTGAGGGCAGGCTGAGCAGGCCATAAAAATAGAATAAACAAACAAACAAAAGTTCTGAAACAAGAAAAAATAAAAAATTTAAAAAGATTTTTAAAAATGATTAAGATTAACCTGCCTGTATTTTTGTGAGGATGGAGGCAGAAAGCTAGTATTTACCAGTCATGCAACTTTGAACAATTTACTGAGTTTATCAATACTCTCATTTCCTCCTATGTAAAATGGTGATTCTAAAGATTTCCACCTCATAAAATCGTTACTATGGATAATTTATATCAAGTATCTAGAATGATGCCTGGGTTGCAACATGCCAAGGAGTCAGCAGCTACTGTTTGTACTGTTGTCGTTACATAAGGAGAAGACAACACACAGAGTAAGCTAAAAGGAAGCTGTGTCCCACGGACTTTGAGTAGGGAGCAAGATGGGTCGGAAACTGAGTGGACTCCAGCCCCTAGCACTGAATGCTTACGTGGGGAAAGACTTGCCTCCTAAAATAGCAGGTTTGAGGAAAGGTCTGTCGCTTCTAAAAAGAATAGCAGCAGAGGCCAACTGTCCAATCCCAGCAAGAACTTTTCTCAATAGATGAAGCATCCTGCTAAATTAGGTTTTAAGACAGAAGCCTAAACTTATCTCTTCAGACAAAAAGGTAATCTAAACACAATTATGTTTAGCTTCATTGATTTAGTTCTTTATGAGGCCCTAAAAAGAAAAAAAAAATGTCAAGATCTATTGAAAATATTCAAAGCCTCAGGGAACTAGGACAGATGTTGGGATTCTTTGAATCCAGGGAAGAAATGTTTCAGGATCCAGAGACGTGCCGGGAGGTTCCTAATGAAACTCGGCTCACATTCATCAAGGGCTGGAACAGTTTTTGCTTTGTCCCAGATGGTGGCTTAAATGCATTTCAAATCATTGTTGGATTATATAGTACCTGACAGAAGATAGTTTAAACACAATGTCCCAATTGTACATTTGTTTTGCTAATAATACTTACTGTATAGGCCGTAAATGCCCCACTACAAGAATAATAAAAAATGTTTTCTTGTACATAAATCATTCTCCCCTTTGTTATAGTGATTGGAATGTGTGGATTAAATACATGGGATACAGTTTTTTAAAGTCCCTACTGAGAGTCTCTGTCAAGTTCAATTCCTTCATGATTTAAATTTATATGACTTATAGATACAGTATGTTTTATCCTTTATACTTGACTTGTAGAAATAACTAAGATGGCTGCAGTATCATTTTTAATGTTAACTATAAACAAAAATGCAACCACAAGTGAAAACACGAATATACTGAAATTTTCCTGTAATAAAAGGAAAATAACTGAGAGACACAAGCCAGACCTTCAGACTAAAGATTCAATTCTTAATAATGCTCCACCTGAAGACATTCAGTTGCTCAGAAACTTTGAGAGAATAAAGGGAGCATTTGTTTTTCCCCTAGGGGAATATGCTTTCACCTGGAAAAAGAGCTGAGCCAATAAAGACCATGCAAGGTAATGAAAGTGAGGAGTACAGATTACAGGACTGGCTCGACCAGGTGCAGAGTAGCGGCAAGCTGCCTAACGTGTTAGAACCTCAGTTTCTTCCCATTCAGAATGAGTGGCTATGTCTCTAAGGTCCCTCCTGATACCATGTGCCTATGACTAAACCTTGTGTTCTCTTTTCAACAGGAACCTGGGCTCTGGCTCCAACCTACTGAGTTCTCACAGAAGCTCTGCATTTACTCAGATAATTTCTTGGGTGACTCAGTCTCCATCCGCTCCAATCTCGAATTGCAACTGATAAGCACAATCACTATATAAACACGTTGTCGACGTGACAGAGGAAAGAATGAAGAGGCATCGCAGAACTTCGCAACACTACTAAAACTGCCATGGAAAAGGCTATGTTTGACCCAAAATGGAAAAACAGATATATGTAGCATGCATACCCCAAAGACATAAACACACACACACACACACACACACACACACACACACACACACACACACACACACCCTATCTTAAGTGCACACATACAGGCATTATTCCTTAACTTAGACGTCATGGTAGAAATATATAACAGAGGAACAACCCCCACATGTTGTTTAATTCCTTGCCCATTTTCTTCTTCTGTTTGCAATAATCTACTTGAAATTTTGAATGGATAAGATGAGACATTCTGACCCAGCTGAAAAAGCCAGACCTGTTTGCATTTACCAATCCCACCATCTTAAATACACCCGCCTTCCCTAGCAGGCTCCTGAGCAAGGAGCCTGATGCAGCATCGCCACCCTGCCGAGATTCTGAGATGATTAAGAGGAAAAACTGTGGAGCCCACACTGCAGAAGCACTCACTAAATGCTAAAAATTACTATGTTAGCTTAGCCTTCAAAATCCCTTTTCTTAACTCCTAGTAAAAGCTATCTGTGAGAAAGGTTGTCGTGTTGCAGCCAACAACGGAACATATGTTTTCTCACTCAGTTTCTAAAAAGTTGCAGTCACTATGTTCATCTACAAGAGCAGGCGTTCCCCTCAGCAAGTGAAAGTCAGAGCATGAATGTGCATTAAGCCCTCTTAGTTGAGCATAAGTAGAAGTTTAAGCTAACACTTATTGATTGCCTACCCCACTCCAGGCACTATTCAAAATGATTTACAAGTTATTTAATTCTTACAAGTACCCCTTCTCACCACTCCATTCCTAAAACTGGCCTCTTAATTGGTCTTCCTTCAGCCCTTGCCCCAGCTAGACCTATTCTCAAAACAGTAGCTGAATGTTCTGTTTAAAACAGATCACGTTACTGCTTGTCCCTAGTCCTCCATAGTAGACAGCTTAGGTCACTGTAATAATACTTCACGCCAGTTATGGAGGTAAAGGAAGTTTGTCTTGTGGTTCACAGTTTGGGAATTTCCAATCAGAGAGAGAGAGAGAGAGAGAGAGAGAGAGAGAGAGAGAGAGAGAGACAGAGAGACAGAGAGAGACAGAGAGACAGAGAGACACAGAGAGAAGAGACAGAGAAAAAGAGAGAACAGAGAGAAGAGAGAGGAGAGAGAAACAGAGATAGAGAAAGAGAGAAGAGAGAAGACAGGAGAGAAAGAGAGAGGAGAGAGAGAGAGAGAGCTTGCAGGATCACACAAGTCCTTCTTAAGGGCGCATCCAATGAGATAAGGCCCACCTAAAAAGATCCTCATTTCAAATGTGCACAGCACACCCACCATCACAACCTGAGGGACCGAGTCGCTAACAACGGCTCTTTGGGAGGTACGACTCCTACTCAAATCATAGCCCTCTCCACAGACTTCATCTCACCTCAGGTCACAATTGTGCAGACCTACAGCTACAACAGAAGCTCTGGGTCCCATTACCTCTCTGACCTCCTCCCTTCGTCACTGCCACTGACCCAGCCCTAGGAACTCCTGGCCTTTCTCAGACATGGTGTGTACCTCCCATCCGGGAGTCTGCATTTGCTGTCCTTCTAACTACGCGTTGCTGTTCTTGTGAATGCCCTAATGGAGTGGATCTTCATCTCCTCAAAGTCTCTGCTCCGCTGTCCTATCAAAGAGGTCTTCCCTGACAACTTTAGAATTGCATTCTTCCTTTTGGCTCAATCCTACTCTGGCCCTTTGATTCCTGTTTTACATCTATCACTTGTTGGTTGTGTCCTCACTCTAAATGAAAGCTTTCCCTTTTTATGTTAGCTGCTATGTGCCCAATACCTAGAAAGTTCAGGAACATAGGAAGCATTCATAAATCAACTTTTCAATGAATGAAAAATTGCTAGCAGACAGATCATCTGTATCCCCATTTTACATGTGGAAAAAAAGAGGTTGTAACCATTAATCTTGATATGTCAACTTCATTGGATTTAGAAACACTGAGCAGACTATTAGTCAGACATACTCCTAGGTGCACTGGGATGGGACCATCTGTGGCCACCTGAAACCATAACCTAGGTACCTTTGCTCTCCACAGCCTTTTGCTATGACATTCATGCCCTGGAGTGCTGGACCTCCTTAAACAGTGAGCAAAGTCAAGCTTTTCCACTATCAAGCTGTGGGACTGCTTGTCCCAAGTCCTCCATATTAGCCAGCTTAGGTTACTGTAATAATAACTTCCCACCAGCTATGGAGGTAAAGGAAGTTTGTGTTTTGGTTCACAGTTTGGGAATTTCCAATCAGAGAAGCAGAGAGAGAGAGAGAGAGAGAGAGAGAGAGAGAGAGAGAGAGAGAGAGAACTTGCAGGATCATTCAGTCCTTCTTAAGGGGACACAGATAGTAGAGCTAATAAAAAAGGCCTTTCATCAGCTGCACCCCTGGGGCTCACTGAGAAGGCCATTGAGACTGGGGATGTTGGTGCACACCTGTAGTCCCAGCACTTGGGAGGCTGAAAATAGGAGAATCACTATGAGTCCAATCTACATAGTCAGACCCTGTACTAAATATATATATATATATTTTAAAAAGGCCTTTGAGCATTCAGGAAATTTTTTATTACTTTTAAGCGGAAAAAACAATGTGACAGTTTCAAAACACATGAGTAGTACATTTCATTATTTGATACAATGCATATTGTTGTCCTCCTACTAGTTATACAGAGCCCAGGGTATAGTTGTTAAAATTTTTCAAATCATTATTGGTACAACCAAATTTCTTCTCACTGAACTAAGAAAAGGTAACTGTATACATAATCCAATGTCCGATAATCACAGTGGTTTATTGGTAAAACTGGCAATGTTAGAAGCTGTTGCTTTAAGCCTTTTACAGCTCAACATTCTAATGGAGCTTTCCATTTTATGACTTGTGGTTAAACATTTCTGGTGGGTGGTTAAGGACAAGTTTAAGCATGACCTGTATAGCCAAATATGTAACTTTTGTATCTCTCACAATCAGTCAAATCCCCTCAGGATTTACTTTGGAACCATGTACAGTGCTTTGTGAAACTGTTGTCACTGTCAGTCATTTGGATGAGTCACAGACATTGCTTGACCAGTTTGCTGTCTGTGAAAGCCTGAGATAATGTTTTCTCTCTAAGTGACTCTCCTTTGGCACACTATGTATCTTCAGTTCCTTTCCTCTGTACCCCCATAATCTCCTTGAACAGAAAATTTGGGAAACCACTGAGTTATAGGATGTTGTAGCACAGGTGCTCTTATGTCCTGAGTCCTCACTGACCTTGAAGGGCTAGAGCCAAAATATTGGCTATCCTTATAGCCCTTCCTTTTCTTCAATTTCTGGTCTGTAAACTTATATTCTTAACACTCCACAAGAAAAGCTTAGTGATACTATTACTCTATAACATAGGTACTTGAGCATAATATCACTGTCTTTCTGAGTATCAAACATCTTAGACTTAAGCTGGGATTGGTATTTCCTATCAATCATTGATATTCTAACAAATCTCTATAGAATGTGATAAAAGCAGTTACACATTTTTACACAGACATTTAGAAATCTAAGTATATATAAAATTGTAGCCAGTCAACCCTATGGCATTTTCCTAGTCTCTCACTCTCATTTAATACCCTTCTTTGTTTGCTTGTAAACCAACCATTTACGTCAGAGAGAGTATGGCAGTAACTGAAATTACATTGGAAGCAGCACATATCTAAAAGATCAGAATGACGGGCATTCCAAGCGTATTTTTACTGTTACACATTGCTATCTTCAGTATCAAAAACATTTTGGAGGTTCCTAGGACCGTTATCTAATTCTTCCTGTGTATATAAGTGCATTGCTTTGCCCCTGCCATGCTTCCTATCTTTTCTGCTTGCAGTCACTTCATTGTTTAACCCTTAAGTCCTTGATTTCCATTCAGCTATGTTACGCCTCTCCATATTTATTTCTTCTTTTGAGATCTTACACTAGGGAGACTATATAAAATTTACATATGTAGGTCTGGTTTATTTCACTTATGAGTATATTTTCAAGACACATCCATTTACATATGAAGTCTTCTAGGTTATCATTCTTTATAGCTGAGTAACATTCCATTGTATAAAACTACCACATCTTTTTCAACCATTCTTCAGATGATAGGCATTTTGGTTTTTTCCAAGATTCGGCTATTACAAATTATGCTGCTATAAACATAGGTGCACAGATATCACTATGGTGTGATGTATTTAGTTCTTCTGGGAAGAACTGGATTGAATGAAATTTCCAGTTCTAGTTTTGTAAGGAGTCTCCACACTGCTCACCATAATCGTTGCACCAGTCTGCATTCCCACCAGCAGTGGAAAAGGATTCCTTTATTCCCACAGCCTCTCCAACATTTTTTGTTGCTTGATTTTTTTTTATGTTAGCCATTCTTTCTGGGGTTAGATGGTATCTAAATGTTATTTTAATTTGCATTTCATGAATGGCTAATGAAGTGGGGCTTTTCTTCATATATTTGTAGGCTTGTTGAATTTTTTTCTCTGAGAAGTGTGTGTTCATATCAGATGCCCATTTCTGGATTGGGTCTTTGAATTTTGGGACGCCCAATGATTTTTCATTCTTTAGAGAGAGATGCAACTGAAAAAGAGAACTATAAGCCAATTCCTCTCATGAACATAGATGCAAAAATCCTTAATAAAATCCTCACCAATAGGATACAGCAAATCATCAAGAAGATTATACACCATGATCAGGTAGGATTCATCCCAGGGATGCAAGGATGGTTCAATATATGTGCATCTATAAATGTCATACACTATATCAATATTGGAACTTTTCATGGAGAAAACTTTGTGTTAGACTCCATTTACTCTATGAGATAAAAGAAGTAAGATTTCACGAGCTCACATTTCCTTTGCCTCTACCTCCAACCAAGTGCTAATGAGCTCCTACTGAATGGAGTATCATAGAAATTTCATACGATAAAAAAGTACCACCTGAACAGTGACACAAGAGAATGTGAGGAAGAAGGAGAGGTGACATGAAGAAAGCAGATTTGGCTAAAAGTAGAACTAATTGTATTGTAACATTTTAATTTCACACGATAAGGAAAAGAATATTCATGGGAAAATATTAAAGGATCTAATAAGCTGAAATATTCTCTGGTACAGCCAGTTATGTAGAGTCAAACAATTTCATGTTTCTCACCTAAATCCTACTACATGGTGGAACTCAGTATCTCTACAATAGATCCAGAAACAGGGAAATTAAAGGAAGGGAAGGTCATGGCCCATGCACTGTCACCAACTTAGAAACAGAGGAAAGAGAGATTATAATGAAGGTTCTATTCAGAGTTCTAACACTGGTCATTCCCAAGAACAAACCTCCAACTGGCCTTTTGATAGGTAGGCCTGCCTAAGTGAAAATCCAAAATAGTTACGAAGAAAAAAAACATAGTCAAGTCATCATGAAGTACAAATTAAAGGTCAAAACAAGTCACTTATCTAGATCCACTAAATATGAAACTAGTGTGCATTCATAAGGAATAAAGATTCACTGAGGAAACATCAAATACCAAGGTCCCTGCACTAAGTATCTATTAGAGCCCAAGACCGCACAGCAGACCGAAGTGGCTATGATGGAGAATGGGTGGTCCCTAAAGCCATGCTTGTTATTTGACCTTTTATAGAGCAAACTCTGCAAACTGCTGGATTCAACTAGCAATCTAGATCGTTTTATGTGTGAATGATATGATATATCTTCACTGTAGCAAGTTTTTAAACTCTACAAGCTTTTCAAAGAGTTTTTAATTTAAAAATAAAAATGTATGACAGTGTTATCTGTCCATGAAAGTTTCAGATCCTAATGCTTAAAAATTTATGCCAACTTGTGAATAAACATAAAAGAATAGATGGTAAGTTTTTTATAGGAACATACATATGTTTGTCTGTGATGTGTAATTGTTTTCTTAAAGTCTCAACCTCATGGTGGAAGCCAATAGCTAAAGTAAAAGTGAACTATCAAGAATAAATGGTCATTTGTTATGGACCACTTTGTTTCTAGACTATCAAAGCTTCTATCTGAATACATGCTAAACAGATTCAACAAAAAAGCACCAATTTAAGGAATATGTTGTACAGAAAAAGGCTAATAATTTTTGTGCACATGAGGACTCAGGGCCCTAAACTTCTCAGTGTACTATAATTTTAGTAATAACTTAAGACCTGGGCTATTCATACTTTTTTTAATCCCTTATGGGAATAAAGATTTTGATAAGGGAGTCTGAAGTCTGTTCTTAACTGGAAACCCCGCACTCTAACAAAATTTCCGCAACAATGCTGGAGAAATTTTTGATAAAACAAGCACATCTAATTCTATTACCATCTATTCTGTTTTTCTAGTGCCCTTCTGTTCATGCTGCTAAACCCAAAACTCCTTTATCAGGAGTTCTTTGCTATTCAAAACCAGGCTCCAGAGTCACCTGCAAACTCACTGTCTTGCAAAGGTTGCCATCACTTCCTGGAAGCTGGCCTCCCCTCTGGGCCAGCGAATCGTAAATAGCACTTCTCTGAGAAGCCAACCTGATGCTTGCTCGCTCTTCATTCCAGGCTGATGTTACTCACCCTTACTTCAGCGTCCATCTAACCCAGCAGTCCTGACCTACCTTCTCGAAAGGGGCAGGCCACTTCACCCCACTGCCACAGCAGCCCAGCATATTTCTTCAAACTACCCTAAATTCTGTTGGGTAAGTGAATACAGCAAGGACCACCAACAGAGTAAATCAAGTGTAACCCAGGAGAGAAGACCTTGGGTCCCAGTGCCACCCCCACCATTTACTGGCTTTGCTACACTATCTAAGTTAATAAACGTCTACTGTGCTTTTGCTAATGTATGCATTAGAAACAAATGTACCAACTTCTCTGTATGAACGTGTGAAGGTTAAATTAATGCACACAGAAGTGCCTGATATGCAATAACTGTGTGAAAACTGATACCTAAGTGACATAAGTCAGTCACAGAAGCTTCAATATTTCATGGTTACTATAATGCAAGAGAACCAAACTATAAGTAATTTAAAGAGCAAAGTGAAAGAGACACATTAAAAACCTGAGACTTGGACTCTGTAGAGATTGAAGGAGACCAGAGAAGCAGGCAAAGCAAGGGAAATGAAATGCATGAAGGTGTGATGTGTATCAATCCCACATACTGGAGCTAATCATTGTGTGCTCCAATCATATGCCAAAGACATATGTAAATGATAGCTATTATCATGTTTATTTATATTCACTTTGCACACAACTATTGCTTTATACATTTATACATATGTACACACATGCACACACACACACACACACACACACACACACACACACACACACCAATAGCAGCAGCACCCAATATAAAATATTGATAATCCTGGTCTATCAAGGGAAACCCTGGTAATTCATTGCACACAAAGGAAAAACTCAACAGCTAAAGATAACTGTGATTAGTTTGCATCATGTGTTATTAATATAAATCATATAATATTAAAAAGAATGTCACTAATTCATCATGTTTTGCTTAAGGAAATTTTCTGTGAAGGCTTTTTCAATAAATAGTCTACATGGTTAAAGCGTTATCAAGATGAATTAATACAAAACTCATAGGATCAAGTAATTATACATGTTTCATAAATCTTCATGCAGAGTATAAACTCAAACATGCATCATATTCAACAGCATAACTGTCATGGATATGCCTGGCTTATTAGAGTGAAAAGTATGTAAAATGTGAAACATATGGCATGAAAAGTGAAGGCCTGGCTACAGTTGACCTTCACCAAGACTTTTCTTTTTTATTTCTTTATGTCGTTGTTGTTTTAAAGAGAGTAAAAAATAGAATGAAAACAGAAAGAAGTACAAGTGATATCGAATTTCACTTGGCAAAGTAATATGAACTTCACAGTGTTTGTTGTCATACAGAGTGTCATCTTCCAACCAGTTATTCTTATTACTAGGTATATGTAAGTAAAATTATACAGAGAAAGAAATGGATAAGAAATTAAGAAAAGATACAAGCAACTGAAAAAAAAGAGACAAAACAAAACAAATCATAGCTACTTCTTCGCACTGACCAGCAGAAATGCACAGTACAGTCGTCCCAATCGTTCTGCTGACATATACAGGTTGATCTCTTTCCTCACCCCCTCTCCTGTCCTTCTCTTCAACTCAGTAACTCTTTCTCTTGAATAAGTTTATTGCCTTTTCGCAGTATCTATTGTATACTTCCAATTTCATTTTTCTCTTTAAGGTTCTCACACTAAAAAGACAATATGATGTTTGCATATCCGGGTCTGATTTCTTTCACAAAAGAGTATGTTCTCAGGGCTGTCAAGATAGCTCAGCAGACTAAGCACCTGCTCTGGTAAGCACAGGTACAAGGGTTTGATCCATGATCCCACAGGCCAGGCCAGCTCCACCCCTCCACCATTGGGCCAAACTGAGCAGGCAACCCAGTGTGGCAGTGCACGCCTCGAGGCTCAGCACTGGGAGGTTGAAAATAGGGTGGATCACTATAAGTCTGAGCTGGATAGCGAGATCCTGTACCAAATACATGAATAAAGAAAATCAAAGAACATGTTCTCTAGTTGCATCCATTTACCGACAAAAGACCCACATTTATCATGTTTTATACTAATACTCCATTGTGTGAAAATAGCACATCCTCCGTACTCATTCTTCAAATACCTTCTTCTGAAGGCATCTCCACATGATTTCCATAGCCTACACTGCCACCAACAGTGCAGAAGGGTTCTATTTGCTTCAGAACTTCTGCAACAATTTTTATTGGCTGACTTCTTGATATTAGCCATTCTTTCTGGCGAGAGATGGAATCTATATTGTTTTATTTGCATTCCTCAAATGACCAATGTTATTGAAAAAAATTATATATCTTCTTGACGCTTGTACTTCTTCCTCTGAGAAGGAGTATTCATCTCAGATGCCCAGCTTTGAATTGAGTCTTTCCATTTGGGAAGCCTGATGTTTTAAAATTACTTGTATGTTCTACAGAGAACTGTGTCTAAGGCACAGTCAGCTATAAATTTTTTCCAGTATTTTTATGTATTTGTTTGTTTGTTTTGCTTTTGCTTTTGCTCTGTGGAGATTTGTATTGAAGTGCAGAAACTTTTAAAAATATGAGATCTAGCTGTTGACTTTTTGAAGTATGTCCGTACCTAACCCTGTGTCTTTAAGATTTTTACCTACATTTTCCTCCAGAAATTTAATGTTTTTGTTTTAATATTTGAATCCTTCATCTGCTTTGACTGTAATTTTGTGCCTGGTGATAGGCATGGGCCTAGCTTTAGCCTTCAGCATGTGGAAAGCCAATTTTTCCTGAAGCATTTATTAAAGAGGTTATCTTTTTTCCAGGAGTCTTTTTGGCACCTTTCTCAAAGATAAGGTGGCTGAATTTGTATGCAGTTGTGTCTTCGTCTTCTAATCTGTTCCAGTGATCCTTAGATCTGTCTCTATGCCAGTATCATGCTGATTTTATCACAGTGACTTTATGGTATAATTTCAGATACTCTTGGGTTTTTTTTTTTTTTTTTTTTTTTTTTTTTGTGGTACCAGCATCAAACTGAGGACCTTGCATTTGGAGTGTAGAAGCTTATGCCACTGAGCTATCTCCCTGGCCTGCTGCAAAATGTTTTGAAAGATTTTGACAAAAACATCGCTTTTAATTTTAAGAGCTGGACAAATAATTTCACATAGAGTATATAGGAAGCAAGAAAAAAATTGAGGACATGATGTATTGTGTTCACTGAAAATTTTTAAAAACTATTTTATGAGAAGTTAAACATGATATTACTCCATCCTGGCACTTCTACCGAGTAAACCAACTCTTAAAATGATTGTAGTCAGTCAAAAAAATAGGTACCTCTGATTCATATACAGACTAAATAAATAGCATTCAGTGAAAGAAACTAGGTCTAAATGGAGATCAACTATCTTCAACCACATTTTTGTGTTAATTTTATGCTGTTTTCATTCCATGAACATTTACAGTAAATAATGGGAATCATGTTATCATAATCATAACACAAATTTTCATCTTTTCATGCAATTGTGAAAGATAGTCACGATCTTAATTTAGCATGTTTAACATCAAACACGAATGGTAAAAATTTTGCTGTGAGATTCAATCTGCATCAGGTAAAAAAGATGGAAAGAATTGTTTTAAATGAAAAGCAATCAATAAAGGAAATTTAGGGTCCCAATAAATATGTTAAATTTCTTTGTGTTACGGAACTAGACTGGTGACTATTTGACCTTCTTCTTGGATCTCCATAAGTTTTGAAGCTTCCTGGGGTTGCAGGGTGAGCTCAAAGCCACCCTGCAATCAAATGCAACCTTGACTCCAAAACAAAAGTGTACAGAAATCACTCATGCTGCTACATACTCACGGCCTGCTTTCTACCTTAATCTCAAAGGATGTGGTCCCAGTGTAGTTCCCAGATTAATTCTGGTATCTCTGATCTAAAATGACAACATTTCAATTAACCATAATGACAGACTCTATCTTCTGACCCCCAAATAGCTCAAGATAATCCACTAAGAGTTCTGCATTAGACCGGCATTAAGAGCAAAATGCACTACTGAGAAACCTCGTTAACAACCCTATCATTCCTTGTCAGCTTCTTCAGGGCAAAAGCTCTTTTTTACCTTTATATGTCCAGTGGAGGACATCATGCTGGCAGTTCCTCACAGAGACTTGGTGCATGAAGGAATTCCCACATTCATCAGGTCAAAGCACATTACTGTTTACACATGAAAAATATTCAAAGAGCAGTGGTTCCACAAAATCTAATCTGTTTCTGGCAAATAATTTTGATAACAACATACGTTGAGGCAGGAACTAGTGCAGCACTCCATGCATATCAGCACACATCTCACTAGGATCTCTAAGGCAGAGATCATTATTCTGATTTGAAGAAAATTACACAGTGGAATAAGGCACCCAAGGTCAATGTACTGTAAAGAAATTGCACTTTTCATCAGAAAGGAGCTTGGTAGTGGCGAGCCCATCTAGAATTCCAATCTCAGCTTACAAAAGTGTTTTCTCATCAAAAGAATCAGGACTCCTTAAAAAATTGGCCAATTCTAGATCTGGATCAAAGAAAGTATTAGCCGCACCCTTGAAACAACTTGTGCCAAAAATGCAAAGATAGGCTCAAAGGTTTAAGTGAACCACGTCAACAGTGCTCAGAAAGAGGCTGGCTAGAATGTTCTTACTTAACGAATTCAGGACAACTTGAGAATCAAATAATCTTGATAAAGAATTAGGACACACTGAGTTTAAAATAAACCATGAAGCCTTAATATCAAAAAATGAAAGACAAAGGGAAAAAACTCTTTTATATAACAATGCTAACTAATAAGCATAAAAGCAACAGTACAATGTGAAAACCACTATGATGTATCCTTCAGTATAATAATCAGTATGACCAGTAATCATGAATGAGTGGGAAGACTACTGCATGCATGGCTGTAGACAAAGGAATCACCACACAGTGGGGTTACCTGACCCAGGAAACGTGAACACCCTGGATTAGTTTTAGCTCAAGTGCTCCTCTGTTTACAGCCTTGTGCCAGCGAGATCTATGTTGAGTAGGATGGCCAGAGAAACCCTTCCTAGAACAGAAATTATGAAAACTGCTGCATAAATCAAGTGTCTTTTTAAGCAGCAGACGAGAGCACATGGAAGTAAAGGAATAACACAAGGACTAAAATAACACAAGGACTGAAAATTCTGAAGGGTTATTGAACAAAGGCTCAAGTCAATCCCCAGCAGACCTGAGCTTGGAGTTTTGGGGAAATAAAACCAGGAGTCCAAGCAGGTTGCAATATTAAGTCTGCCATAGTTACTCTTCTCTTGTTGCTTGGACAAATACCTGACACCCAAAAATGAAGGAAGGAAAGATTTATTGAGCTCACGGTTACTGGAGGTTTCAGTTCTCATTTGGCAAAGAGCAACTACTTCATGGTGGCGGGACAGCAGCAAAATGGCAACAGAGACAACCAGGGCGACAGAGAACAAACAACAGAGACGCTGGTTCTCTGTCTCTCTTAAAATACACTCAGGCTCTCTGCCTCAGAACATCCGCCTCAGGCCACACCCATAATTCCAGCTGTATTAAGATCCATAATTCCAGCAGTACTAAGACACACAATCACAGTGGATCGTGAGTTAGTTTCAAACTCCAGAATTCCCTGCCCCATGACTGCATGAGTATTTGTGGGGACAACTAGACATAAACCATAACAGATATCTAGAACATTCACCACAAGCTGGGACCCTAGAAGGGCAGCATCTTCAGTGATGAAGTAGGAAAAGCTTCATCTTACAGAGGGAAATGATGGAGTTATGAACTTGATGTTGGCTTGGATGGAAAAGAAAAAGAAGCGCTTTCCCTGAGAATTCCTTACCACAAGCCCATAATCAATTTTTCTACATACATAACCAAAAACAAATTCTGAATCAAAATTTAATTTAAATTGACCTAGATGATAGGGGCCTAAGCGTGTGGCAAAAGTACATAAATTTACATTCTCTCTAGAGGAACATATTTCAAGTTGAAAGCTCTCAAGATTCCCATAAGTAAAGTTCAAAACAGCATGAGCTTCAAAACAAAAGCACAAAAGCTAACCCAAATGATGATGTCCATAGCTATATTAGAAAAAAATTAAAACCAATATAGCTCCTGAAGCAAATGAACACTTGATAAAGTACAAAATGAAAAAGTTAATTCACCAGGAAACAAGAAGAATGAACAATTCTGGACATACATATATTATGTGATTTTATATGTCAATCTCTGACATATCCATACATATATATTACATGTATATATCTTTACATATGCACATGTTAACAAGATCTATGGTGGACAATATTGAATTTAAAATAATCTGAGACCACAATATTTGAAAGCAAAGTGAAGAGACATTAAAGAAGAAACATCATAAATTATATGTATTTAGGTATATGTGTATATATATTATGAAAATATGAATATGAGAAGTAAAATGGTAAGACAAATCCGTGGGAGAGTTTAACACACCTATATTCCTAATGATAGATTCAGTAACAAGTAATAAGAAATGATTAAAACTCAAGAATATAGAAGTCTGAGTTCGATCCCCGGTTCTGGAAAATAAAAGAATATAGAAACTTTGAAGAATACGATTTTTTTTTTTTTTTTTTTTGATACAGGTTTTCTCTACCCAGTTCAGAGTCCTAGTGATCACCCTGTCGCAGTCTCCCCTGTGCTGCAATTTCAGGAGTGCGCCACCACACTGTGGTCTTGGTGGCTGCCTCAACACACCATTTGAGGGTTCATGGATGGAATGGTATATAGTACCGGGATTGGAATCGAGGTCCTTGCACTTGCCAGGCAAGCGCTTGGACTGCCAAACTCTCCACAGCCCATACATATGGTTGTTAAAACAACTTTTATAAACATAGGTTCTTCAAAATCATAAGTGAACAATGGATGAGAAAGCAAAGAAAGGTGGTCATCATATGTGGCAGGAATGCATAGTCTTAAAGGGTAAGGAAAAACCTATTCACCTCCCACAAAACCTGCGCTCCTGACTTCCTTTCAAGTCTTGTCTTCGGAGCACTTTCTTACCATAGTACTGAGGGTCCAACACCGCCCTCATCAGGGATCCTGCCTTTTCACACAACCTCCCACATCCCTGCGCATGCATTCGAGTTCTATGCTTTCTACTTCCACAGCTCTTAGTGACTTTCTATGACAGACACAACACAAGATACCCACAGCTTAAGGAAAGCAGGGGTTGCAACTGGCTGCATTTAGCTGTAAACTCATCAGAAGGCCAATCTGCTCAGGAGTACCCCATCCCCCATGGCGCAATCAGCTCCCGAAAGCCTGAACTATAACTCTGAGCAAGGAGGCCTTGGGTGAGCATCTGGACGGAAACTGTTAACACTACTCCAGCTCCAGCCTCCAGCACTCTCCACTGCTTCCACAGTTGCTGGCCAGTCCTCTAGCCTCTGCCCTGCAGTGTCTGCCTTTTTTCCATCTAAAATGCTCGGTCATAGTGTGTCAGGCACAGAGTGCGTAAGCCTTCTGATGATGCTGATCTCTCGCTATAAACGGAAGCTTGACCCAGGCTCAGGGACCCAGGCTTAGAGGTACGAACGGCTGTCCAGTGTTGCACCCCACTGCTCCTCTAAGCTCATGCTCTCTCTGACTCTTCCGGCTTTCATTCGTCGCCACCTTCCCAGCGCTGCCTGCGCTGACCCCTCCGCCTGGAAGGTTGCTCCTGCACGTGCTTCCAGGCCTCTGCTCCCATGTCAGTTTTCTAGGAGTCTCCACTGACCACCAACTGTAGACAGACCCCCCAGGAATACCACTGGTGCCGTCGCTCGCCATCCTGTTACACAGCGGTGCTCTTGCTCCAAAGCACTTATCACCTGAAAAACGTTTAGCTTTTTCCTTTCTTGAGAAATAGAGCTGGGTGTCTTTTCCCACTGCAGTGTTTTCAGTACCTATAACAGCGCCCAGTCAGGGCAAGGATTCAATTAATCTTAGTCTCTTTAATTCATAAATAAATGATAACTACAAGCCAGATCCCCCTTTTGCAAATTTCCATGTGAATCAGGCAAAATCTTAGCCCCACTAAGATACCAATGGCTCATCTCATTAAAAATGTAAACGCCAAAATTGCAATTTCTGCAAAGAGAGAATAGTGTGTCTGCATATTATTAATATATATGAAAATTTTACATATGTTGTGGTGAATAAAAGACCATGTCCTTTAAAACTGGTTTTGGAGCTAGCTTCTCACTCTATCTCCTTCTTTAATAGTGTCTGAGCAATGCAGAGAGTTCTTCCCAGGCCAGTCTCACTGCTCTGTGAACAGACAGTTTGTCCCCATAAGACTAGATTAGATTCCTCAAATGCAGCTTCGAACACTCTTGTTCCTGATTGGACCAGAGTTCTAGCATTAATCAGTAGTTCAAGTTATGATCACATTAGAGGAATGTCTGTACATGTAATTAGATGAAGGTCTAATTTGATTGGTCACAAACAAGTTTCTCACTGCACCCCACAGTACTAATGTAAAACCATGAAATCTAAATATATGAAACTTCACATAGACTTACAATTACACTTGTGTTATATAAGAATAAACAGGGCTGGGGAGATAGCTCAGTGGTCTAAGTTCCTGCCTGGCAAGTGCACAGACCCTAGTTGGATCCCTGGTACCACACACTATGCCACTGTGCCAGCCACTAAAACCAGCCTACAATCCGAGCACTGGGGTGGTCAAGATAGGAAGATCACTATGAACCTGAGCTATGCAGGGAAACCCTCTATCCAATAAAAAATAATAAATGTTCGTATTTGTTCATTCTAATGACAGCAAGAAAGAAGAAATACAATATTCTAGGCCACACAGATAACAGAAAAAGTTAAGAAATATCTAACCGGTGAGATATCAGTCATTTTCAAGATCGACCTCTTTAATTTCAGTCCTGGGGACTGAATCCAGGAAGCAATGAGTTAAACTATGTGCCCTTTATTTTATTTTGAGAAACATTCTTGCAAAGTTTCCCACCTGGTCTCAGACTTCTCACTTCCCTGCCTCTGCATCCTTGATAGGAATATCTTTTCTTTTTTCACTTATTCAACTGATGAAAGCAGAGTTTGTGTCCTAGGTGATGAATTCAAGTACATACACATCACTTATGAGAAGAAGCCTGTGATGAGCCCACCTTGATATAATTTACCAGAGAAAAAACATTTTGGGCTTTCGGATGATGAAAGTAATGATAGCTATAACCACATTTCACCTGATAAAACACATTTATAGAGAAAGTTAGGCTTTACAAGGTTCATGTTCTGTGTGGGAACATGAACTCAGGAGGGAAGTGGCTCAGAGTGGGTAAGATGACATAGCAGCACGACAGGGAGTCCCAGGGGTGAGATGGGGTTCCCAGGGTTTTTCTGGCCACTGCACAGCAGCTCTGCCAAAATACAATGCAGGCTTCTCTTCGTTTTCACTAAGTATAACTATATTACTCACCATGCCTGTGTGAGCCACGGCTGATAGCAGAAACTTTTCCTACTTCCCAAGTATTTCCACATATAAAAATGGAAAACAAATTCATCAAATGTATGTTGATGTCTAGATTAAATATACTCTACTAAGTAAATACATATTGATGAATTAGGTACATTAGAAAGAAAAAAATCAGTGTGTGCAGGTTACCTGTCTTATTTTTGACAGGTGATGAGTTTTCATGGATTCTTCTTTTTTGGATGAAAAAAGACAGAGCTGATTTAAAAAAAACAGAGCTGATTTAAAAAAAAAAAAAAAAAAAAAAAAAAAAAAAAAAAAAAAAAAAAAAAAAAAAAAAAAAAAAAAAAAAAAAAAAAAAAAAAAAAAAAAAAAAAAAAAAAAAAAAAAAAAAAAAAAAAAAAAAAAAAAAAAAAAAAAAAAAAAAAAAAAAAAAAAAAAAGCCATAAATACAGCAAGGAAAAGAGCAGTGAGTAATGAAGTCTTGCTAACTGTGACTGGGGCCAGCAGCCTTAGGGCTCTTTCCTGTGTGTCACTGCACTCCCATGAGTACCCATGCCACCTAATCACACCTATACAATGACACTGAACTGCACGAGCTCTTTGGTTTCTTCAAGCTTAAACATGGGAAGATTCTAGCAAAAGACTGAACCAGTTACATTTCTGGGAGTGGGGGGTGGAGCGTCCATACGCACCCAGCTACCTCAGTCCAGAGATACTATTGAATGATGCTTTAAAGTCCGCAAAATATGGACAGGAAATGGGTTCATCTCTATCCACTTTTTACTTTCTATTTTCCCAGACATAGAGAAACAAGGCATTCTGAATACATTTGCCCCAATTTCCGTGCACATTGACTCAAACCATTTCCACAGCAAACAACATCAACACTGACCGATGTTTGTATAACAAATACCAATATCCTAAAGGTTTCCGGTTAACTCCATAATGCTCATGCTATTTGATATTGAATATTTTTAGAATAAAAATGCTATATGTACAATTGAAACAACAAAAAACAATAAAGTAAAAGGGAAAATTAGTTTAGTATTAGAATGTTGAATTTATTCAACCAGACACATTTGGTGTAAAATTTACTTCTCTGAAGATAAGTAAATTGTTCCAAAATTCTAAAATAAGTACACGTAATCAAAACTATTCTTGATGATTCTTGATATATTTCTGTACATCATGGAATCTGTCTGAATCATCTAAAAAGTAAGTAGGTAGCACTCCTGGAAGTGCCGTTGGTAGCAGCCCACCCTTAGCTACTCGAGATACTTTCCAAGGCCTATTTATAATGAATGCATGAAACCACAGGTGGAAATCAACTCTATACACATGATGTTCTTCTCTATACATACACAATTAAAGCAGAACTTGTACAGTAGAGACAGAGATTAACAATAACTAAAAACACAAAAGCAATACCCACCATAACAAAAATGATTTGGATGTAGTTTTTCTCTCTCTCAGAATGCCTATCAGAGTGAACTCCACTGGCCTGCACCAGTAGCCCCAGCTGCTCAGGTAGCTGAAACGGGAGGATCACAGGAGCGTTGCAGTTGAGGCCACCTCGGACAGTACAGCGCGACCTCTGACACAGAACTGAAGGGAGTGGAAGAGGAGGGGAAGGGAGGGGAGAGAAACAAGGGAATGAAAGAGTAAAAAGAAGAGAGAGGGAAGGGAAGGGAGGAAAAGGCAGAGGCAAAGCGTACTGTGTTACACTCCTGCTTCTCCTGTGTTTGCTATAGGAGGTGACGTATCATTGAAGTGGTGCGGCAAAGTGAGGTGAGCAACAGGCCCGCTGGATAACGTAGCATTAAGCTGTCGTAGCAGCTACTCCGACAGGACTTTCTGAGGATAGAGAGGGTGACTGAGGGGCGGAGGAGCAGCAGAGGGCACAGCACGAAGACGGGGGGCCGGAAAGACAACTGAGCCAGGGGTGAGGAAGAGGGAGGATGTGAGATTCCACCGTGCTATTCAAAGTGGGGCACAATTAAAAACATATAAACTATTATAGGAATTGTTCACAAGTGACCTGAAATCTACAAGTGAACTGGAACACTGGAAAGCAAAACCGAGGATGCCGGGGAATAATTTGTGTTAATAGCCAACAGACAAGCACTCTAGAAAAGCCTCTCAGACATGCATAACTGGTTAATTAACAAAAAACATTTAAACACCTCTTATAATTTCTCACAAGGCTTTCCCTCATAAATTATATTCCTAGCATAACATGCAAGTCTTTTAATTCTGAATAACTTTTAACATCTAAGATATTAAGCAAACAAACAAAAAGAGAAACAAAATCAGGCTAACTGGGACCGCAGCCAATGAAAACTTCACTTCATGGAAAGTAAGAAGCCCACAGTCTCACAAGGAGTACAGAAACAACCCGCCCAATCACGAGGGAGGGGAATTATAATATGCAAATCACAGAGTGCTGGCAACAGGGGGGCAGTCAGTGCTGGGGAAAGCAATCTGAGGTGACCACCTCGAAGAAAAGGCGAACGCGAACTGAAGGAGGTGTCGCACTCTGTCGTCGTCCTTGCCATCTTAGGACAAACGCTCCCAGTGCCACAACTGCGCAGCCTCTGGATTTTGAATTTCTATGCCTTCATTCTTAGTTTCCTTAATGTTCATATTTGATGGGATATACTGCCTGCGACATCCTCTCCTTATTTTCACTACTGAACACTATAAATAAACTATGATCATATGTACTTCAGAAATATCCAAGTTACATATCCCCTTTCCAAAGATAATGACTTAAAAGTCATTGATTACACGTGGTAGTTACCAAACGCACACCTTTGGTGAGATTTGTGAGATACAGAAAATAAACATAAGCAGAATAGCCAGAGCTACTCCGAAGTGATTTAGCTCAAAGCAGGCCGTAAATATACAAAGTATAAAAACATCCTCAGCAATTTGAAAAACAACCATCATGCACTTTTAAGTCTTGGTTGAGTAAATAATTTAACTTCCTGCTCACAGCTTAAATCCATTGTTCAATTCCGGGTCAAAATGAAGTAACCCAAATATGCACTCTGTTATATAAAAGACCGAAAGGATGAAATTACATCGCTCTCTAATAAGGTCCTTTGAAATCCTATACTAGAGTGTCTTAGCAGCCAAATTATTTTTTTTTTCTGCTAATGCTGACTGAGCAGTAAATAATAACTAGGAGAAAAACAAACAAGTAAAGTGCTTCACACTTTCGCTGGAGCTTTTCTAAATGACCCCGACCTGCCAAATTTAGTAGCCATTATTTTGTCAACATGTAAATTAGGCAACACTTCAATGCCATTCTCAGGGAGCTGACTTAAATTTCGACGTATCAGCGAATGCTGTATGAAAGCATGTGCTGATATTTAGCCCTAATTTTGGTGAAGTCAGTCAAATAATATTTAGTTAGTTAGTTAATTAGTTTGTATTTTAGTACAGGGTCTACAGGATCTCACTATGTAGATCGGACTCATAGTTCAGACTCTGTGTTCAGCCACCCAAGTGCGGGGATTACAGGAGCGCGCCACCACGCACAGCCTCAACCTCCATCTCAGCGTGCCCTGGGGGCAGGGTTGGCACAGCACGCTGGAGGTCGAACCCAGCCACTGTGCTCTGCCTAAGCAGGTGCTCTAGTCTGCTGAAGCAGCTGGCTGGCCCTTCAAATAATATTGTTTGTTTGTTTGTTGGTTGGTTTGTTTGTTTGTTTGGCTTGTGCAGGACCTCACTATGCAGCTCAAACTGCAGCGACCCTCTTGATTTCTGCCTTCCCACTGCTGGGTCCACAGGTGTGCGCCACCAAGCCTGACTCCATAGCAGGCTCAGCGCTCTAGGGGGTGGGACCAGTGCAACATGAGAGGTAATGACATTGCTTTAAAATACAGTTCTCAGGGGCTGGGAGTCTCATCCCAGGGCCAGTCACACTGGCCCCACTCCTGAGGCACGCTGGGATGGCAATTGAGACTGGGTATGGTGGCGCACGCCTGTGTGTGTCTAGTTCTGAGACCCCAAACAAAAATATAAATAAGCAAAATAAAATAAAATAATAAAATAAAATACGGTGCTGTTGTTCATACTCTTGTACTGGTGAGAAGCATAGGGACTCTCGGTCTCCAGTTGTTATTTGTGAAATAAGGAGTTTAAGCAGAGAAATCTGTCTCTGTCGCCTCTACCAGGAGTCCTCCACTCTGTACCAAGCATGGAAACAAGAAAAAGAGATGAGTCAGCATGACATCTAGTGTAAGCGACGAGGGTGTCTGAATCTTCCCAAAGGTGTCCTAGCAGCAAAGCCACTACAGAGTCCACATCTCACCTATGCTCTCTTTCTAAATCAGCAGAAGGGAAACTAAATTGTGTGTTCTATATTGCCCTCACGTTACCCCTTGCACACATCACTGCTACGACAGTTCTGTGAACCAAAGAAACCGCTAACGCGCAACACAGGAACACAGTTCACATTTTTTCTTCCATGTAACAATTAAAATTTATTGGAAGGCACAAGCCAAGGTGGAGGACTGAAAAATAAACACAGCATTTGCACAACTGACTTGCATAGCAGGTAAGACTGCCAGCTCTGGAGCCAGATTTCCTGGGTGAAGAAGGTCTTGCTTTCCCCATTCACTAACTGGGTGATCTCTCATCTAGAAGCCAGCAGACAGTGCTAGTACTTCAGCGACTTGCTATAGGCCATAAAGGAGTTGACATACCCAGTACACGATATTTACAAATATTTATAACGCTTGGGCACCCAGGGCATACAGCAAGCATTACATAAACCCTGCCTTGTGGCGTCTGGAGCTCAGATTCTAGCTGCAATCTGCTGTCCACATGTGTCATGCACTGTAGTTTAGGTAAAATGATGACCGCAAGGCAAGGTAAGGAATATTTGTTCTTGCTTTTAAGCTCTGGTTTATTTTCCTTATTTGCAAACCTTCTCTACTTTGTTATCCTAGCCTCTGCCAAGACAGTTAACATGAACTTTTTAACATATTAACCCTTACAATGGTAACTGTGTGCTAAAAAGCTGAGTAATCAATGCTTAATCCAAGAAGTTATGAAACGATTTTCAAGTACTTTGAGACAAGCACTTCTCATGTCATTGTCAAACTTAATTTAACCCTACTAGCAAGTTTGAACCAATCATATCTATAGCTTCTTCTTCTTGTTGAGATTTTTATGTTTAAAGAAAATTGAGCAAGCAGTTCCTTTCAGTAATCATGAGAAGCATTTTCATCAACAACACAAGTGGTGTTCCCTTTCTTTTCCTCATAGTTGCAATGTAAAATAGGCAAATTTCCAATGCAAACCTACAATTTTAAATTCTCCTCAGGGAGACACACTTTTCTGAAAGAAAACTGCAAATGTATCAGTTAGGGACCGAGTTCCTGGATGGAGCCTACATCGCTGGAAACAATGGCTGCTACAAATCTTTATACTACTTAAGCTCTTGATCCCACCCTGCTTATGGGCCCTTCCTGACTTTGTGTGAACAAATGCACTTGGCCCCTGCAGTCCTGAAGAACAGAAAGAAAAGGACTACCACGACAATGACTTAGGAATGCCCAAGGAGACACATGTCCACTGACATGTCCAGAGCCAGGAAGTGCCGCCCTGCCCTCATCACACCATCTTCTTCCTGTCCTCTACTGAGCCTCGCTGTTGCTTCTGCAATAAGCTGACCGATATGAGTATGCTACCCATGGATTCCTTCTCAAGCGTTGTCACCAACCGTGTGCAAGTCCCTCTTTTTTGGACAAAAGTACTCCATTGAATGACTGTCCTAGTTCCTTCTCTGTGTAACCTTCTCATCCTTACACTGAACCTCTGAAGTGTTGCAACAGTTCTCATGACTCTTGGTCCTGAAGGGTCAGTGATAATCTTCTAATCAGCAAATAAAATAGCCTCATTCTCAGCCCCCCTCTGCTTTCCCTCTTAATTAAAGCACCCTGTGGCACATCCTCTGGAGAGCTGTCATGATCCACGGTTATGATGAAGCCCTGTTGTGGTAGCTTCATTTCCCTGACTACCTCTTCCCAGTTCTCTTGGGCCATTGTCCTCTGCCATTTTATATAGTAGGTCGCCTTCAGCCCTCATCCTTGTCCTTCTGCCTTTTCCCTACATAGCTTCTCCTCTTTTAAGCACCCTACCCAGAAACTCTAACTCTGCTCCCCAAGGTTATGGCTCATGACCCCATGGCCCAGGTAAGCAGCACCAATTGCTAGTTTGATAGGTTCTCTACAATTCTAAGTTCAAACACACCCAACTTTTGCTACTAAATTTATTTACGGTATTTCCGAAGCTTGGAACTCCACAATAACCATTCTACTCCTCCAAACCCACCCTCACCTTTCCTATTAAGCATCTTCAACGGTCAACTTCAGCAAAGCTTTCTCTTCAGGTTCTTTCCATGCATTCTTTCCCTTTTGTCTTCCTTCCATTGTCACTCCACGGCGATTGGCAAGGTATGGTTAATGTCTTGTCACCTGTTTCTGCAATAGTTTTGTTAGAAAGCAGTCATGTGTGTTATCATTTATTGTCTGTGGCTATTTTCACATTTCAACAGAAGAGGTAAATAATTGGCACACAGATTCTATGGACCAAGAATTAAAAAATACTCACTGTCCTGCCTTTTAGGCACACAGTTTGAACCCTAGCTGAGGTTATTTCAGTTCACACGTAAACTTCAGGTGTGTGCACGACCCTGGTTGGCCAGCATCATGCCTGTTCTTATGCTGCAAAATGAGATGCATATGCAGCATTCCCTCGTTCATCCAGGTAAATTCATTTCAGCTTTTGCAACCTAGGGAAAGTCTGACAGACACCACACATGCATATAATCCTTTTTTGAAAACTATCTGCCCACTGGTAGCATGGAATTTATGTTTCTATTTTATTTCTGTTATAAGGGTGCTAGTTTACTTTCTTGCTTAAATTCTGTGCTATGTCTGTGTCTTTTTATTCTAGTTCTCTTGATAATTTATTATGGTATATTATAAATTTTGATAAGATTTTCAAATATTTTGCAATATATATATATATATATATATATATATATATATATATATATATAATGATTTTTTTCACTGAAAGCAATTGTAGTGTAGATCAATAGGACTTTGCCACCCCTTCTCCTTGCAGACATTACTTGTTGACATCTCATATTTTCGATAGTCACAAAAAAAGGAAGGGGGTACTACTGACATCTAGTGGGTAGATGCTGCAGATGTGGGGGGAAGATGCGGCAGAGCGTCATGCTACATAGGCCAGCAAGCCCACCACCACCACCACCAAACACACAAAGGTAGCCATCCAACCCAAAGAGTCAGTGGTGCTCAGCTGGAAAAACTTGTGTAAATCAAGTCTTTACTAGACTTTTCTAGAAATATGCCAAGGTGACAATGGTAAATATTTAATTCTAAATATGTTACAGTTTACTCTATTTCTCCAAGAAGCAAATGGTGACTCAGCATGCTGGATTTTTTGCCCGACAGTAGAGAACTCAACAAGCAGTACTTAAATGCATGGCTTTTGGAAAGTGTGGGAGAAAACACATCGAAGAATTCCGCCATATTGTGTACATTGTTTCCTGATGCTTATGGAAACAATGGCAATAAGAGAGAAACTGTGATCTGCTTTATCTCTAAATTATAAGTGTCCAAAGTCTTAATCTGTTTAATTCTATTTGCCTATTCTTCTCTTTTGGTAATTTTGACCAATGCCTTTTCTTCAAATGATACAATGATAACTACCAAATTTGTACTTCAAGTCCAATCTCCAGCCCTAGGCTCCAGATGGCTACAGCTGACTTGCCAGCAATTCCAGTCACAAAATCCAGAAGCAGGTAAAATATCACCTGTCTCCATAGGCTTGGGTCATTCACACTGTCCCGAGTGTCCTGCTTCCGTGCAGTGCCTCAGCGATGTTGTCTTCTCCAATCTCAGGGCTCTCCCAACTGTGCTGCCACCTCGTCCTTATTCATCGCCCCAGGAGACAACCGTGGCCAAAAGCTGTGCAAGGGCTTCACAGCAATTCAGCCCGGAAATGACCCTCATACCTGTGCTTCATTGGTGATGAATGAAACTTGCTACTTGGCCCTATCTGAGCACAAGGATGGGAAGTGTACAACCATGTACCACAGCAGAGGACAATAGAATGGAGTTCATGGAAGGCACTCATTTCCCTCCTAGTCATCCCATCTCAGCAAGTGCCGATTCTAGTCTGCCTGTTGCTGGAGAGGAAGGTAAAGGTGTAGAAGTCATCCCTAACTCCTTCCTGTCTCTCACAACTGAACACACCATCAAGTCATCTTATTTCCATCTGCAACAGATCCTGCAACTAATCTCCTCTTACCACCTGCGCTGCTACTTGGTGCCACTTTGCCCATTTTTCATCTAGATGCTGACAATATTTAATTCACACTATTATCATAATAAAATCCCGGGAGATCTTTTTTTCTTTTTTCTTTTTTTTAGATTTTTTTTTAATTTTATTTTTTTTCTTGCTTCAGAACTTTTGTTTATTTTTATTTTTATTTCCGGCTCAGCCTGCTCTCAGGGCAGGACTGGTGCAGCATGTGGTGCCGGGGATCGAACTGCGGTCGCCGCAGCTGCCCAAGCTTTCCTAAGCAGGTGCTTTAGACCACTGAGCAATCCTGCTGGGCCACCCTGGGAGATCTTTTAAAAACTTAAGTCACAGCATCCTCAATAAGCACTTAGCATGATTCTCATCAGCAAAGCACATTCAGCACTTTGAGTGCTTCCTGTGAGAGTCCTGGCTCTTTCAGTCGCTTTCTCTGCTCTTCATCTTTTGGAAAAAGTCACTTGGCATTTATTTTCCCATTTCTCAAGAATAACTGCTTTCCCTGCCCCTCAGAGAAAACACCAAACTTCTTAGGATGTCCTGAAAACCCCTCTACATTCCCATGCAGATTATTTTTCTATCATTTGTCATCAGCACTGGCCTCCTGGCTACTTATGGCACATAGTAGGCACACTATTATCTCACTTTTTGGTCACTGTTTCTCTAACTGGGACACTGGCTCCAGGTAGCTCCACAACTGTCTTTCATCTCCTTTAGATTTCTGCAGGACACCTGCTCAGCAAGACTTTCTTGACCACTTTATCAAATCTGGAGCTGTCCCCTACTCACCCACCCTACCACGAGGTGCTTCCCACTTACTCTGTTCTTTTTTTTTTTTTTATGGCCAGCTCAGCCTGCCCTGAGGGCAGGGCTGGCACAGCATGTGGTGCCAGGGATCGAACCGCAGTCCCTGAGGTGCTTTAGATCACTGAGCCATCCTGCCAGGCCTACTCTGTTCTTTATAGTTCTAGTCCTGGTATTATCACCACCCAACACATTACATTTGTTTGCTGTTCGCCCACCCCGTAAACTATGAGCTCCATGAGAATAGTAATATTTCTCTGTTTTGTCCACGTTATTCCCAACATCTAAAACTGCTTCAAATACAGCAGTGCTCTGCCAAAATTCACTGAAAGAATTAGTACATTCATATCTCATTTTAAAATAGAATATGAAGCTGGGCATGGTGGTGCACGCCTGTAATCCCAGCACTTGGGAGGCTGAGGCAGGAGGATTGGTGCGAGTTCGAGACCAGCCTGGGCTACAAAAGTGAGCTCAAGGCCAGCCTGGACTGCACAGTGAGACCCTGTCTCAAAAAGACAAAAAAAAAAAAAAAATAGAATATGATATAATAAATAATCCTATTCTATGGAAAAAATTGAGAGAGGGGGAATTCTATTATAGTTATCTTTTCAACCTTCATTGAGCAAAGTCTCTGAAAGACAGCGAATTATCCTGAAATATGCATTTAATTAAATTTGGTGAATTTTCATTTAGCGCCTATACACTGTTCTTCTAATAACTGCATTGTTAAATGTTTAGTAATGAAGATTGCACAACTGATGAGTAATCACAGTGGAATAATTTATATTTCTCACCGTGGATCATGATATTCAAAACCTTTAATCTTCAATTAAGCAGAGAACAAGTCAAGCTTAATGCTTACTCTTAAAAAAAACTAAATATACTGTAGGGCTTGAAAACCACTTAAGCTGATCCAAGCAGGTGAGATGATGTGTTCAACAGCATGGATCCTGGCGTTGGACTACACAAGCTCCCAGGCTGTCAGAATAGCTCTCTAGGTATCACAGCCTTCAACAAGGCATCTAAACTCAGCTTTGCTGAAGTCTTCTTTAGATTGTCATTATAATAGAGCCTGCTGTGAGGAACCATCGTGAAGTTAAGTGAGATGAATCAGGCAAAGCACTCAGCAAGGGGCCAGTCAGCAGATGCTAGCTTTTGCATTGATGTGTCCATTTGCGGTGCACCTTACAGTGAAAGTTACAGTCTATTCACTCATTCCATTTCCAAAGCAAAGCACAGAAGGTAGCCTCACTGTGTTCTCTGGAGTCTCTGTTGTAGATAAAAGTTGCAGAGAGTCTACTTACATCCCCCGCTTTTCAGTGACTGTAGGGAAATACAGAGGCCACATGGAGGTGTGACCCAGAGCACAATCTCTTGCTTTACATATGACCTTTCAAGCTTAGGGTAGAAATGAAGGAGGTGAAGAAAGCCTGGAAAAATGCTGCTAAAACCATTAAGTAAAAGATCACTCTCAATGTGAATTTCCACTGAACAGGAACGCAGAAAGATAGGAAAGGAGTATAATCTCCTCCCTCTTGATGAAGCCGAATAAGAAGAGCCTAGGAATGGCCAGACAGTTCAGCGGATTAAAATTCTTACTTAGGCAGACACAGAAACCGGGGTTCAATCCCCAGAGTACCATGCCGGTCCTGCTAATAGGGTGCACTGAGACAGCAAATGAGACTGGGCATGGCAGTGCATTCCTGTAATCCCAGACCTTGGAAGGCTGAAAACAGAAGACCACCACAAGTCCAGTCTGTGCAGTGAGACCCTGTATCACCTGTACTAAATAAATTTTTTTTAAAAAATACATGCTGATCAAGTTGATTTAGGGTGACCAATAATAAAATGATGACCAGATTTTAATGCTTTTATATTAAGATACTATAGAAATGCAAAATTTTTAAAAATAATTATAGTCTGGTATGCTGTTTAAACAGTGGGAGAAACTGACAATTGCTAAGCCTTGTCTGGCCGATAAGCTTGATGGTGTGTTCAGTTCTATACAATGGATAGAAATCTGTCAGAAGAGCTCACAGAGTGACACGGGCTAGAGGTTACAACCCAATGCCAAGGAATCTCCTCAAATAGAAAGCTGAGTAATATTCAGTCATGTGATGGTCTAAGAGAAAGCAACAGAAACAAAAGAGATTGATTTACAAAAGTTACTCGAGAATTTTAAAAGGTATTAAGTTAATATGGTTAGCGCAATCTAGGTTTAGTAGATCCATGAGTATGTGGATTTCAAATGTATTTATATTGAAACATATATATGTATATATATAGCATGTATCAAAAGATACTAATAAATTTATGTACTGAAACACACCATCAAAAATATAAATCAACTGACATTAACATTGTTGAAACAAGTCTCTAGGTCCTTCATATATAACATTTAGTTAAAAAAAAATCTACTGCAACTATAATAGACCCATTTTATTCCATTTATCTTGTATGCACTAATTTTTCATTTTGTAACACATACTACTCAAAATGAATAAGCCATTTTTCTTTCCAAATCTTCCAACCTGATAATAAATTTAGGCTTTGCATTCTGCCTCAATTTGATCTGGATGAATCAGAAGGGAAAAAGCCTGTGGTAATACTCAACTCCACCAAAATAGAAGTGGAAAGCATCGCGATGTAAAAGGATATCACTAAAATAGTACATCTTACAGCATTTATTTGAATACAGAAAGAAAGCATTTTACAATATCAAGGGAAACATTGCTCTGTATGACCAATTCTTGTTAATTACCATTAACAAGAATAACACTTTTAGAATTAATAACAATAGTAAGGTGTAAGTGACTATAGTTCAATCTGATTCTATATAGTTAAAAGCTCTAATGCTGAACTGTGGTAAAATGTTAAACTATTTATGACAATTAAATCTTATTTTTAATTGCTTATCTCATAAAAGCCACCCCCCAAAAAATTAGCTATACATATTGGGAAAATTTTTTTTAAGAACTAAAGGTTAATCTAGCATTAGACTTCAACATAGTTTTTCTCACACGTGAATCAAATAGGAAATCATAAAAATGGAATATCCTCTGAGAATGTTATTTTTCACTTTATAAAATATGTAACCAATTCACTAACCTCATTCATTAGCTATGCATTTCTATACCTCATGAAAGTATGTAAAAATCATCAGAAGAAAATATTTATTGAACATCAGTAAGAACTGTGCTAAGAAGGAAGGGTATAAAATGAAGGGGACCTGCGGTTACTCTAAAGGTGTTTCTAATCTAGTGGAGAGACAAGCGAGCAAACAGCTCAGGTTTCAGATGAGAGAGCGAGTGCTAGGTCAGAAGTAAATGCCAATAGGTCGTGACAGCACACTGGAAGCCAGCATACCCTCCCATTATGGCCCTCTGGGGTGGAGTCGAAGCAAAGCTCCAGAAGGTTCTTCTGGAGCAAAACCTAAACTGAATCTTCCAGAACGATAGGCTGCTCTGTTGGAAAAGAGGCCCATGGAGGAAGAAAACTCTACATGATCTCAGGGGGGGCTGCGAGATTCAGAGAACTGTCAGACACCAGAAATAAGGCTGAAGAAATAAGTAAGCAGGCATTAAACCTTCTGTGCTTGGCCACACGTGCGGTCTTCTTCTGAGGGCAGGAAACAGCTCACGAAAGACAAATGGGGAGCAGGGATGTGATCTGGTGGTGATTTTAGAAAGCCAAAACTAGAAGCAACATAAAGCAGAACAAGGCAGTTGAGAGGTAAACTAAACATCCAAAATAATAAACCTGAACTTTTTACAAAATAATAGCCCCGCGGGATGGCTCAGTGGCCTAAAGCGCCTGCTTGGGAAACCTTGGGTGGCTTCAGGGACTGCGGTTTGATCCCCGGCACCACACGCTGTGCCAGCCCTGCCCTGGGGCGGGCTGAGCTGGCCATGAAAATGAGTGAATAAACAAACAAAGGTTCTGAAACAAGAATAAAAATAATAAATAAAATTTAAAATTAAAAAAAAATAATAGCATTAGGAACAAGAAAAATGGAAGATAGTAGATGGAAGAAAGGAAGATGACCACCTATTTTCAGATGTTATCTGTTCCATAGCTGGTGATGGTCCTTGCTGAGTGTACAAGAAGAACAAGATGACCGGGCAAGAGAAGATATGGGGAGTTCATTTTCATGTGCTGCGTTTGCGGGCCTATAATCTTCCAGGCACGTATTTCCAGAAGAAAATGAAATAGCATAGAATATTAAGCTATTAAATGTATTCTCTTTATCCTTGCAGGTATCTATAATAGGGCTTTATATCCAAAGCCCAAGTCAGGATCATGTAAGCATTTCAGGTGGCATTTTTATTTTCACTTTTCTCCCCACCATGAAGATGAAGAAGAATTTAAATTCTGAGTAGTTATAAAGTATGCACAAGCTGTAGGTGACTGATTTTATAGCATTATGTTGTATCAAGCAAAATACAGTATAAGTTTTAGGGCTAGAGAGAAATGGGTTCAATTCTAACCTCTGGTGCCAAACAACTGTCTGACTTGGTTAAACCCAGCATTTTCTCATGTGTAAAATAATAACTTCTGGAGCTGCACTGCACAGGTACAGTAAGGATGGGAGGAAGGCAGAAAATGAAAAATGGAATATATACGTGGCATAAGTGATGCTTATTGCTGGATCTGTGCCCAGAGAGAAAATTCTACTTAAAATAAAGTAACTATGATGTAAGTATATTCCACTGCATCTTACTCTTCACTTTAATTCTACCCTTCTTTAGCCTGCTTTTCAAAATTCGGAGTCATTCAAAGATTTCATTCGAATAGAAACAATTTTGGTGTAAAAGAAAGTATTTTTAGTGCTCGCTTCGGCAGCACATATACTAAAATTGGAACGATACAGAGAAGATTAGCATGGCCCCTGGGCAAGGATGACACGCAAATTCGTGAAGCGTTCCATATTTTAAAAAAAAAAAAAAAAAGTATTTTTATATTTCTGTAGTGCTGAATGCCACAATAAGATAAGCCAACAGGATCAGGCATTTTGGGGTTATGACGAGAGCTTTGGACTTGGAGTCAGAAGACCAGTGTGAAGTCCCAGTGCAGCCACCGGCCAGCCATGCCAGCATAGGCAAGTCACTTAGCAGCTCTGAGTGTCCCTGTGAACATTTGTAGGTTGAACAGTTTGGTCTTCATGTTCTAAATTTAAATTTAGCGAATGGACAAGCGAGAGGCCTGGAAGGACACTCTAGATTTTTGGTCCTCAAACCTGGCAGCACATTAGCATCACTGGAAACTTTAAGAAAATATATTTTTAAAAACAGCAACCCTAAAACATCATTGGAAGCATTGGAAGGACATCAGAATTACTGTAAACACATTATTTATAAGTCCCAGATATTAATTTCTAAAAGATGAGATGAAGCATCTTGGATAACCCCTCACTCATATTAAAATACAAAAACATACTCTCTTTCACTTCGACTGCACTGAAAACAAAACCTCTTGTTTGCATATACACACATGCATATACTCACATGCATTCTCTTTGTTAGGGCCCTGTCTGGTTCAGTACTTAAATTCTATGTCCCTGGAAAATGCTGTCTCTGGAAATCAGGGACAAGTTAGAGTTGTTCATGAAACACACACACACACAAACACACACACACACACACACACACAAATGTGTGTGTACACATTTGAAGCCCAGATCACCACTACTCCCCTCATGAAAGTAGCATCCATCCTGACTTCAGGTCACTCTTGTAGACCTCTGATTCCAGCAAGACACCAAAATGTCAGTGTAAGGGGGAGAGGAAAAGCAGGCCTGGTGAGTAGCACCTGTTCATTAGGAATCTATGCTGTGATATTCAAATTCAATAGCCAGCATCTTATAAAAAGTTCTGAAGCCCATGACTCCCGATTGTCATTTTGTCTACTTTTCTAAAAAGTGGTACTATTTTCAATAATAGTATGGCTGACCTAATAACTTCATAGTTTCATAGCAGAAGTTACATGATATAAATAATATATAATGAAATTAGGCTATGAGCTTATCTGTCCAAATTAAAATTGGACAATCATGGCTAAAATATGTGCTAGAAGACAAATGAAATCACTTTAGAATGCTAGATAGACACCAAAGCAAACGTTCCTCTCACTTATCTTGTCTCAAAATATTACATAAGTGTTTTTCCCTCAGTTGCTTGAGGAAAATTTAGACTTTCAAGGTGAATCATGCTCTTACGAGTTGATAAAGAACGGTACCACTCTGCAGAGCATGCTCTTGGTAAGTGCAGGTCTCCTTTCCCATGATATCACTAGCTGCATGTAGATACTCTGAGTGGTAGTCTTCAGGAGTTTGGAGAAATCCTCCCTCCTAGTTGCTCATAGTAAAGTACTAGTGTCACAGCAAACTACTAATGAAATAGGAAGACTATATAAAGCCTTTCTCTTTAGGAAATCAGAATCCTCTAAGGATAAGTCAGCCCACTGGCAATAAACCTAGTAAGATAATGAATACCCTGGAGAAATGTGGTTTTCACCCTTGAAATGAGCAAGAAGCATGCTAATCATACACTTTCTCCTGCTACGCCTCTGATGGCCAACAATATGTATATTTTCCAGTATATCTGGAACAAAACATTATAAAGGAAGTGCATAAAAGTTCAGACTGTCAAAAATACACAGTACAATTTCAACACTCTCATCTGTCTACCACTGGCTTTCCAAGGTAGAGTATCAAGGGAGATATGATAATGAGATGTCATCATTAAACAGAAACAGCATGGATCTCCAATGGTCAGTTTTATGGCCTTAGTATCCGAAAAGCAACAAAAATATAGCCACAAAAATACCTACTGCTTACAAATACTCATCCTAACTATGGTTTTGAGTAGTTATATCATCACTTTTTTTTTCTTTTCTTTTTAGAAAAACAGAGGTTGGATTCAGACTTACTGCTTGTTCATTTAAGTCCTGGGAGTCTTCCATGTGGGTTTCTCACTTTTCCTGCCACTCCCAAGTAGAAGTAGCTTCCTTCAATGGCAGATGGACTCTCTAAAACCAAAAGAGGAGAATACAAGGGGAAAAAAAGAGAGGGTTACCTTTTCATTCATCGTAAAATTACCAAAACATGTTAACATTTAACAGGACTGAGGGTGATTTATAGGATTCATTGAAGAACAAAATTCTGCAACATTACCTCTATAGCTGATATAAAAATGATTGTATAAGTAATAGCATGATTATTATCATACCTACTCAATACTCTTGCAGATCAACAAGAATATCTGAAGACAACTTACAGATGCAATCTACAATAAACAATTAGAACCACATTTGCCAAAAGAAGCATCCACCATGAAGCAACTGATGGCTTAAAAATTAAAAATCTTCATTAGTCATTCACTTTTAAAAGTACACGATATAAGGGCCAGACAAACAGCTCAGTGGATTAAAGCACCTGTGAGCAGGTTCAGGAGCCAGTGGTTCCATCCCCAGGCCTGCCATCCTGTCCCTCGACACACCACTGGGGCAGGCTGAGATGGGTGTGGTGGTAACATGCATGTAATCCCAGCTTTTGGGAGGCTATAAACACGCAGATCACTATGAGTCTGACCTAGCTGTGAGATCCTGAACACTCTGTAGACCCTTCCCTAAAATACAAACAAGCAATACAGAAACTCAGGAAATGTAGGGTTTTTTTAGGGTAACAGATTCATAACAGGAAAATGTGTCTCAGTTACCACACGGACGTGTTCAGGTGTAAGAACAACTGTTAAAAAGGCTTAAAAGCAGGTTAATCAGATAACTATCCAAAACAAGATACACATTATATTTTTCAGTAAAATTAAAATGTAAACAATATGTAAGACAACCTAAGTATTAAATTCCCAGGTAGAGTAGGATTTTATAATTAGAAGAAAACAAAATAGCCACACAATCTTCTCAATCCTCCCACACAAATGCTACCAAAACTTAAAACACACAAAAAAAAGTCTTGCAAGAGATGCCTTCTTTTACAAAAATCAAACACAATGGGCTAACATTCTTAGCATATCAGGAGGTGTTATAATTTAAATATAGAGACATAGTTACTCTACACTAGTAGCGTCAATAATCACAGCATTCAAGAACACAAATTAATATAACTTAAAATAACGATCCATTCCTAGTCCTTCAAATTCTAACTTAAAAAAAAAGACATGAAACCAAAAGAAAAACAAGATAAAAGAATTAAAGATGATCTTCATAAGAGCAGACATAGATTCAAATTGTTAAAGCCACATTTCAAAGAATAGTGACATCAACATTTTGGAAAATATAATTTAAGTGGAAAAAATATTTTGTAGAGAAACAGGCAGCTATCAGTGAAGTTTACTAGCTATAAGGAAAAGTCCCTTGTCCACTTGGGTGTGGCCTGCCTGCACACCTGTCCATCCAATGTGACCTTACTCCATCCTCCCAGGTGGATGTTTTAGGTTGGCAGTAAAATAGAGTCCTATTGTCTCCGCTACAATACAAGGATGTTGCACAAGTAAAACCAAATGATGCTAAAGGATCAGTTAAGGATCACCCGCGCTCCTTCGGGTGGGGGGGGGGGGATCTTTGTGCCTTTCTGGTCCCTGGTGATTGCTGGAAATCCCTAACATCTCTCCATCTCTTCCTCATCTTCAAGGGACGCACTTCTGGCCTCTCTCCTCATGTGACTTTCTTTGGCGGCTTTCTCCAGCCTGTCTCTGTCTGAATTCCTCCTCTGTTAGATATACTAGTCATGGAATGAGGGCCCATGCTAGCCCAGGAAGACCTTCTCCTAACGTGATGACTCTTTTTTACAAATAAATTCACACTCACAAATATAGGGTAAGGATTTAAAGTCTCCTTTACAGGACATAATTCACTTGAAACATGTGTATAAGTATTACTCTGAAATTATGTTAAAATGTGATCAAATTTAATTGCAGTATTTGCAGAAAAAATGATGTAAGAATTAAATTAAAAATACTGATTATCAAGAAAAGGTTATGTTTTCTGAAGGTCCACTGTCTCAGTACACTTTTGCTACCTTGAGGAAAATTAAAATTAAGGCTTCAGGAAAGATATTGGAGCATAGAATATACAGCAAAAAACTGTTCTTATTTGTTTATTTGTAAGCCATCAAAATCCATTTAGTGTTCCAGCTGAGGAGTTATTTGCATCAATGAGCTATGTTACAACACAATACTTCACTTTATAGCTGGTTGACATTTAGCCTGATTGTTTCTTAGCTTTAGTTTTAACAGTAACATGAATTTCATTCTTTGCCAAACTCACTAAGGTACCAAAATGTTATGAGTCCCGTAATTTTATATTATTGAACCAAGTAAAACGACCTACATTAATTGCCAACACAGTATTATTTTACATCATAATTTAACGATAGTTGTTATGCTAAATCCTTCAACATTTAACTTTCACAAATACAAATGAAAAGGATAAGAATCCTCTTCAGATTAAGTAGAAAAAGTATCACCTTACAATAAAGGTATAAAATTAAGGAATAACAGCAACCTCATGCTGTTTCATGAGGCAATAATCTCAGTCTCAGCTCTATCTCAGTCAATCATCCAGGAAAAGTGAATTAGAAACAAGAATAATAGCAAACCCACTCTCTCCTCTGAATTATTTCTCCTTCAGTTAAGGTTTGAAGACATACCCAATTCATGTTATCCTTGAAATCTGCAATAGAAGTGAGCTATCAATGCTTGAATTTTATAAAGTTAGAATAAAAATTTCAAGTCTTTGATTTAAATATAGGATGGATATTTATAATCAACAAAACTCCCAGAAATGGAATGAAATACAGAGGCTAGTCTAGGTGGGAGATTTCAGCCAGGGTCCCTCATCCATAAGGAATGAGTCGATGTTAAAGGCGACTCTGAGATGTGGACATTATCCCCTATATGTCTAATTAATCTTCCACTGAAAACTAGATTGAAAAAGAGCTAGTTCTTTAGGCCATTTGCAATAGGGAAAGGGACCAAGAAATGGAGGAGAGGGAGGAACAGGAAGCAGAGGACAAAAGACTAAGGTGTGTCACGTACATGTACAACTCTTCACCACAAAAGTGATCATTTTGTATTACAAACATATTCCAACAACACTTTTTAAATAAAAGTAAACTAAAATAAGACAAAAACTGTATTGTCCAGACATACTTACTCTAAGCAAAGAAACAATAACGTTAAGAAAACAGGCCTCCCCTCTCAGCGAGAGCTGGCATGGAACAAGGACTGAAGTTGCCCAAGACACCACTGGACCTTTGGCTTCTGCGCCCCCAGCACCACCTTCCCAGGCATGAAAGCCACATACCCAGGCTTTATCCCTGACTCCTTGTTCCGTCACTCCAAGTCCTCTCCACCCACCCAAGCTGTGTTGAGGCCTCCTCAGTGCTCCCCCCTCTTCGTCACCACTGCCTCAGTTCAGGCTACCACTGATCTTTGCTCAGATGCCAGCAACCCCGCATTTTAATGGCTTCCTTCCATCCCATCCTGGTCCAAGGGCCTCCCCAGCTTGACTGATGATTCTACAAGATATGACTGTATGCTTTTACAACCACCGAGAGTTTTACCTGAGTCTCGGGATAAATCAGACATTACTCACTTGCTGCTACTTCACAGCTGTGGCTATAGCTAGCAGAAATCTGTCTCTAATGAAAGGACCCTTGAAGGTTCTCCAGAGGTCTGCAGCATTGACCCCAGGGCTACTATTCCCAATGGTGGAGTTCTGAGAAGGATCTCTCCCCTCCTTCCACCTCAGTCCTTGTCCTATGTCCCCACCACCCCTCATCCTCTCACCACATCATATTACCTTCCAGCAAAGGTCAGCACGTACCCAGTGGAGTGTTTGGGAGAATACAAGCCTGGTTAAGGAAAAGAAATATAAGAGACTCCAAATGTTTAGCATCCCTTGGAAAAAGATTTAAAGATTGCAGTCTGCCCAAACTCTTGTCTCAGCACATTTGCACACCACAAGATAGGGAAGCAGGTTCTGGAGAGTCCAATCCAGGATCTCTCCACAACCCCTTCCAGCCTAGATGGAGCTTCGAAAGCTATCTGTGCCTGTGCAGTTGCCTAGGCCATGGGAAGGGTCCCTTGCATGAGAACCTAACATTCAGGACAGCTCAATGACAATTTGATGTTCAGACTTTCAAAAGGCAAGCAAATTTCTGGAAGCATATTTTGTTAAAAAAAAAAATTAACATTTTGTCCCACCAAGATATATTACACACGTACAATATACAGCTATTGCGTGGATTCAGCTTAACCCATTAGGTAGGTCCTGCAGGGCTTCTCCAGTTACACCAAGTTACTTATATCTAATGATTCATCTTGCGTACGGCACAGCCTTAGAAAAATATCAAGTTAGCTCTTTTTCAATGTCAAAATCTCTACATTATAAAACTTGGGAGCTGCTTACAGCTGTAAAAAAAAAAAAAAAAAAAAAAAAAAAAAAAAAAAAAAAAAAAAAAAAAAAAAAAAAAAAAAAAAAAAAAAAAAAAAAAAAAAGCTGGTATTTCAGGCTCAGAAAGGATCTCACCCAGAAGAGGAGGGGAAATGAAGATGGGAGGAAATCCCTGGCAGAATCCAAGCCCCTGGGTCGTGTTACAGCCAAAGGCTCACTGTTTCTCTGCTTTTCCTGCTGCTTGATTGTCCACTTGTTCCTTGGATTTCACAGGCTCCCTTGTAATCTTCAGTTCCATTATTTTCCTTATTGAGCAAATTGCTTTGTGCAAAACTGCAGCACGTATAAGGAGTCTAACAATTCACATTCCCTTTCCACCACTGAAAAATTGTAGCTGTGAGCAGCTGCTCTAAAGGTTGTGCCTCCAAGTCTCTGTGCACCCAGTTACCTACACTGCCCTCCACATTTCATTAATGGGCTGTGAAGCTGGGTCAGGCACTGGCAGCCTCTTGCTGCCCAGGCAGAAGGCCAGAGAGGGACGCCAATGGCACAGACAAAGAACACCTCGCTCCCAGTCCAGAGCCAACTGTTCAGAGAGGTGGAGATGAGCATTCTTGAACCATGCACGTGACTTTGTTCCCTGCCTGTAGAAAAGGAAAACAGCTGAGAGGTCCAAGAAACAGATCTGGGTGAATAGTAATGAGCACCTTGCCTGACTTCAGATCCTTAGATGAAGCCAATTTACAAACTAGGGCTGAGCTCTTTGTCAACCCAAAGACTGAAAGGCTTTAACATGTGCAAGGTCCTAGAGCTGATCCCTAGCACTGTGAAATGATGATGATGTTCTTGTTAGTATTTTTCAAGCTTAAAATTGTAACAAGCTAAATCACGAAGGTCCTTTGTGCTAAATTCATTTGACAGAAAAAAGTCTTCCTGGACTTATCAATTATGATCCCTTGAAGTTTTGACAGGAAGCTCTGGCCAAGGTTTTGGGTTTGCTAACTGCAGATGCATCGTTAATGAGGCTGGAAAATACAGAAGTACCACAGTCACAACTGAACTGTCCCCGGGAGACAGCGGAAAGCGTTCGAAGCCGGAGCAATTCCTCGTGGCATTGGAAACACCAAGACACGCTGCAGACCAGTTTCCCTTCTTTCACGCTGTTTCTCTCGCCTTCACAACCTGCCCTTGGAAATCACGCTGCTCAGCACTGAACATTTTGCGTAATGGGAGAGCTGGCTTCCCTGCAGCCTAGAAGAAGCGAAAATATTGGAGCCTTTTCTTAGAAACAGTCTGCTATTTGTTCCCCCATAAATCTCTTTTCCATGTAACCTAGGAAGCTTTTTGATGAAGATTATATAACCGTATATATTGCTTAACACACATCTGATGACTTTATGCCCCTCCTGAGGAAAATGTGTTACACTTTGAAAGAATTTAAGAATAGATCTCCCAAGCTTGGTACTTAACACTGGAAACCCTAGCAATATAAGGACCAGTTTTTTTAGAAGGAATATACATTTAGAGCTCCAAGTATAAACTCGAAAAAAATAGATCTGCATGTGAATCCTTTTTTAAAAAAATTAATTTTATTTTGAAAAGTAAAAACAAAAGCAAGAACAAAATACCAGAAACAAAAACATAAATAGGGTATCACACAACAATACATCAGATTTTTTAAACAAGAATAGTTGATTAACAATGAATGATATATTATCAATTTTTATTATCTATTTTTATCATCACATCTGTTGCTCAGATTAACAGACACGTGATATGTAGCTAGGGGCCTCTCAGCCTGTCCACCCCCACCAAGTCCTTTTTAATACTGGATCACTATGAGGATATTTCTACATAGCATTCGCTTCATCCATGAAACTGGCATTATAATTCTTTCATTATAATTTGTTAGGATAACATATTTCAAAACCACAAACTTTTGATTACTAGTGGCAGTGGAAGAAAATTTCTATTCTTGTATTTTGCTTTTCATATACTATAAAAAACTGTTTACCATTCTTTGATGTATAATACATAAGCTCTAACATTTCTTGCAAAAGTACACTGATTTTTGAATGTACTAAACTATAAACATTACACTAGCTAATGATTTCCAATTGATTTCCAGGGCCATCAATATTTATAGAGCAGTCAAAGCTCTAGTCATACCAATTTCTTGTGCTCAGATTCTAAGTTTACAAAACCACACAGTACCTCGATTAAGTCATTAGCATTTACCACATTTTAGTCTGTCATTCTATATAACATCAAAGGTTTTATTGGTTTCTTTAATACAACACTCAAATGATACTGGGGCATATGAAAAAGAAGGGAGGAGGCTGAGGAGATAGCTCAGTGAAACAAGTGTTTGCCAGGAAAGTGCAAAGTCCTGAGCTCGTTTCCTGGTACCACCAACCAAGAAAAAGAAAAAGAAGGAAGAATAAAACATGAGGTACTGAGAAGCTTAGAATTCATTAAAGCAGAATGCAAGTACAAAACAGTCAGGAACAAAGAAAACAGAGGGTGATGCACTTTGATGGTCTTGAATTCCAGATAAAAATAGCACTTGTGAGGTCACCATAGTAACATATTTAATTCTGATTTTGAAATATTATGTGATGTGGATATAGAATTGAAGGTGGTGGGGATGTTTCAAATAAGATGTCAAGGGAACCTGGACTGATGCAGAGGTGCAAGGAAGCCGGGTGAAGGTACAGGGGACAGTGAGAAATAGATCACTAAGACACAGAAAATTATAAATATAATTCATAAATCAAAAATGGCTCTCAAGGGTCACCGCTGACTCAGGAGAAATTATTCATAAGGAAAAGTTGAGAGGAAAAGCTACCTCTGCATTTACATCCTTGTTATTATTTTTGTCACCCTTAATTTATTTCATGGAGATGAGCAGGAAGTAAAAGTAAGAGACGAATTGCCAAGCGGATGTCTGAAAAGTGTGTCGCTTTTTTCCAGGGGGAGGATTACAAAACTTCAGCCAACCCTCAGACAAAGTAGGGTAGCTAGAATAAGATGGAGTCTCTGGGAAGGGAATGAAAGACAGTAATTACTCGAGATAAATCAAAACCTCAGCCTTACACAAATGTAAATTCTAAATTTTTACTGTGTGGGATGAAAACCTCAAGCCAAAAAAATAAAATCAAACTGACCTCAGCGCTTGAAATCCCCAGACTCCAGGAAAAGCAAACACAAAATTCCTCCAAGGGGTGCAAAGAATTCTGAGAAAGAGATCTACCAAAAATTATAAGGCACATAAGAAAGCACCGCCAACATGACAGAGGCAACAGCAGGGGAGGCAGGCAACTGAAAAATCATATTCCAGAATATTCTTTAAAATGATATTATATAAAAACTGGCCAAATGGGCCAGTGGATTAAAGCACCTGCAAGCAGGCACAGGAACTGGGGTTTTGGTCCCTGGGCCTGCTATGCCAGCCTTGCCCCTGGGGCACACTGAGACAGCAATTGAGACTGGGTGTGGTGGCACATGCCTGTAATCCCAGCTCTTGGGAGCCTATAAACAGGCAGATAATTATGAGCACTATGAGTCTGATCTAGTAGTGAGGCCCTGAACACCCTATAGATCCTTCTTTAAAATACAAAAATTATTTAATTAATTAATTAAAATTACATTCTAAATGTTTGAAATGCTAAGGGAGTAGAAGCAAGATTGAAAGAACTACATTTGAAAAAATATATAAATTTAGGAAAGAACTGTAGAAATGATTTCTAAAATCTGGCTCAGTCTGCTCTGGCAGAGGCGCTGGTACAGCACGTGGTGCTAGGGATTGAACCTCAGTCCTTATGCTTGCCTAAGCTTGTTTAAGGAGATGCTTTAGACCACTGAGCCATCTCACCAGAGAAAGGAATGAATGGAATTAAATAGCGAATCAGATATAGCCAAAGAAACCATCTCTGATCTTGAAGATAAACCTCTGGAAGTGCTGGTCTTCCATAAGTAAAGATAATGACATAAAAAATGTTCATAGCTCATCCTATCAACTTTTCTAGAAGATCAATTTCTCAGGAATTCAAGACATGACAATGAAAGCCCTAACAATACATCAAAGTAAAATGCAATATGTAATAGAATAAAGTGAAATTATTGATTTGAATCGTGTCTATGGCCAATATCACTGAAGGATTTAATTAAATATGATATCACTTTCTTTCCTAAAATTTGGGACATGAAAATTTTCTTGCTCTAGATCTTTGAGACATCCAGGAATAACTAAATATATTCTTTGCTCTTCATTAATTTCCCTCTAGTACTGAAGCATTAAAAATCCCACCTGAATTTTTTCTTTCTTTCTTTCTTTCTTTCTTTCGTGCAGAGTCTCACTACACAGTTCAGATTTATAGTGATCCTCCTGTTTTCAGCCTCCTCAGTGCTGGGATTACAGGTATGTATCACCACTCTGGGACTCAGTGGCAGGCCCAGTGTACCTGAGGATGGGGCTAGCTCATCACGTGGTGCCAGGGACCAAACCTCAGGCAAGGCTGTGCTTGCCTAAGCAAGTGCTTTGTCCACTGGCTATCTCATTGGCCCTCATCACCTGGACTTTAAAACTATATGCAAAGTAGGAGGATTGTGCTTACAAAAAGAGTTGCTATTACACCATCTAAAAGTCCAAAGAACTACCTAATCTCTGTTGCAGATTAAAGTTCCAGAGCATATCCTCCTGTGGAGCTACTTACAGCCCCTGCTTTTCAAAATATAATATCTCAAATAAAACTAGGGTTTCTGCTGTGCTTCCCCATTGTGTATTTTGAATTTGTGGGCAAGCCTCAAAAGAAAGAACAGAGAGAGGTCAGTGAAGAGACACTGAAATGAAAATGTACATGGATGGAATGGAATCTTTATACACCTGTTTCTTTGTCTTGGGATCCTGAAAAGTTTAGAAATAGGTAGGGCTTAATTCTATGCTAGTCCTCCGGTTGAAGTTTCTTTGCTTCCTTCTTTCTCCTTTTGTATTTATGCAACGCTTCCTTAAATTTTTCTTTAAAGATCTGCATGTCAGAAGCTCCACTCTCTGACCTCCCTACCCCAGCTGCAAAACATAAACTAAATTCTACTTTTGCACATATGGCAGGCTACTAGATATTTACAGACTCTGTCACTTATATCATCCCCTAAATCATGCCATCTTTAAGTATCCCTTGTTAATCAGACCACATCTTTAATAAAAAATAAAAGTCTCTGGTTCCTAACAAGGATTATAGGGAAATTCCATCAGGCACAAAAGCAGAATTGCCCAGGAAATACACTAAACTGAGAGACAGATAGAAAGTGGCTGACTGTGCACCATTACTTTTAAATCACTGGATTATAAATTGACCTTTCATTAAGCGAGGTAGGCATCCAACAGAGCATGGTGCTGCACACCTGTAATCCCACCGTTGGGAGCTTGAAAACAGGAGGATCACCATGGGTTTGAGCTGCATAGTAAGTCCCTCTACCAAATACATAACATAAGAATAAAAAAAGATAGGTAAGCATTCATTTATGTCAAGGTATTGGATTTATTTTTTTATTTTAGTGATGTTTATTCCAAACTGCATTAGCATTATGAAGAAAGATTTTGATTTTATGAAAATCTGTCAGAATAAAATTGTCAAGTGCCTTTTCTAAGGTCATATAGTATCTGCTATTGAGTCACCTGGATTTTGTTAGTTCAAGGAATAAATACCTTTTTCTTATGGTGATGATAAAATGCTTGTTCGGATTTATACTCAGACAAAAATATAAAGGAAAACCAATTGGCTGAAATGAAATTGAATGACAATGAATTTTTAGAACAGTATGAATGCTCCATTGAGAAAAGACCCTAGGGTTATAAGAATGGATTATTCTTAAAGAAAATGAAAGGGGAAAGGACTCAGGTTTAAACTGAAGGAAGTTGTGGTGTGTTCAGTGCTTGGCTTTGCTTCTTTTTTTCTGGGCTCCTTAGGATCCAAAGGACCTTGAGCCCTAAGAGCTTGCTGGGGAAGGCACTTTATGAGGGAGAGCTGAGCAGATGGGCAAGAAGCCACGGCGAAAGAAAAGAGCAAGAATGGAAACAGGAAAAGCAGTTGACAATGGTCATGGAAGGCGGAAGTGGGGTAGCGTCACTGTGTTCTCTGGAGCCTCCGTTGCAGATTGAAGTTCCAGAGAGTCTCCTCCTGTGGAGCTACTTACATCCCCTGCCTTTCCATGGCTATAAGGAAATATGGAAGCCACAGGGAGGTGTGACCCAGGGAAGGACCATTTGCTTTACATATGACCTTTCAAGCTTAGGGTAGAAATGAAGGAAGAGAAGAAAGTTTGGAAAAATTCTACTAAAACCATTAAGTGAAAGATCACTCTCAGTATTAATTTCAACTGAACCAAAAATGCAGAAAGATAGAGAAGGAAAATAATCTCCTCCCTCTTGGTTAACCCACATAAGAAGAGTCCAGCAGCAGAAAGGAGTCAGAGTTCCTTTCACACTCTCTGCGTGTACTGCGCTCTGTCCTGGTCACCACTCTGAGCCCCAAGACTATGGAAGGCACAGAACAAGCCATGCTGCTTCTGAAGAGCTGCAGGTGCTGCCCATGGGGCCACAGTGGCCCACATTTCAGAATCTGAGAGTATTATTATTATTATTATTATTATTACTATTTTAGAGAAACGCTTTCATTTCCATTTCATGATAGCTAAGAAATGCAATCAAACATTTCCATGAAGGAAATATACGATATTTAATTCTAAATAGTTTCCAAAGTGTTTAAACCAAGGATGCATTTTGCAAAAACCCTGATTCTTTTCAAACATGTAAGTGAATAAGAAGGGAAAAAATTGACAAAGAAAGAAACGCTTCTAAAGTACATGTCAGGAGAGGTGTACCTTTAATTTCATGAACTCGCAGACTGAATCAGGCAAACAGAATCAAAGATTTCTACGTTTGCCATGACTCAACATACAGCTTCAGGAAAACCTTGTAATTCCTCCATACTTCAACTTCTCACCCTATAAAAGAAGTATATTACTTGAAATTTAATTCCCTCACCACAGTGAGAGTTTTGATTCAACATTTGTAAACTGATTTTTAGCTTCCCTGATTAAGAGGCAAAATACTGTAGTACTTGTATAATATGCTTTCCAAAAAATATAAAGGTAGGTGGTTGGATTTTATGGAAAATAGTACTTTATTTGAGAAATAAGGATCAGTCAGATTTACTACCTCTCTGTTCCATTTGCTAAGTAATAAAAGTTACTTGTAACAGAAAAAGTATCAAATTAATATTCAAGTCAGTTGAAGTGTTATCAGCATAGCCTCTCCTACCTTGGGGAAAGGAGCGTTGTTTTGTTTTTCCAAGCTACCCCCATGTTTACATGGTGAAGTCAGGAATGTTGGGCATGGGTTTTGAAGGCCTCTAGCGTATTCGCTGGTTTCTGGCTTTCTAATGCACTCTGCTCTTATAACCATAAAAGTACTCTTGAGTGCTTCTGGAAATATATAACAAATCCTTAATCAATTTAAGAGTGTTTTAACTGCATACATGAAATTTCTTGGGAGGAAAATGTTAGCTATTCTACACCCATAGAGTACTTAAGTTAGTGAGAGAGTTCCCTCTCAAAGGCACAAGGCAGTTTCCCTATAGCAATATAATTTTCAGTTTTATGTGCATAAGACCTATTGAATCCCTTAACATAACAGGAAATTCTACAGGAAAAAAACCCACAAAAATTGATAGTCATATTTACCCAATGCCAGAGGAATATGTTAGCTATTTTGTGTTGGATTACTCTTTAAAGGCAGTAAATAACCATTGAAGGTTAATCAAAATCTTAACTAACCAGAACTATGGGAGCTGAATAGTTGGATGCAGAATTCCCTACATATAAGAATCTAACAATAAAGGCAACCTCTTAATAAACTTTGTATTAAACTGTAGGCATCTTTTTATGCCAGCCCGGATTCAAAGAGCAATATTCCATATTTTGATACATTGATTTGAGTTTTCACATTACATTTTCACAATGAGAAAACTATATTTTCATATTTGAAATTCATAACTTCTATGCATGGTTGTTAGATGAAGATGCTGTAATCTTTATCAACACACTCAAAATGGAACAACTTCATTTACATTCACAATATTGTTAGCTAAAGCACAAATAATTATAATATTAGAAAAGTTGGGGCTGGGGAGATAGGTCTGTGGGGCCAGGGAGATAGCTTTGTGGCACAAGTTCCTGCCTGGCAATTGCAAGGTTGTGAGATGAAACCCTGGTCCTGCAAAAAAAAAAAAAAAAAAAAAAAAAAAAGTTGGCACGTGGCTTTTATTAGACAGACACGAGCATGACCCTGGGATGGAAGGTATCATGACCTTTTTCAAAAGTACTTAGGAAGATTCTGTGCAAAATGCACATATGTTTTCAGTGCCAAATCCTGTAGCTAACATTTTAACTGTAGGACTTCTTGGAAATTGTACAATGAACTATATAAGAATCATTATTACTAGACTGGTAGAAGCAGCTCAGGGGTACACCTCTTGCCTACCAGGAACAAGGCCCTACATCCAATATTAAATATGAATATAAAAAGAAAAAGTCACAAGAAAAAATCACCCTAAATGTAATCCTTTTTTGTAATAGTACAACCTTACAGATTAATTATATACCAAAGGAGGAAGAGTTACATTATGAAACATCTGAAAATATTAAATAGAAGCATCTAGAACTGCATGAGCTAGTGTGGGAAAATATTCAAGATTCGGCAGATTAAAACTAAGTTTAAAACACATAAAATAAAAACAAGTTACATTTTTATGCAGTTCTTCCATTTACACATGTAGTGGGAAAAAAATGTCTGAAAGAAATCGAATCAAAATACAACTTACCCAGATTTTTAGAAAAATAAACACAGTGGAGAAATGTACATTTTTCTTTAATATATCCTCATTTTAAAACTTTTAATGAAGTATAAAGTACATACGATAAAATACACTAATAAAAAGTTGACACCTGATGAATTATTGAATAGCCACACTGATGTCACCAGCAACCGGGCCAACATCAAGGGCGCCAGCAGAGTCCCGGAAGTCTTCCCCTGCCCCCTTGCAGCTCCTCTCCTCTCAGAAGTAACTCCAGTGCATCTATTTTAATGCTACATCAAGTACAAATCCCAGTGTTTATGAAAAATGATTATGTTTTTTGAAACACTTGTTATAACAACACAGATTTCTCTTTCTTTGGTATTAAACTCATTAGTTTTTCCAAGAGATAAATTTAAAGTCATATTGAACCATTACAGTGGATCAGGCAGTGATGCAAGTATCTTTCCTTTCAGAACTCAGCCATTGCTCCCTACAGTTCCCTCAAGCGGGTGCTATTGTCATTACTGTTCGCACACAGCAGCTAGTACATCACTTGTTCCACAACTTAGAACTGATGAATGGCAGATCCTGAACAAACACAGAGGTGGTCAAAATCCAGTCTTTGCAACTGCTCATCAGACAAACAAAAATAAAAGCATCACCATGCACAGTTGGACCACTGGAGTGTGTCCTGCATGGGACTTCTCCGCTTTGTTTTGAAGTAGCTGACGTGAAGCCACTTCCTGTCAAAACTTACCTGCAAAATGAGCAGGGAATCTGGCTTCTGATCTGATTCTGTGGTACACACACGGACCTACTAAAATACAGGGAAACCAGCTTCATCGTCATGTAGTACAACTGTATGCTGCGTTCGGAATTGACTCAGAGAAGGAAATAAAACCACAATTTTTGAAGCTATTGGAAACAATAATCTTAATTTAATGTTATTTTTGGACATAGGAAGGGTTCCTTTTCCCCTAAATAAGCAAGTTTGTGGTTTTGAAAGGTCTTGCTCATCTTTGTGTGGAAAATGCCTAAAAACAAACCACAAGAAGCTTAAACAAAAAATTTTCCTTCATAGTTGTTCCTGAAGAAAGACTTGATTTCACTCACAAGAGGGCATATATCCTCTCAACAGATATATCTGGGAAAATGTTGGCCTCCATGTTTTGAATAATAGATAGAACATGCATTCTCTAGGATTAAATTCGTGATTCTGAAGATTGAAAGTTTTTTTTTTTTTTTCTTAAAGAAAAAGAAACATGCAATTTGTTTCAGCACAAAAGCAATGGAAGAGGTCATTTGTTTCTAGAGAAACATGGGAGAATGAAGACTATGAACCTCAAATAGGAATTTGTCATGTTTTGTTCAGTTTACTTAAAAATGCCAGTTGATGTTACTCATACCTTTCCCCCACTAGAAACTCAGTTATACATGGGTACAAATGGAGCTTTAAAGAAATTGAAGCAGAAAATAACCAACAAGTCAGCTGCATGACCATAAGCAAAAGATAATTAATTTTATAAGATGTAAATAGTTTTCATTCTTTTGGAAATGTCTGACTTTGCACCCTGCGTCCTTTGCAGCAATGCATGCAAGAAAGCAGTTTCATGTGCAGGATCTATATTCCCGGTATTTATTTGACAGCCATCCACATGTCCAGGGTCTGATACTGCAAAGGGGAAAAGATACGATCTTTCCTCTCAACAAGTTCAGAATATTTCTAGAAAACCAGCTCATACACAATTGACACCAACAAAATTCATTGCTATATAGATAGTGCAAATAAAATGCGATGGTATTACATAGGAAAAATCATTACTTCTGCCGGAGCCCTAGAGAATGTTTCCCAGAGGCGGTGACATTTGAGCTAAGCCCTGAAAGACGAGTCGATTTTCTGTGCAGGTAAGCAGCCAAAGAGTAAAAGGCAAGCAGGCTAAGGCAGTGAGATGATGGAGAAAGAGTGCGAAAATATCTCAAGAGAGAGAGAGAGAGGAGAGAGAGGAGAGAGAGAGAGAGAGAGAGAGAGAGAGAGAGAGAGAGAGAGAAGAAAGGCCCTGTTTGTCCTACACGTCAAAAGCACTCACAAAACTGATAAGCTTCATTACTTTCAGATACAAAGATTCAACCTGAGAAAGGACATATGCCACTTAAATGCTCTAGAGGGTTCCCTGATTTATGTACCACAAAATGCTCATTTGGAAGCCAGGACTCTTGGGTGTTTTGGCTGTTCTTCAGTGGCTTGGAGCTACTGGCCTTCCCATTCTGACATAAAGTCCTGGGATAGGCATGCGATTAGCTGCACCTTCTTTGGCTTTCTTGAGAATGAACACCACACAAGTCTCCTATACTGTCTGAAAATTCATGATTTTAGCTTTTCACTTACATTGATTCAAGCCCATCTCCTTTGCTGTGGTTGTTTCAAGGCACTGGGCTGCCTCTCACCCATTTCAACTCTGCTCAAAAGCGGCTGTGCATGTGCAGGGTACAGGATCTGCTCCTCTTAGAAAGACGTTGTGATCACCTTCATTGGGTGGGCCCGTCTGCAGAAGCTTTCTCCACTAAAACCACTTCAATAGTGAGTTTTTAAGTCATGGAGCTGGTGTGCCTGAGAGTGCATGTTGGTGTGTGTTCCTTTACTCCACCCACTTGAGTATCAGTGAGTAAATGATAGGAAATCTCTACATCAATCTGCCTGTCACAGACTGATAATTATCTGCTTGATATACTAAAGGGCACCTACTACATTAGATCATAGACACGGCTGGAACTTCAAGAATATTTGCAATTACTAATGGAATAGAAAGTGCCTACTCTTTACAGAATTTAAGTCTCTCAGTATATGCAGTGGTTCACAGTCCAAATTAATGTTCACGTTCAACTCACAACTCATGTAGACACTGGCTGCTCTCGTTTTGGTCTCCTTGCATTTTCCCATTTAGTTCAACCAGTACACCTAAGTCAACCAGGGTTAGAGTTCAGAATACAATCACAGCAATTGTGTTCAGCATCATATCATTCTTAGATAAATTGCACATTTAAAGTTGAACCAAAAATTGGAGCATAGAACTTTAGATTTGTTCAGTCGTCAAGAGTGGTTACATGCAACATCTTCAGTTATCCTTTCTCAGGGTTATATAAGTATTAATTTCAAGTTTCTGTGCTTGTCATACAAATGAAAGGTTAAGACTAATTTTCTTTGATTTTTAGGGAGGATGGGGCCAAATAACAAACTTGAGCTTTATCCGTGCTAGGTAGGCAAGAGCTCCGACTCCTAAGGACACCTTCAGCACCATTTAAAATCTCTCATTAGTAATGAACAAGTGATTTAATTCATTAAGTCTGGTAATTTTAAGACTGTGGTGATGCTTGGAAACTTTACCCTTTGTGACACCATAGACTATCTACAGTAAAAATTCTTTAAATGACTTAAGATTCATATTACTGAATGTTTATCTATGAAATAAGTCAAAATTGACCTTATTTAAAAATGGCTGAGAAGTATTTGCTAATAAGTACCATTTTAAGAAATAGACTAGATATAGAGACAATTCAAATAAATATCTACTGTTTTCATACACTTCCAGTATTTCTGCACCCCCTGTGTATTATTTTCAGAAAAGGAAAATATATTGAAGATGATGAACCCATCTAAAGCTTATCTATAATCAGTTCTATGGAGAGTTAATCTATCAATGCAGGCCAATGAGAACTGCTTGACTTTGTGTTTAAACTTGGGAAGAAAGCCCAGCGTGGTGGCACATGCCTGTAATCCCAGCACTCGGGAGGCTGAGGCAGGAGGATTGGTGCGAGTTTGAGATCAGCCTGGGCTACAAAAGTGAGCTCAAACCCAGCCTGAACTGCATAGCGAGACCCTGTCTCAAAATGACAAAATAAATAAACAAAAAAACAAACAAACAAACTTGGGAGGAAGATATTAGGCTTGACTGGAAATAGAGAAGTCCTCTTATGGAGAGCCCTGGGAATCTGAGTAAATGCTGTACATTGTCAGTATTTGCACGAGTTAGAATAGCTCAAACTATAGCCTTATGTTTGCCTTGCATTTGCCCAGAGTACCAAAACTGTCTTTAGTTTATTAAGGGTCCAATTTATGTGACATATTCTGGCACTCCCAAGAGGATTTTCCGATCTAAAACATCTCTGTAATATTTTGCATGATCTAATAATGTATGACACATAAGGACAGTGTAGTAATACTCATATTGGACAGCACTCTAAATGGTTTCCATATATGTACACATTAAATGCTCTCCAGAACTCCATGAGGTATGTTCTCTTACCCTGGAAAACTGAAGCAAAATCATTTTAAGTAATGAGCTTGCCATGACACAGTATCAAAGATAAAGTTTGAAACCAAGGAGCCTGGCTTCATATTCTTCCCTATTGCCCACTCTTCCACTGTTATATTATATATAATGTAATATATATAATATAACAGGATCTCTGTTCAAGACCAGCTTGAGGTGCAAAGTTGTCATGATATATATATATATATATATATATATATATATATATATATATATCCAGAGATTTTCAGGATCCTTTGTTTATCCAATAAATCAGTGACTTCCCAGTAATGGAAAATAGGCACACCTCTACACACACATACACACACACACACACACAAAGAGAGAGTCATCCCAACCATAGAACCTGGACGTTGATTCAGAGCTGCCATTCTACTGGGTTAATATTCAAATACTCTAAGCTTGACCTTAAGGTTTTCCTGGTCAAGGCATGATCGCAGCTTTTTCCGCTGCTTTGGGAAAGGGGATGCCCCTATATGCCCAGCACCACGCATAATGCAAGAGAGCCACAAAGGTGACAAATAAAGCTCCTCTCTCCATTCAACTCCCAGTCTTAGTAGAATTTAGACGAATGCAGTCCATTACACATCAATACAGCAACTGCCATGGAAGTGGTGTAAACTGAGTGCTGTGGTGGTAAAGAGAAACTAGCAAGCTACCCTTTGAAGGAGGTAACATTTTGCATCTAAATCTTAAAACAGGAGTCGAAAAGATGGTCATAGGGGCACAGAGTAGTTTTGCACATAGAACTCATTGGACCAAGAAACAAAGTGGAAATGACCAAGATATATTTGAAAAGGGAAGTTTGCCCAATCTCGGAGAAGAGAGATCTCCCACACTGGTGATGAGAGATGACAACAGTAACCTGCGAAAAGATCCCAGAACGCTGGGCCTTACGGCTGTCCAGTAAATCCTGGAATTTGTTTAACAAGAAATGTACAATTTTTGAAAGAAGCTTAAGTCTAGGAGGGATCTGATGAAAATTATGGACAAATGTGGTCGAATTTCCCATGTTTGTTTTCTTGCTGTTGATGTTGTTTTGCTATTTTGTTTATTTGTTTGTATTTTAGGAAAGAGACTACAGGGTACAGGGTCTCACCATGTGGACTGGACTCATAGTGACATGCCTGTGTTCAGCCTCCCGCCAGCTGGGATTATAGGTATGAACCATGCCCAGTCTCAGTTTCTGTCTCAGCATGCCCTGGGGGTGGGGCTGACAGGGCATGCCAGTTGGGGATCAAACCCCGGCCCCTGCATCTGCCTAAACAGGCGCTTTAATCCATTGAGCTATTTGGCCATCCCTGAATGTCCTAGGGATGAGAGAATCTTTGAGACAGATCAAGTTCAGGTCAGAGTAAAACCCCAACAGAAGCACTAAGATGCCACACTCCACTGGTTCTGACAAGGGCAGTACTGTGAGCAAGGATATGTGAGCTCAGTGTCCACCTAGAACTAAACGGAGCTCTGAAGATAATCACGTGACATCTGTTACAATGACTGGCTCATACCTGCAGAAAGGTATTTCAAACTCTAAGATAATAATAGCCAAAAAATTCTTCAATATTATGCAAAGTAAGAAAAAGCCTATTTGTCTTACAATTTTTGCATCTATCAATTTTTGTAAGACATCACCATCACGGATAACACAAACACATTTAATAAGCATTTCTATTTGTCCAGAATTTTCCTAAATATTTTTATGAACAACTACATTCAACAGTAGTAAAAGTTTAAGATTCCTGGTAGCTCTACTAAGAAAAACAAAATAGTAGCATCATTTTAACACTTAGTGTTTATGTTAAAGATTTCAATAGAAATAGTGTTCTTGTTAAGTTTACTGAGGCTTGAATTCCTAGTAGTTACCCAAGAGAAGATCATTTGAATTTACTAAAAGACATACAAAAGGAAATGTGAACATGACTCACCCACCTTGTGGTTAAATGAAGCCAGAATTCCTTGAGTCATAACCATACAGGAGTATGCATTTCCATTCAAATATAAAAATTCAGTGAAAAGAATTAACTAGCATAGAGATGTGTTTTGGAGATCCCATGCCATTGCTCTTTCAACATACTGGCCCATTAATTTAAGAATGTTCAATCTCTTAATCAGAGCATTTGAGCCTTTTCAAACAGTTTACCATTAAGAAGTTCAAAGTCAAAGGTCAAAGTCAATGAACAGTTCAATCTATAGCATATACGCAAAGGCCCATGCACTGTGTACAGGACCTTATGGAGAATAAGCCCTCCAGATACATCTAATACACCAGCTTGATTAGGGGCAGAGTGTAAAGCTTAAGTGTGTTGCACTGTAAGTAGAATTAAATTCAATATGAGTGTAAAGAAAACAGATGTTCCAATACAAAAAACCTGTATATATATATATATATATATATATATATATATATATATATATATATATATATATATGCTCTGTTAGCTTTGTTGAAGGCAGAAGCTCCGTATGTCAACATTGTGAGCAGTTTTTATGTTTTCAGAGTTTAAAATGTGATTAGTAAGAATATTCAACTTCTGTGTAAGGGAATAGGTAGACTTGATTTATCACATGCCAAGATGCCCTATGCTATTTGAGAGCTTGTAGGGTTTGTTTGTTTCTAGACTTATTTTAGAATCTCCCAGTATTACAAAGGCTAGCCTGGAACCCTTAGGCTCAAGCAATCCTCCTGCCTCTGTTTCTTCAATATCTGGAACTATGGGTGCAGATTGCAAATTGTCACTTAAAAAAAAAAAAAAACAAAAAAACAGGATCTCATTTCCAGACCAGCTTGAGCTGCAAAGTTGTCACTTTTTAATAGTGACACCCTAGCATACTAGAGCAGGTATACTTTGAATCGACTGTTTTGTCAAAAGATTTGTCCTTTTTGCCTGAATTGTCATACTATGGGAAAGTCCTTGCATAGACCCCAATGGTCAGTAATAGAAGGAGGGCAGAGAGGGTAAGTAATTCTCTGCTCACCCAGTCCTGCACTAGGAAGAGCAGTGCCACATTTCTGTACTGGACATATCCAAACGTCTCTCTGAAAGAGGGTTGTGTTCAAATAAACAACTGGATAAAATGAAAATCATTGCTTTCCTAAAAATTACAATTTTAAAATGCATTATTCACAGGTCCCTCCAGAGAGGCTTACAAATACAAAGGTTGATATTCATAAATGGAAATTATTTCCAAAATATAGATGATCTTGTTATAATTTCAGCCACCTCTGAAAATCTATTAATCTCTGTGTAATAACTCATCCCATATTAGTTGGTTGAGCACAAAATTGTAGGTCTAAGATTTTAAAGCAGCATTCAGGCCTAAAAGAACAACAAAATCATAAAGCTGATAACATTTATCCAGAGGATAAATCTTGAAAAGCAAAGGAAAATGCTCCACAAGTCAAATAGTCCTACAAGTAGGTTTTTGATGATTGGTAACACTCAGTGTTTCTCCAAATTCATTCATTCACATTCAACCTCCTGTCACATTTGTGGCTATTTAGGCCAACCACTTGTTCACTGTCACTTAATATGTATTTTAAAATAAGTGCTTTAAATTGTTTTACTTAAATATTTTTTTGTGGCCATATCTTTAGCAATATAACCCATGAAATTACAGGTCTAACATGACTTTTACTATAGTCATCTAATATCTAGCTATCCCTACATAAGTGACAATATAAAGGTCAAATCTTTGAGCACTAATTTATAAAAACATCATATACGTGACAAGTGCCAGCCATCTGGTTAGAACAAGCCTTAAAGATAAAGGTACTGGGGTCAAATGGGAAATTAGGATCCTTACTCCACCCTACTGTATAATGGGGTCTCTGCTTCCTCACCTGCAAAATGGGAATAATAAAAATCCTAATGCATGGCATGGTTGAGAAGATTAAAATTAACTAAGCCACATAAAATATTTAAAACAACATTTGGCATAACATAAACCCTCACAAAATACTGCTTAGGATGTTAGAATGGCAATAATGTTTCATGGCATGAAGATGAATTTCTGGACGGGAAAATCGCAACCATCTGAAGACTAACTCAAGTATTTTATAGACCTTGGGACATACATATACTTAAGAAAATATATCTAAGATATGATTTTTTTATGGCAAGCTCAGCCTGCTCTGAGGGCGAGACTGGCACAGCATGTGGTGCTGGGGATTGAACAGCGGTCCCTACAGTAGCCACCTAAGCTTTCCTAGGAAGGTGCTTTAGACTGCTGAGCCATCTTGCCAGCCCTGATATGAAATTTTAATATGGATATTTTATGTTGAGGGACATAACTTCACTTTGAAAATATCCAAATATGACCATAGCAGTCAGATTTTGCCTATCTCAGCCTATATAAATACGTGGGGGAAAATTTTAAACTCCTAAAATGTCAATTCAGATCCTTCTTCCAACTGTATGTTAAAATAACCTGTCTTACTGTTAGTAGAAATTATAAACAATATATTTTTTAAAAAAATTTATATGAGGAGAAATTCTTATGTCTCAATATAGTGTCTTTCTTCATAAGTCATGTACAGATATCTTAGGGTGAGAAAAGGGCCAGACCAGCACTGAATGGTTTCAGATGTCAAGCTATGATATTCTGTCAGTGCTAAGATCAATTAGCACCTTTCCATAACAGAAAAGGTTACAGCAAGACTCAGAGGTACACCCTGAAACTGTCTTAAACCACCATAAAAATGTAGGTTTGATCCCTTAAAATGGTTTCTACTTCTAAATTCATCATGTTCTTCTTTTTCTGGAGGAAGAAAAGGAGTTAGGGGGCAAAGAACAGAGGTCTCTTCATTTTCACAGCCTCTCTTCTAGTAAACCCATGGGTGGAGAAAGGTAGGATCCAGAAGCTACAGGTTTCCATGGCTTCTCCCCAAAGTACACACCAGTGTGCAGCAAACGTTAGATGACGGTAATGTTTACAAAGCCTTCAGCCCTCTTGAAAGCATTTAAATATCTGACTCTTGTTTATTTTCTTCTATTCACTGGAGATCAAGTTAAATGAAACCAAGTTTGGCTCTACGTCCAGTTTCATGAATATTCACTGCTACTCCACATTAAAACACATCTAACTGCAAAACACAGCACTGCACAGACACACTACAATTAAATACACAGTTGCAGCTCACCCATCTGGAGGGCAAATGCCTGAAAAAGCAAGTCCTTGCTCTACTCACTAGAAAAAATTCACGAGAAGCAGGTATCTGCATGCCGTCTATTGCCTCTGGTGTTGACTTCCATCACCCAGTTACCATTGTAATAAAATCCCCCAACTGTATTTCTGAATACAATTAGTTTTAAGATACACTCCTGAGAGACGCATTAAAAGAATTTAGCATATGTAAGGATAATAGCCATTTCAAAAAGAAACTGTCAGGGTTGTGTTCTTATTGAAAAACTACTACGATTTTGATAGAGGCTTGTTCAGCTCTTCAGTAAGAAGATTCCAGCAGCCTCCCATTTCTGATAGCCCACTTTTCTATTTATTGCTTAAATGAATGATCAGAAATATTTACAACCAGACAGTACCTAATTTTAGGTTTTAAGTGCTTTAACAGCTCCATGAAATATGATCAGCAGCTGCAGTACAAAACTATGATGAATAAACTCCTTATACAGGGGGGCCTGTTTTTACTGACTGTTCAGTGTTCTTGCATTTTCGTTTAAAGAAAAAAAAAAAAAAAGATAATGAAAAGCTGTAATAAATACTTACATTCTTAAATTGCTTAACACTTCACTAAGTGGAGAAAGGGATTATCTCCCCTCTTTTTGAATTCTGAGTAAAAAGTGTGAAGTCACTGAGTGGAATAAGTTTAATTTTATTATGTAAATGTTAGAGTATGGATTTTCCAATACCCTCCACTTTATATAATAAATTGTAGGTTCTCTACCACTCTATCTTTCTAAAAGGTCTGGATAAGTTATTTCCAATGTGTAAAATAAAATAATGAAATATCAGGCCCCATGAATATATTTTTAGATGCGACCTCAGTCATTTAGCACTTGCAACACAGACTGAAAACATGAAATAGGATACTCTATTTCCCATGGCTCTGTAAAATTTATTTACACCCCAAATCACAATATAAATGAAAAAGAAACTCTTAGGAATGGAGACTTTTTTTTTTTAACCCAGAGAGGATTTTTGTAAAAGAAAAAATAAATTATTTTACAAAAATAAAAATGACAAATCACTCATCTACTACTCTGTTCTTGAGAAAAGAAACTTCCAGGCAGACAACTTTTTCATCCAGCTTCTACAAATCCTCTATAGTTCAACTTCTTTATTGTTTAATAACAACATTTTTTTAATAAATTTGAAGTCTATAATGTCCCAGCTTAAGTATACCACTTGATACAAGTAGTACTTTCGAGTATACGTAAGTACTCTAGAGATGAGAAATAACATTTCCATTACTTAATAAAAATAAGAGCCAATAAGAAAGAATTGAAGAAACCCTGTTATAACTTTTGTTAAGACGACCTAACAATGTGGAAGCACACTTATTTTCAGGAAGCTTAGGAAAGAAACCACGCTTTCGAAAATCACATTGATTTTAGACCTTCGCTTAGAAGGACACTTCCATCCCTAATAATGAGAAAAAAAAGAAGTTTTCAGCTAATCTAATTATGTTGCAAAGCTATTTTTTTCAGAGATCCTGTTCTTGTAGTTACACCTAAAAAACTGGTTAACTTTGAGTGACCTGCAGTGTCTAACCAAGTAGACAAACTATTTACATGGTTCTTAGTAAGAATAAAGGTGAGTGTAGTTGTATCTGCGTTTCGTATTGTTGCCATAAAATTCGGGTTATGGCAGTGTCGCTCCATACCAGTTTGTCTCTTGTTACTACTGCGTTTTATTTCTTGGAATAATGTTATTTTGAAAAATACACAAACGTCTGAATGCAATATTTTACAACACATCCTATTAGGAATCAAACATTTTATTTCGAGATTCTCTCCCCGCCCCCTTCCCTGATTGTTTTGGTTCTTCAGGTGTAAAGCGAGATAAATTTTTAAAGTTTAAAAAAAATTAAAAGATTATGTCTTTGGTCAAAACGGAGCTATAACCGGGAAAAGTTATCATCCAGTATAATTATTGTCCCAAGAAAGTCTTAAAAACACAAAAAAATCAGGTCAACAAACAAACAAACAAAAAGCACGGTCCACTTTCGGCACTGTCATTCGCCCGGGGGAAATGAAACTTCAGGAGCAGCGGCCGAGCCCGCGGGGGCTGCGCTCTACCACACCTTCCAAGCCCCGCGCCAGCGGGAGTGAAATTGACAAGCGCCCGAGGGTGCACGAGTGGCCGCTGCAGAGAACAGGAACAAAATACCATAATCGAGAAGATATATTTCCTCCAACAATTACGTTGATCCCAGGGTGCCAAGCCAAAGGGGGAAAGGGAGAAAGAAAACTGTTAAGTATGAGCTCTTAATGTGAAACCCAACCTGTGGGTCCTCTGAGGTATCAGATTTTGGAAGTGTCTGTAATGACAGCCAGGAAAGCAAATTAATGGCCACCAGCCCACTGGGTTTGAACGCGAGACTCCAGTTACCTCCTCATAGATCAAGTACACAACACACACGCACACGAAGGTGCTCCACGTGGAAGTCCTCTGAAACCAAAACACAAGCCCCCGGGAGCAATGCTGCAAGGACCCTGCACCTTCCCCGCTGCCCTTGGGTTGCGACTCCTGAACTACTTGTGCACCCGCTCCGTAGAGCCGGAGAGAAGCGCCCTCAAACACAGCACCTTTCACGCGCACTGTCACCCGGAGCGAGCGCAAGCCCAGTTCGCCTACTCCGGGAGCCAAACGCTGAGCCGGTAGTGGTGCAGAGGCACGCTACCGCCCCAACTAGAGAAGACAGGACAACAATCTAGCTGCTCTCTCTGCTTTTCTCAGCTGCTAAACCACTAGATTTGGTCGGCAAATTCCCTCATCGCCTCGAGCGATTCCGAATCTTGCGTACAAAGAAGGGGCGGGGGGGGGGGAGAATTTTTAAAGTGGCGCCCAAAGAAAGCGTGGAGTTGCTGCGTGGCACAGAATAAAACCAACGCACACATTGTCTACGTTCAATCCCACCTCACCGTGCAAAGGGCAGGAGGGGGAAGAATTGTTTCAAGTCCCTCAACGTCCCCAGACCCCAGACCGCGCAGACTTTCAAAAGAGAGAAAAACCTGCTCTACCCCGCAGGGTCCCTTTGCGTAGAGAAGTTAGACTCCCTCCGAGGCATCCGCTCTCGAGCCAATGAACGCGACTCCTCTGACGAGGCGCCTCTAATTTCACGGACTCTGGCAAACGTTTGGAGACTTTCGGTTCACCCCACATAAAAACGATTCAAGTGGGATTGTCGCAGTTGAAAGCCGGGTCAGTGCCTGAAAGTCCATGCGCACCGGCAGCCAGACAACCTTCCAGGGTGCCTGGAGCCCTCTGGGGACTCTGGGTCAGCATCCTTGGGCCTGGGATACCTAGGGGGTCATCACCAAGTCCTAAACCTCAGAGGCCGAATTTAGAGGGGACGCTGGCGCACGTGTCGCTGCGAGGCGGGGGTGGAGTGCGGGTGGGAGCCGAGCAAACTTTCGGTGCCCCGGGCACTGAGGCCCATCGGGGGCTGGCTGCTCCTAGAAGACCCTGAGAGAACCGAAGCATCCTCCCAAACACAGCACAACACCCAGCCATTGCCAGGGGTCTGGGCCCCTGGGCATGGAACACCCCGTCCTTGCCGCCCTGCTCCCCAGGACTCCAAAGTCCGCGCACCTTCCGTTGGGTTTCGGGTCTCCAGCACAATCACACACACTTTTAGGGGAACCTTGGGGCTCTTTTAACTCCAAACTCCCGCGCGTTCCCAGGCCAGAGGTGAAGTAAAAGGGCCACTCACCTCCTGTCGCCTGGGCCGCCTCGGGTTCCCCAACTTCTAGCGTCCTTCGGTCCGAGCCTCAGCTCTGCGCGCTGGTCCTTACGTATTTATTCTCGCTCCTTCCAGTGTCTGGCAAGTTTCCCCTTCGCGTCGTGTCTCTGGTGAAAACAAGACATCCCCTTTGGTCACCCCCCAACAAACAGCGTACACAAATGGGGGAGCAACGGGGCGGGGGAGCAGCCGGCTGCGAGGGGGAGGAGAGCAGCCCAAATCTGCAAAGGCGGCCGGGGAGAAAGTAGAAGAAAAGGCAAAGAGCGCGCGCCCAGCTGCGCTCTGCGCCCCAGCTTTTCCCGAGGCTCGTTCCCTTCTGAGGCAGCGGCCCCTTCACGTGGACCGGGTGGAAGTTTTGCACGGAAGCTGGGAGCCGCCCAAGCGTGCGCCCCGCGGCGGGCAGCCTGGCACTGCGCGGACTGGGGGAGCACTTCGCCGCCGGTGACTTCGGGCTCGGGTGGCCTCCGGGCGCGCGGGGGGCGGGGGCGAGAGCAGATCGGGTTTTTTTTATTGGATCTTGGGAGAACGCCTGTTGTCATCCTTTGCGGTCTCGCGTGGGGACCGCCCGGGGCCTCGGGGCCCTGGGTGTCCCTGGTGGCGCCACGGTAATCTCCGCGCCGCCCCCACCCCGCCCCCACCCGGCCTGGCGGACTTAGGCTGCGGGGCTGAGGGGGAGGGGGAGGGGACCGCTGCCTGCGCCCCTCCCTGTCCGAGGGAGCCAGGGTCCTTCCCCACCTGCTGCTGCGGGGCAGCGTGGACTTTCCTGAAACTCTGCCGCTCTCGGGCTCCGGAGTGCAGGCGACTGCGGGCCTCCTGCCGGACTCACTGCCACTTACCCGAAAGAGTCGACTGGAGGGACTTCGCCTACTAGCAAGAAGACAAAATAAAAACCAACCCGCACCAGACTGAGGACAAACGGGAAGAAGTACTCTTTTCCGTGGAGATGTGTGATACGAAGCATTAAGCAGCCTGCAGATTGGCCAGGCTAGGAAGGACCTGGGCCCCTTCCAGCGCCCGGTGCAGGTACAGGCATCCCTCCCAGATTCCCAAAGGTCATGCAGCAATCCCTGACTTCCAAGGCAACGTCCCAGCTTCCACGGGCACATTGCTGAAGTGACATTTCGAGCCCAAGCCTCCCACGTATGCACTATGTTACTGTATAGGACCTTATATTCTAGACAAACAGGATAGTCACACCCAGGAGTCACAGCACAGCAAAGGACCGCAGACAGTTCATATCCACTTAGTCACTGTGTCCTCCTGTTGTCTATTTCAGCATCATCTTCTTTGCTACACAAGTAATGTCTTTTAATTGATAGGGAATTTACTGTCAGCCACTACATTGATCACTTCTGGCACATGTGAGTTCATTTCTCACAATAAATCTACAGGTCTTTGTGGTTATGCCTGTATAAAAGACAAGGAAACCAAAGTCTAAAAGAAACCCAAGTACCTTTCCCAGGGAGAAACCCAAAAGGCTGGAACGCAAAATCCCACCTTTCAATAAACAGCACCCTGCATCGCCTTAGACATGGTCTTGGTGATAACAAGTTGAACAGAAGAAATTATTCCCATTCAAAGAAAAGTTAGCTTTACTATTTTATTACTTAAGTTACATCCTGAAGAAAATGAGATTTCATGATCTAGCTTAAGTTGGCCATAAGCAGACAACATGAGCACTAAAATACTGAAGGGGAAAATACAACATTAAAGACTCGTAGTCTCAGTTTAGTTGTTAATGAGTAAAGCATTATATATAGTTAGAGAATGGAGAAAATAGGGTTGTGAATTAAACTGATAAAGACACCTTTCCAGGTCTCACACCCTCCTGAGTCTTCCTCTCTACAGATTTATGGTTCTAAAGGTAGAAAAAGTTGTGGTGGGGTTTGGATCAAATGGGATTTGGAGTGCGGCTTATTCTGGCCTAAAAAGGGATGCTGGTTGATGTATAGTAAAGCAAAAATACCAAGGGGCAGGTTTGGTTAATTTCATTACCTTGGCTAAGAGAGAAACTAGGGATTAAGAATGTTTAGCAGTTTCTTGCTAACTGGAAAACCTGAGATTCACACTGCCTTGAAGTTACCCCAAGGTTAGTGCTCAGCTTCCTTGATGCTACTACTACCAATAGCAGCTATAGCAGTCATGGAGGGCCTGGTTCTTCATACAGTACATATATTACAAACTAAATGCATGATTAAAATATGAATCATTCAGTGTTTGAGAATGCCCTGTGGCTCTAGCAAGTATCATAGATAAATGAAGACAATGCTGAATTGAACAGTCTCCTCAAAAGCCCACAAATTTTAAATCTTGTTTTAGTATAAAACATTATGTGTTAGCTTTACCTCTAAATAAATGCAGAGAAGTGCGTAGTCACCCTAAAATGAAAGCTGATACATTAACAAGCATCATTAGGGTAGTTTCTAGCTTGTCTCACTACTTGTCCCTAGAATCAAATTTTCAACATAGTAACCTTGTCTTCAAGGTTGTTTTGCACCTACATAGTTTGTGTACATCTACCCAAGAATGTATTTACAGAATATCCAAATAAATTAAGAATTATATGACAATATTATTCAATTTCTTGTAACTACTAAGAATGGACTCAAGTATACTTATATTATATGGATATCATTAAAAGTAAAATAAAATATTGCATTTTCAGTCTATATTTAATTAAGTAGCTGAAATTAGAAATAAAAGAGTTCTATAACTATCTGGGCAAAAATATTTTGTTTAAACAAGGCACTGTTCTAGAATTTCTGTGGAATAATTCTCCTATAATTACTGCTATATCACCTGCTATTATCACCTATAATAGTGTTAAGAAATATCTTAATCTACATCATTAAATAAATTTATCTGATGAAGAAAACTTTTCCCCCTCATCATGAAAGGAAACCCAGTATTTGTCTTAAATAGAAAAATGCCTTATAAATGAATCTATATTGTGAAATAATAGCTATTTTTCTTGTACTGCATAAAATTATGTCACACATCAATATGTGAAACTTTGATTTCAAGAGTCACATCCTGATGGGTCCCTCAGGCTTTACAAAATACATTTCAAGCCTTCTATTTCTCTTACTAAAGAGAAATGCTAGATCTGGCTTAATTTTAGAGATTCTGCTTTAAAATCTGTGCTTATTCACTTATCGATGTCGACTAAAACATATTTGAGATCTCTAAAATATATTTTTAAAATTAACATGTTGCTTTTCTGACCACCTTACTTGGGATAAAAAAATCTATAAGAACAAAGTGTAAAAACTAAGAAGTCTCCTGAGGCATTGTACCAGTTGCTCATTTTCTTTTTATTTTCTTTCTTTCACCCTGGATATTGGACACAGAGCCTTCACACTGAGCTACAGCCTTGGCTCTGTCTTGGAAATCTGCCACCACCTTCCAGAAGATTTCCACCAACACTAGCAGAGCCTACAGGATCCAAATCAGGCTACATGAATATCCATAAATGTTTAATTCAATCTGAGAAAAGATATGTGGGAGCGAAGGAGAATGTGTGACTTTATAGAGAAAGTCAATGGAAATTTAAGCTTTGCTTATTAGCAATTTCCTTAACTCACTCCTCTAGGGCAGGATGCCTCTGCAGTTACCATCCACTATTTGTTTATTTTTCAAATGGGCATGGCACCGTTTTGGCATCCAGTATTGTATAAGTCAAATTAAACAAACAAAGTGCTGTAGGAGCTCATAACCCAAAACATAATTTTTATTTTAACTTCATTTAAAAGCAACCTTAAGGGAAAAATCATACCATCATTTTAGTAAGAACAGATTTTTAGGCTAAAAAGTGGAATAAGACACTGCGTTTACCCCAAAAAAGAAAACAAGAGAACTGGATGTTTGGAGAAATAATCCCAAAGTAAATCTCTTGTGCACCCTTTTGATGTATCTTTAAACTCCAGCTGGAAGCATGTACAGTGCTTACAAAAAAAATACAGTCATTCAATTGTTTCTAAGTAATTTCTAGGCCAAACCCATTGAGCTTTGGAAAAATGGAGTTCTAAAGGCCAGCTTCCATAGAAACAAACTTGGCCACTCCCTGTTCTACCCTTGAGAGACTGGAAGAACAAATGAGGAGTGACAGGCGTCTGAAGTCCTATACTGCTGGTTTTCTGAAATCTATAAATAAACACACTTTCTGAGTAATGTTGCACAGAATGACCAAGCTTAAAAAGGCTTCTGCTAGTTTGTTACATTGAAGAAATTAAGCCTACAGGAGATCTACTGGGTCATCCCTGTTTACAGGGTTCTCTGAACTTTCTCATTCTTGGCAAAGTCTGAAGAAAACAGATTGCACATTTTCTGGGAGATGGCTTCATTGTATTTATTTTGGAATTCTTCTTGAATTTTTTTTCCTGAAATTCAATTCTTTCAGAACCATATAATGCAATATTACTCTAACTTCCATATTTACACCCAAACTTCCATGTTTATAAACAGATACCTTGCCCACTTTTATCAGTCTGTTAGCTGCCTTACACAAGTGTAAATCTTGTTAATCCTGTTGCACCTCAGCCTCCTAAAACTCATACTCATTCTTATTGCTCCTCTGTGCACTATTTCAATTTTCTAGATGTTCATGCTGGCCAGAGGTACCCACCACTGAATTCCAGGTATGGTCTCATTAGCATAGGAGACTGACTCCTACTTTATTTTTTAAAAAATCTCTTTATTGTGTTACATTTTGGCTTTCTGCTAACTTCCCACCAATTCAAGCTACTCATACTTTAACTAGCTTACATGTTATTGTGTTTCTCTTAACTTCAGAAAGTGTTTCTCCAAGTATACTATCTCCAACCTGGTTTCTCAAGCATTCATTTTTTTAAATAAAAATGGCCAAAGTAGTACTAATACTATTTTTGTCCCTTTGATGTCATTGGTTTACAATCATTTACCTTTCAAAATAAGATACACCCAGTTAAAATCTTTTCATGCAATTCTATAGTGCATCCTTCTGGAGCTTAGCTGCCTTATCCAGTGTACACTGATACACATATATTTAAGACATCATTGGAATGTCCTTGAATATATGATTCAAGGACTTGTGGGTGGAGGAATTCAACTTTGTGAAAAGCAATTAACCTAATTTGACAATTTCAAAGCCATCTATTTGGCCCTGGTATCTCAACATTAGGGAGACTGCTAAATTACAACACTCTGTACTGAATCCTTTTGAACAAAGACAAATTTCATTGAAAACTTTGACAAAACCTTGAAATGGCCTTCCACATAAGTAACAGCACAATTTCTTTGGACACAGTTTTAAGCACCTATCCTCAGCACCGCCTAACGTGGCTATAAATGACACCACTTGCTCATGGATTCCTACGCATATCCTACCACCAACCCCCTCAAGAAAAAAATCAGAACTCACTGCATCTCTTTTCTCCCTCAAGGCCTAAACATCTCACTTCTACTTCCTCTGTGACTGATCACAAGCTCCCCAATGGCCTGATGTTCAGTATTCATCTTCATCACCTTGATGTTCAGGGAGCACTTGGTCTTCTACCAATGGCCCATTACGGGGTTTGTTCTTATCCTCTGACTGCTGAGACAATTCTACAAGATCCTGTAGGGTTTCCTCTTTTCTCCCAATGTCACTCAAAAATACACCGAACTGTATCTTCTGTTTGCTATGTCTTTTCATTGAGCCTTTCTTCACTGTACTATATTTTTTACAATTAAAATTGTACCCTCATCATCTCTATTTGCCTCTAACTCAGTGCCTCAAAGACACCCATGTCTTTGCTCGAAGTCCTGAGTATCTTCCCTTGCAGGGCCTGCAGACCCTTGAGCTGGACACGCTGCAAGCTGAAAGCATCACCCTCAGCTGCAGTGCCCCGCCCACAGGCTCCTCCTCTTGGGTGATCAGCACCACCTCTTCAAGCTTCAATAGTCTCTGCTCTACCAGCACCCTTCTCTTATTTTTCATATCCACACAATGGACCACAGGACACGTGTATCCTCTGTTGGCAATGTCTCTGCATCTATCACTCTCTTTCTTTATCACAATTCTTTATGGGGCCAGAGTCTGCATCTATTTTTGTTTTGTTTCGTTATTCACGAACTGGCACCCCCACTTTTAGTTTCTCCTCTTTTAGGCCCTTGGACAGAGAAGAACGTTTTTGCTTTCGCTATAGTGTGGTCTGTCTCTCAGTTAAATATTCCCAGTATCTCCCCAAAAATCTACGAACATCTTAACCCAGCAGACACATCTTGCCAGAGCTCATGCAGCAAACCAGAACTTTGCATCTGCCTACCTCTCTAAAGCATGCTGCCTTGTCGATGTATCATAAATATTTACTGAAAAATTAGATGCTAAATGAAGACTGTCCAAATACTCCAGCTATAGCTTGATTGGGAGCAATAATTCAGTGTGATGGAGAACTTCCTCTTGGGTAATTAATTTGGTTCAAGGGAGTGCAAGCTTGTGTAACCATGTGGGGAATTTCATAGGCATTCTATCTCCAAAACAGCTTACTTTGTTTGTATTCTAGTATCGTATTCCATTTCCATTTTCAACTAATACACATAACCAGAGATAAGGCATTCTATGAGTCATACAGTTCCAAATTAGTCATGAATAATTCTATGCATGGAATAATTTCTAAAGCAATCTATAAGTTTTAAAAACTAATACCAAGGCTGGTGCACATGACTGAGTTGGGGGGCTTGAGGACAATTCTCTGAGACAGGAAACTGTATCTGCAGAAGGAGGGTGAGTAAAAAGGCTGGAGGGGCAGGATCCACGCAGGATGCCTCTTAATGTTCTCTATATTTGCAGATGAGAGCTCAGTAAACCCTTATTGTTATTGCATTATGCCAAATGACCAGATTCCAGTTGCACAGTCCCTAATAACCTGATTTTAACTTAAATGAGTTACCCCTTCTGAAAGGAAGGCTGATCCCACAAAGTTTTATTTCAATAAGAAATGAAATAGTGCATACAAAAATACTTTGTTAGTTCTAAAGGTTATCAGAGCAGCGAGATACTTCAGTAAACTACATGCTTGCTTTGACAAGTGCAGGGACCAGGGTTTGATCCCCAGTCCCCCATGCTATGGCATGTGGAGCTGGCCACCGTGTCCAGGCTTTGTGGGGCACGCCTATAATCCCAGCGCTGGGGAGGCTAACAACAGGAGCATCACTACCAACCAGCCCAGGTTGCATAGAGAGACACTGTACCAAATACATAACTGGAGGAAAAATAAGTGCTGTATTCACACTTGAGATGAAACTTGGTGAGGCCTTGATATGTTCTCCATTCTTTCTCATCTGCTCATATAAGTAGAATTACAGAGTTCTTCTAGTTAACCCTCAAATAAATGCATGATCTAAATAATACATGTAGATTCTTTATTTCCTTGGTAGCCAATGTATCCACTTTAATTGTGAATACAAAAAGAAACCATCAACATTTAACAAATAATGTCCCTAAATCCATCCTATTGCCAAAAAGTTATTAGCTATTTGAAGCCATCTATACTCCAGTCCAAAGGTGCTCAAAGAGCTTGTGGCTATGTGTAGTTTACATCCCGGGTGCTAGGATGTGAGATTCCTCGACCTCTCTTTTCCTGTGCATGAGGACTTCTGCCAGTGCTTCTACTGAAGGCGAATGGGTTTCCCAGCAGGCCAGTGTGTTGGAATTTCCTTCTCCCTGCTTGGCTCTAGCTCCTATCACCTCTCCCTCTGATCACCCCTCACAGTATCATTTCCTCAGATCCTCTGTAATGGCTCCTATGGATTCGTCTACGCATGCTGCTCTTACCTTTGAAGCCTGCTTCCTGCTTGAAAAAGATACACAAGTGAATCTGGTAGATTCTGTCTTTAACATGAGAAAGCATAGAGTGTCTCATGTCCAGTCCCAGCTCCGAGCAGGGCTCACTCTCTGCTGAGTGAATAAAGGAGGGACTATTGCCACCCGGCCTGACATTCTGAAGGATATTTTTACTGAGGAATATGCTTAACTTAGTACAGCAAAAAGAGAAGTGAGTGAATGCCACTTTTTTTTTTTCCCCTTTCCCAAAGCAAGATTCTCTTCTCTCCACGTGCCTTCATTTACTGCCAAAACCGTATCGTACACCTAGAGGAGGAAAGGAGCCTTTCATTCCTTGGTTCTCTCCATCCTAAGTGTTGCTAGATCCTATAGTTTTGAATTCTGAAATAAACTCTTTTTTTTTCCTCTCTTCTGTGGTGTTTTGCTTTAATGCTAATTTAATCTGGGCCTTATGTGTTGTCACGCAGACAGTTTGAATAGCCACGTAATTGTTTTCCCCAGTGCTAATGCTTTTCGCTACTTTCCTATCAGATTACTCACGTTACAACCCCATTCTATGCGCCTTAGCCTTGGACTACAGCATAGTCACTATGACGACTAGTGATAGGGGGTAGGGTAGGTTGAGGGTACATTGAGGGTAGGTTGCCTTTTATTCACCTTCGCACCCTTTGCATATTTGATGAAATACACAGCCCAGGAAAGGTGTTAAGTGAAATAATCATATACTGAGACTCCTCTTATAGTTTAGTCCGTATTGAAGTATGCTTTGATGTGTTACATCAAAGCTCTTGTATTTCACTGGTACAGTAGAGAGAAGGGATAGGAGAGAGAGAGAGAGAGAGAGAGAGAGAGAGAGAGAGAGAAAGAGGCAGAGACTGAGAGACAGAGAGACAGAGAGAGAGAGACAGTGAGAGAGAGAGAGAGGAAAAAGCAGGAGGGAAAGAAGGCAGCAGAGAGGACAGAGAAATATCTATATAAGATCCAAGTTCCAGTGGGAGGATCATTGCAACTATTCTACAACCAATTGTTGAAAATTAGTTCACTGCCTTACATGCTACCTTTTGCATGAAGACAGTATCAGAATGACCAGCTGTTTATATCTTAAAGGCGACGAAAGTTGTGACACACATCAGGTTTCTCTATTTGATGTGCTAATAAATACTTGGGAGGCGCACTCACAGAGCATTGTACGTGATCTATCTTACCTTTTTCCCTTTCGCTTTCTTTTGTTAGCTATTTATACTTTAGCCATAGAAGTTTCCCATAGATAGTATCAAAACTATTTTGAATGACTACAAAACAAATAGCAGGGGAATGCTCATCAAAGTATACCTTGGGCTTGGATGTAAGGGATTATGTGAGATACACCATCAATTTTTTTTTTTTTAATGAAGTCCTCCTTTCCACTCTTTCTCTAATGAACATATTCCAACTTTGCCAGCAATCCACTATAAATGCCCCAGATAATTTATTTCTTTTCTTTTTTCAATAACGGTAAAGTAATAATTGACATAGAATCATAACTTTTAAAAGGCTATAAAGGGATTTGTTTGTAATCTGGCCAAAATTTGCCTTCTCTAGCTGCAAAGATTTAGTTGCAGAGAGGTTAAGCACCTTGTTCTTTCATTATTGGGCGAGGGGAAGCAGAACGCTTCTCAACGAACCCCCATCTCTTCTCAATGAACTCAAGTCCTGCACGTAATTTGTATAGCATTGTGCCTGTAAAGGCAATTTTTAGCGAGAACTCTCTAAATATAATATCGATTTCATTAAAATGGGAAACTAATTGGAAACGATGTAACTGGGAGCATTTAATTTTTCATACCCCCCCCCCAGATTGATACTTGGTATTACTTTTGTACTTTCTGGTTAAAATAAAAAATTTATAAGATAATTCTTTAGTGTGGTTTCTTGCTATATATAATTCAAAGTATCATTACAAAGCTGGAAGGAAAGATCCATTTACCTTAGTTATCAAATTTCAGGAACTAAGAGCCCAAGGCCTACCTTCCTTACTACTACTACATTTAGGAGCCAGCTGCCAATTCAGCTGCAAATTGTGACTACCATGAAAATGAACCAGAAAGTAGGCTGCATAAATAGAAGTTTTTAAATTTGAGAGTGTCTTAGTTACGCTTCTCTCGTTGCTGGGACAAATATCTGACACCCAAAATGAAGGAAGGAAAGGTTGATTTAGCTCACAGTTACTGGAGGTTTCAGTCCATATTTGGCAGGTTCCAAGGCAGAGAGGCACATGGCAGAGAGCAGCAGTTCATGGCGGCAGAACAGCAACAAGGGCAACAGAGAGAGTCAGCTTCTCTGTCTCTCTTATATTACATTCAGGCTCTGCCTCAAGCTCTCCACCTCAGGCCACACCCATAATCCCAGCAGTACTCAGACCCATAATCTCATCTTTGAATCCCCCAAAACCTTAGTGGATCATGAGTTAATCTCAAATTCTAGAAGTCTGTGCCCCATGACTCCATGAGGCTTTCTGGGGACAGCTAGGCACAAACCATGGCAGAGAATTCCATGAACTGTTTTCAGAGTAAATCAGGATTTGAATTATAGTTCTAACTTTAGCATCAAAGCAAAATTTTAGAGATACTAGCTTGATAGCATCTACTTTTTCTGTATTAAATAACTTTTCCCAACTCAATACCAATAAACTCTGAATAAATCAGTATAATTCATAAAAGACTATTTTTTAAAAATGTATTTGGTATAAGGTCTCACTACATAGCTCAGACTCATAGAGAACTGCTGTTTTCAGCCTCCCCAGTGCTGGGATTATAGGCATGCACCACCACACCAGACTCGGTGGCTGGCTCAGCACACCAGGAGGCTGTGCCGGCAAGATTGTTCAGCAGGCACTTAATCCACTGAGCTATCTTATAGGCCACACAAAAGATTATACACACACACACACACACACACACACACATATATATATATATATATACATATAAAATGGCTGGCTCAGCCTGCCCTGAGGGTAGGGCTGGCACAGCATGTGGTGCCAGGAATTGAACCAGGGTCCCTGCAGTTGCCTAGACCTTCCTAAGCAGGCACTTTAGATCTCTGAGCAATGTCACCAGCCCACAAGACTATTGAACTGAAAACAAAACTGATTGTACCTACAATGCCCAAGCTCTCAACCATGCAGGCTGAAAACGCAATCGTACATGACCTTGTGTATCACTGTACCATCTTTCAGTTCAGCACAGCTGGGGGTCTTTCATTTGCTTTGTGATACTGGTGCATTTCACATACATTTCCTTGTGATAGTGTCTGGCACAAAATAAATATAACTTTATTTTTCTGTATTGAGGACAGGATCTATAGGGTTTATAGCAGCAGTTCTCAACATGTGGGTCGCAAACCCTGTGGGGGTTGAATGACCAAAACACAGGGGTCACCTAAAGACATTCCAAATCATAACTGTAGCAAAATTATGGTTTTGAAGTAGCTACCAAAATTATTTTTTGGCTTGGGGTCACCTCAACATGAGGAACTGTATTGTGGGGTCAAGGCATTAGAATGGTTGAAAACCACTGGTTTACAGGGTCTCACTACATAGATCAGACTCATATTGATCCTCCTGCTTTCAGCCTCCAAAGTGCTGGGATTAAAGGTGTGAGTCACCACACCCAGTCTCAATTGCCATCTCTGTGCACTTCATGGGTGGGGCCAGCATGGCACACCAAGGATCAAACCCTGGCCCTGTGCTCTGCCTAAGCAGGCACTTTAGTCCACTGAGCTATCATGCTGGCCCAGGCATATAACTTTTAAACCAGTCACTTTTTATTTTAAGCTAAGTTGAACAATTTATGTATTCTGTGTGACAAATAAAAAATATCACAGCTCATCCAGGTTCGAACTCATGTTGTCAGTTAAACCCACAGCAGGATCATTCATGTGTTTCGTTTAATCTTCAACCAGTAACTTTGCACTCTCTTCATACATGGAACTATTAGCTTATTATGGTCCATTCCTGATCTAAGTAATATGAGCAACTAGTTACATTAACTACTGGTTTAATTTTACTACCTGTTATGGGACCTATAAACTGTTGGTTAAACATAAGAGGCAATGTTTCGTTTCTTCATTTTTTCAATTACCAATCATAAAATCTGTTATCCAACAGTCACCACATCTCTGTTAAACTAGTAGTGATGAATAAATCTTTAAAATAAAATTCATTAGGGTTTATGTAATTTAGCACATATGAGAATGTGAAAAATTGCAAACTATTTCAAAAATGACTTTATGTTACTTTGATTTTATTTTTAAATTTTCTATACAACTTGAAATTTGTGATGGTTCAGTGAGAGAGCAACCTTGTCTACCTTTGAAGTTGATTTTCCAAAGTATAGCTTTCATTAATAACATTTTTTAATATGAGTTAATCTATATTTTTAAGAGCTTCCTTTCTTACAAAGACAGCTTTATCACTTTAATTCTTAAATGTTTCCTCTTGAGGGCTGGTGAGATAGCTCAGCGGACTAAAGTGCCTATGGAGGCAAGAGTAGGGACCACAGTTCAAGCCCTGGCACCACATAACACACCAGCCCTGCCCAACAGTGGGCTGAGCCGGCCAGAGTCTAGATACAGTGGCACACACCTATGATCCCAGAGCTGGCGAGGTTAAAAACAGGAGGATCACTGTGAGTCTGAGGTGGATAGTGAGATGCTTGTAATTAGATTTTTTTAAAAAAAGAAATTGGCTCAAGGGTTGGTGACATTCTCACCAAGTACATTGCTAGGTCCATGAAATACGTTTAAAAAATGTTTTCTCATGATTTCCTGACTTGATAGACTTACTATAAAGCTTTTAGATGTCCCTTAAGAAGACACTGATTAGTGTCAATTACCATATGAAACAAAGAAATGAACAGACACGAAACTAATTATGATTGTTTTCTGTTTGACCCTTCTAAAATCCCTCAAGAATTTCCTGTAGTATGATCTTCAAATGTGCAATCCCACTGTAGGTACAGGTGAGCCATCATTCTAGCAGAGGGTGAATGACCATCTCTCTTACGTTTGCAGTGTATTTCTAAACAAGATCAAGGCTATAGCAAGGGACTTGGTATGATCTTTTTCTTTTTTTCATTTTATGTATTTGGCATAGGGTCTCGCTGTGCAGCTCAGACTCCTGGTGATCCTCCTGCCTTCAGCCTTCCCAGCACCTGGATTACAGGTGTGTGCCACCACTCCTGGTCTCAGTGGCCAGCTCAGTGTACTTGGTGGCAGGGCCGGCATGATATGTACTGTTAGGTTCAAACCTCAGTCCCTGTGCTTGCCTAAGCAGGTGCTTAGTCCACTGAGCTATCTTGCTGACCCTTAAGAAGGTACTTGGTGAGAGTGTTACCAGTCCTTGAGCCAATTACTTATTCCTTGTATTAGCTAGCTTTTCCATAAGTGAGGCCAAATATCCAACATTTACAACTCAAAGGAGGAGAGACTGATGTTGGCTTGTAGCTCTAGTGGGTTTGTTCATCATAAAGCAGCTGCACTGCACAGATAATTATGGTGACAGGAAAAGGAGGAGGCTGTGAGCATCCTGCTAGTGAGGACCAAATGGCAAGGCAGGAGGTGAGAGCAGGAACACACCCTTCCAAGCCACCCTCTCTCAGTGAGTGTTTTTTTTCCCCAGGCTCCCCTTCCAAATGTGGCTTTGGGGATACACATTATATTCAAAGCCTAACAGCCTTCTAAGGTCATAACCAATCATTTACAAATCATGATCTCAAAGTATCACTTGTATTACTCTCCTATAAGTGTGGCTTGCAATTTATATCCTAAAAATTTATCTTTATTGACTTATTCATGCGCATGATTTAAAAGTATTCTTTGGAAGACTCACTTGTCATGTTCCATAATGCAATAGCTTAATATCATCGAAAAGATATTAAACTGAACAATTCTCCTTTAAAAATGACATGTATCTTCTTCAATCAGTATTCTTATAATAAACTTGAAAATGTTTTCCAGATTGAACTTAGTTATCATCTATGTCCAAATAGCTCCAGTCTTATTACTTTAAAATATGATCTTTGATAAGTAAAATATTTGGCTCCTAAAATAATTAGATATCAAAAGCAATAGCAAAAAGATAAGTTTTTCCCCAAAATGTATATTTCAACATTTGTTGATTTCACTGATAGTTTTGCAAAACTGTATGTTTTTGTTTACGTCATATAGACATGGTCATATAGAAATGTCGTTTTCCAGCCTACAAATTTAGAGCCACCTATGAAAAGTTTTTAAAAGCTGATACTCATATTGAAAGATTAAACACTTAACTATTTTTACTGACAGATAATACTTTATGTACAACTTTATGCATTTTCATCTATTCCCTGTAATCAATTCTATGTTCTCTTGGTAATCTGTTCTTATACATGAACACTGAACAAACTGGCATCAGAAAACAGACTGCCTGATTTGTAGGAAGCACAAGGGGAAGGGGGTAAGACTTCTTTCCAATAGATAAAAGAGTTCTATATTGATTCTAGTTGTCACCATATCTAAGGATGTCTAGTCCTCAATCTCAGCAAGAACACATTTATCAGACTGCATAATCTGTACACCTTCAGCACCAACTCAGGACCTGAGTCTTAATATGTGCTTTACAAATGTATGGTACATAAACAATTTAGTTCAAAGTCAAATTTACAGTGTGATACTAATGGTACTCTCTCATGTTTCATTGAGGCCTTCTTTTCTGAGGCTTGGAACAGTCATGGCTATGTAAGTTTTAAAATTTCTGCATAATACCACAAGAAAAAATACTGTTATGTAACTCAGTGTAAGTACCAGCATATCTTAACGGGAGTATTTTGTATGTGGGTACTGTGCATAGAGTGAAAATCATTAACTAAGATATCAGAGTTCATAAAAGTCTTGGTTTTTTTTGTTGCTTCAATTTCAAATTTAAGTTACATCCATTAATGATGCATATAAATAATGAGAGAAGGGGCTAAGATGACTGTAAAATACACAAAAATTCCAACCCTTGATAGCACTTCTAGTTCTTCATTAAAATATATCATATTGAAAATGTTGATTTGATAAAAAAGATAGCTTTTGGCTCTGAACATTCTTCTTCTTCTAACACTAAGTGAGAATCAGAAGATTAATCTCCCCAGCATAGCTATAGAAGCAGTAACAGTTGGTTCAGAGCCACTTTGATAGGTACTGTAAAGCCCTTCAGACTTTAGCGTCCTGGCATTGGGTAACTTTAATTATTGGTTTCAAATGTCATTTGCCATCAGGAACACAGCTGGATACTGATAGATGTCACTTGGGAATAAGCATTTTGAATTACTTTGAAGTCAATTGGATTGAACATGAAAATTTTATAGTTAGTTGCTGATTTCTCTTTAAGATATATTTAAGTAAAGTATTACTTAAACCAGTTGCATTAAAAGCCATCCAGAATAAGAAACCTCAAAGGAAAATTCTCAGTGGTGAAGTGTTAATCAAATAAGCCAAGTATTTTGTTCAAGGCCATCATTTCCAAGCTCTGGGTTGTTCTCATTTGGAATCAACCCATTTAACTCTTTCCAGGGTGTTTCTGTCTATTTTCAATTTTGAAATATCCACTTCTGAGAGTTTTAAAGATCATGGCACACACAGGGCAAGGACAAACAATGTGCTGTTTCGGAGTACCATGGAGCACATTTTTGCGGCTGCTATCCGGGCCCAGCTGTGACTTGTCCCTTCCAGGTGCGGTGAAGAATGTGAGCCTCCCCACCAGACACAAGGCCAATGTCTTCCAATTCTCTATGTAGCTTGGTTTATACAAAGAGAGGCTTGGGAACGACTCATTTACTCCTGAAGGGTAGAAGAGGACAACAAGGCTCGCTGCTGTCAATAATTAGTATGTTTCAGTTTTGTTTTCTGCTGGAGGGTTGCTGTAAATCTGGTTTTAATTAAATGTTGGTTTAAAGTAGAATTTTAGGGGCTGGGGAGATAGCTCCGAGGCACAAGTGCCTGCTGGGCAAGTGCAAGGTCATGAGTTCGAACCCTGGTCCCACCAAAAAAATAAATAAATAAATAAATAAAATTAAAAATAATAATAAAAATTAAAAAAAATAAAGTAGAATTTTAACACCCTTAAATTAAAATCAAGAGTAACAGTGGGAAAGTCCGTGGATCACAAATCATGGAGCCTATCAAGGCTAAAAATGTTAAATAAATGCTGTACACTGGCCTCAAGCAATGAATTGTTACTTTATTATCTATTTATTTTTTTAATGTATTTGGTACAGGGTCTACAGGGTCTCACTGCACAGATCTCACTTATAGTGATTCTCCTGTTTTCAGTCTCACAGGCCCTGGCATTACAGGCACGTGCCACCATGCCCAATCTCAACCACTATCCCAGTGTGTCCCAGGGGCAGGTCTGGCACAGCACACCAGGGATTGAACCTCAGGTCGCTGCACTTGCCTAAGCAGGCCCTTTAGTTGGCTGAGTTGTTACTTTACAAAGAGCAGAGCACAGAGACACATTGAAGAAGAAATAGAAATACAATATATGACCTCGTTCATTTTAATGTTGTTTCCAAATTATACCAGGCTCACAAGTTTTGCAGTCCTCCTTTAACTTTGACTTTTGTGTCAGCAACCTGTGCTGACACCAGACTCATCACTTCATGCTTGGTTCTCTCAATTTTTTTCACTCTTGGAAATCTCTGCAAGCCACTAGACAGCTTTATCTACTTTATATTTGAATCATGGAGAAAATTTTATTTCACATATTTTATTTCCTGTACTGTGACTGGCATAGATAAGAAGCAAAATGACTCGTGTGACAACAATTTCAGGACTATCAGCCATCAGGGCACATCAGAGTTGACCTCAGCATCCAGTCGTGAGCCAACTGATTATATATATATATATATGAGAGATTCAAAGCTAAATTCATAATGGAGATGCTGTAAAGTGGAGATTATTACGAAGGTTATCCAACTGCAAAGCTAGAAGGGTGAGCTTTAAAGGGTGTGTTTTATAATATGTTCTGGTTAGGATCAAAAATAGTCCCCAAAGGCTCATGTGTTCAAAGGTCAGGCCTTTAAAAGCTGATTAGATCCCAGGGGCCCTAACCTCATCAATGAAGCTATTGATCAGTTCATAGCTAAATGCACTGTCAGGAGTTAAGGCCTTATTGTAGGATGTAGGCCACTGGGGATCTAATGTGAAATGATCACTTCCTGTTCTGAGCCACTTCCTATCTCCTTATGGAGTTGCTTTCTAACTCTTCTGCTTCTTCACTGTTGTGAGGTATGCACCTCTTCTGGGCCATGCCTTCTGCCACTGGAAGCATCCAGCCGCTGAATGAGTGAGCCAAAATGAACCGTCCCTCTTCCAGTTGAATATACCTATATAGGTTTTGTAGCTCCTCTTAGTGACTGGTGACATTTCTTGTTTCAGGATCATTGTGATTTATCCTTCTAGTATTTTCCATTTCATACATAGACCAGAGATTTTAATGGAAGACACACTACACACAGAACCCAGAGCCGAGGGTATAAAGAATGCTCCTGCTATCATTTGTTATCATTTAGATTTTTTTGTGCTCAGTTTTTTAAACTGAGCAAAAGGGTGATCTGGCCCGGTGATTTACCTCAAAGGCATATTCCAGCATTAATATTGATACTGTCACCCCATTTATTTACCCCCTTTCAAAAATAACTTGCTTGCTAGCCAATGAATAAGCATTTAATTGTTACCTAATATGTACCTAGGTTGGATGAATTTCTTAGTGACTAAATAAATCTCTGTTTCTCAACAGAGGCCAGGTCTATAAATGGTAAGTAAATTAAACCAATAGCATAAAGACTGCTCTACTCGGATTTCTTCAGACTTTCTGTGAAGTGTAACTAAGGGCCAGGGAGCAACTGTGTACGTGGATCTGGCTGCTAATTTAGCCTCAGAGAACCTGTGTTAATCCTAGGTAATTACTTTTCAGGTCCAGCTTATCGTGACTGTGTGAATATGGCTGCTATTCAGATGGTATCTGGTAACAACTTTCAAGTGACTAGGAAAGGAAAGATATGAGTCATCACAGGAAAAATGTATTAGGACAGTTCAGTGATGCAGTGTATACATGTATAGTGTGTGTGTGTGTGTGTGTGTGTGTGTGTGTTTGTGTGAAAGCCAATATGTGTAACCAAGACCATGATTGCCGCAACGCTATCTAGTCATCAATAGATTGATGGGTTTGAACAATTAAGAAAACTAATTTCTTCCAAAATGTCTGACCCACAACTCTCTAAAGGATTTTGCACATATTACTGCCAAGGATGGATCATCTACTGTCACAGACATATCTTTGGATGTGTGGTACCATAATAGTGGCAGTCTTGATTTTTCTGATGCAATGTCAAAGTAGGCCACACATTTTGAATGTATCACACAATGAAGATGTGTCAAGAACAGAGGGAGATAAAGTGTAGATTCTGACATTGTGTTAGATTTATGTATTGTACTTACATCTTAGATACTTTTGATAGAATGTTGCCTCAGTTTCTCTAAGCTGAGTATTTATAGCATTTTATTTACCCTTATACCATGTGAGAAACTGTATAACAGAGTTTTCTTACATCTTTTCACATATAAATTGGTGTTTATTGATTTCTCTAAACCTAATGTAGTGAGATGTCACACTTTCTAATTTCTGATTCTAAAATGTCAATGGCTAAAGGATTGGTAGATTTTAAAAAAAGCATTATTATAAATATTAGCAAAGTTCCACAGGTACAAATTCTATGTTAAAGATGGAAACAATAGATTTTATGGACTATATTGTCACCCAACTTGATTTTGAGCTAAGTCAAGTATTACTTAGATTATCTTGGATCTTGGCGACAACACTGAAAGGTACTTTCTACTTTTGGCCCATTAAAGGTAAGTAAAAGCTTAGGGAGGGCAAGCCATTTGGTCAGGGTCATTCTGAGAGGCACAATGCACAGCAGGGACTGAAATCCAGGTTCATCAAGCTCTGGAGATAGCTTGTTCCACAGTTCTGGAAGGTGATTCAGCATGAATGGCTCATGCCATTTGGGAGGGAAACAATAAACCAAACAGACAAAACCCAAAATCAAAAGTAATTATCTGCTGTGGGATGTATAAAGCCACATGAAAACACATCAGCTTATGGGTCGGGCTTAAGTTGACTCAGGCCTAAACAGAAACCATCACTGATCAGTATTTCTGCAGCAGTCTTCCAAGCATTCTACACGCAGAATGAAAGGATGCTTGCCAGCCTAAAAACTCACAGTAGGCTTGTGACTCAGGCAAGTACAGTGACAGGGTTAGTAATTGGTGTTTTCATTATTCTCTGAAGGAGGAACACAGCTGGGAAAATTCCTCAGGATTGGTTGAAGTGCTGTGGGTTAATCTATTCCTCCGAATTCCTTTCACTGAAGCTGTGCTTTGCTTTACCGTGACCACTCTTGTAGGATAACATTACCATAGCGCTGTGGGGGCCAGGAGAGATGACAGTGACGGCCTGGGTGCTTTTTCCCTTCTACCCTTGTATGTTTGATGTCTCTGCCATTTTTCTTTTCCATTTATTTTGATCATTTGGTGTTTGCTCAGCAGAACTGTGGTCTTATGCCAGAATTTTTAATTCTTGGATTAAAAATGGATGCACATAAGTGTAAGTTGGATGGGATGGGCTCTAGGACGTTGTATGGGTTCAAAGGATGAACGTGGGCAAAGATAGGAGTTATGTTTCTTTTTTTTTTTTTTTTTTTTCTTTTTGCCTTTTTGAGACAGAGTCTCGCTATGCAGTTGAGGCTGGTCCTGAGCTCACTTTTGTAGCCCAGGCTGGTCTCCAACTCGCACCAATCCTCCTGCCTCAGCCTCCCGAGTGCTGGGATTACAGGCGTGAGCCACCACGCCTGGCAGGAGTCATGTTTCTAGATCTCTGTTCTACATTGTAACTTTAAGTCACACAGGCTTTACATACCTTGCTTACTTTTCTGCTCCCATTGTTAGAACTATTTTCTCAGGTATAACTAGACTCATAAGTCAATCAGTAAAAATTAATAATAGAAAAATGTCATCAATAGTCACTTAGCAAAAGTTATGTAGAAAAAAAAATCCATATGAAAAGACTTTGAGTTTTCTCTTTGGAGCATAATGAGAAATCAACCAATTAAAAACATGGCACACTATTATCATATCATACAAAAATATCTGAAATACTGAGTATTAGAAAAGGTTTGGAAAAATTGCGACAAGAATTTCACGTTGAGGGCCCGGCAGGATGGCTCAGTGGTCTAAAGCGCCTGCTTAGGAAAGCTTAGGTGGCTGCAGGGACCATGGTTCGATCCCCAGCACCACATGCTGAGCTAGCCCTGCCCTCAGGGCAGCCTGAGCCAGCCATAAAAATAAATAAACATACAAACAAAAACTTCTGAAACAAGAAAAAAAAAAAAAAAAGAATTGCATGTTGGTTAATTAGTTTGGAAACATTTTGCTCTTCTCTGTGAAGGGTGGAGAATGTATATGTAGCCCATGGCTCAATAATTCCACTCTTAGATCTGTATGTACTAGAAAGGCAAGTTATGTTTATCAATAAACTAAACAAAATAAACAAAAACAGTAAAGAATGGTAGTCTAGTCGCTTAAAGAACACTCAAACAGTAAACTACCAATAGACAATGGAATGAATAAAGTGTGACATCATCAGGTGATGGGATGCTGTGCCAATGAAATGAAAGTGATTCACAAATGTGCCAGAATTTAGAGGATTCTCATAAAATTTTTGTGGAAGAAAATGTGATTCAATTCAAGGGAAGTACAAAAGAGACACTATGCTACAGCAGTAAGTACTTTTGAGGATAAAGTACCTGGAGAAGCTAGGAAGTTATTGTTAATCTGGCTGGTATCAGTACAGGGTACTTGTGTGTTCAGAGTCCCTGAGTTACTTACCTGTGACTAATCTGCTTCCTCTGAATGCATACTATTTTTCAACGTAAATATTTTAAAAGAGAATAAGAAAGGACTTCTCACAAAATGCATTAATTCACATATCACACCAGAGAAGTTATTGTATTAATTAGCAACCCACTGGAAAAGCAGACAGAGGGATATTGTTGGGATGGACCTCAGGACAAGAAAGTTTGATAAGGATGGGGAGATAGGAAAGATTCATAAAGGGTTTTGTACAGAAGAAATTTACGGGCTCAGAGGAAAGCTATTCTAGGCTTGGCTGAGGGTAAGAGGCAGTTTGTGGGTCCCACAAGAAGCCAGATCAGGGTAAGGGTAAGCGGGCAATGGAAGAAGGAAGGAGACGCTGGGGCTAATCTGGAGAATGGCTTCTACAAATAAAGTTTTGCCATTAATTTCACAGTTTACCCATAGCTCAACCTACCTGAAAATCAAATTGATGCTATTTCTACTTTAGTTAAATTCTACATAGTAATTCAAGAATGATAGATCTCTCTATGTTTATGCAAAACATGAATTTTGCAGGAATTCTAGACAGTATTTTTTTTTTAACTGAAAGGACCAGGTAGTCTTAGTCAACAGAAATTCAGTACATTTTAATGTGGCTGTAAAACTAAATAGAAGGGGTATAATTAGTTAACATATACAGAAGAGAATTAATTTGAAGTATATAATTTTCTCCGATTCAATATATTCATTCACATAAATACCTGTTGAATCAGCTATGTGCCAATGAATGAAGTACAAAACAGTCCTAAGGGCCAGCAAGATAGCTTAACAGACCTAGTACCTGCTTATGTGAGTGCAGGGGCCAGAATTCGATACCCAGTACCACATGCCATGCAGTCCCACCCCTGGGTGCACTGAGCTAGCCACCAAGACTGGGCATGGTGGCACATGCATGAGTCCAAAATTACAGTTAAGAATTGAGAAATAAACAATGTAAAATATTTTGCACATAAATTCCATCAAGTTTATTTCTAATGCCAGAAAAAATGTTTACTTCGCTCTTTCAGCATGACTGTACAAGTACTGAGCATCTGTAATGGAACTCAAACGTTGTTTATTTATGTCTATTTCTACAGCAAGAATATGCAGAAGAGGAGTTGTTTGGTTTTGTGTCAGTTTCACCGAGACCTGTTACTTTTTGGACTGACCCTGGTTTCCACAGCAGTTTTCAATTTCAGTTGACTCCTTTCTTTTTCTTTTTTCTTTTGTTTTAGTCATGAAATTCAGAGATGGCCTCCAACCAAGACCCGCAGAGTCACATGAACTAGAAGTGTTTCACTTCTTTCCTCTCTGGGCAAGTGGCTCCTCTTGTCACTACAAGCTTTGCTGTTGAATTTCCACAAAAATTGCAGACTCATGAAGTTCTGATACTGTATTTTTTCCTCTTTCCTATGGATAATTTGAAAAAAATCTGCCATTTTCAGTGCTGCTATGAGCTCAATCATATACTTTTGTTTTTATTTTAAGGAGAATAAAAAATAATAGATGTGACATTAAAAATAATATGCAATTTGAAGAAAAAAAACAATATAATAGGTATTCAACTGTGATTGTTATATTTGCAGTCACGTACTTAATAATCATGCTCCTAACATGTTAATCTTCATGTAGTCTAAATAAGGAACAAATGAAGACTTTTTAAATGAGACAAACTAAGCAAAGATATTGTGAAATATGCTCATGATTAAAATGGAATTATATAATTAAGGTATATTTTAAATTACAAAAATTTTAAAACCAACCATTATATTATAGACTATATTTACAAATTCAAAAACATAGGCTACAATATGTAAAAAGTACTACATCACTAGAGAAATATTCTTTTCCTTTTTTTGTATTTTAGGAAAGGATCTATAGGTTGTTCAGGGTCTCACCACTAGATCAGACTCATAGTAATCCACCAGTTTACAGCCTCCCAAGAGCTGGGATTACAGGCATGCTTCACCATGCTCAATCTCAATTGCGATTTCAGTGCACCCTGGGGGTGGAGCCAGCACAGCAGGCCCGGAGATCGAACCCTGGGTCCCCCACACCTGCTTCCACATGCTTTAACCTGCTATTTGGCCGGCTCTTCAAAAGTATTCTTAATAGCCCATGCTTTTAATTGCAGCTTCTTGTGAAGTCTATAGATATTCCTGGACTTCAATTGCTTCATTGAAAATATGGTACCAATCATAAGACCTATCTCTTAAGGAAAATAAAATAATGAGAGTTAAAGCAGATAATACCTTTAATTTAGCTACATGATTCTCAATCTATAGTTGACACAAAGTAAATTTTAGCCGTTTATATTGTCATTTTACTCACAATTCTTGTCTGCAATAGTCTAAGGAGTCCCTTTAAACATTGAGTTATTGTTCAATAAGAAATATTGTTCAAGAAAATATTGAGTGATTATTGTCACAAGGGAAAACATAGGATTGGGCTTCTATACTCTTCTGATCAAAATATTTTCATATTTTTAACTAGGAATAGAAATAGAAATACCACTAAAATGGTATTTTGTGCATTGTGTATTCTCAACACTTACAGAGTAGCTTCAGCATTGTATGAATGAGTGTTGTGTAGAAACGACACTTGTTGGAGCCTCAGGAAGAGAGGTTTTTAAGATGATGGTGTTATTCCACATTCTACTGTAGACTGTGACCAAACAATTAAACAAGAAAATGAAATTATAGGCACCCATATAGAAAAAGCAATAGGGAATCCATTTCTACAAAGAATCTATTGGAAAGTATTAGAACTAGTTAACTTTTTCAGCAACACTGCAGAATACAATCTACAGACCATAATGCTTATAAAATAATGAAAATGAAATTCAAGGAATAATCTTAGTTATAATTACATTAAAGTACATAGATAATTCTAACAGCAGAAGCAAAAATTTAATGCTCAGAAAACTATAAAATATTGCTGAAATGGAGATCTAAATAAATAGAAAGATAACAACAATTATTGGTTGAAAGACAACATAATTAATATAGCAGTATTCCTTAAACTGATCTACAGATTCAACATAATGTCCACAAAAATCTCATCTTCCTTTTAGTTATTGACAATTTGTTCTTAAAATTTACACAAAATTCAACTGACCTTTAACTCAGAAAATAATTTTGAAAAATAAAGTTGGAAGGCTTACATATGTTGATTTGAAAATTTACAAAGCCATAGTAATCAGTATAATATGGTTCCCTTTATTCTTTTTTTATTCCCTTCTCTTTCTTATCGTCCTTCCTCCTCCTGTCTGTAAATCCTCTTCCCCCATTTTTACTATTGTTTTTTGTTTGAATTTGTGACATGATAGCATTTGTTGGAATAAAGAAAACCAAATATGTTAAGTTCATGTACATGCTGCCTAAGATGAATGGAAATGTTGTATACAATAAACATGTACTGGCTGGAAAAAGGACAGTATGGAAGCAGCGTTTTCATGACTATAAAGACTCAATACAAGCAAATATGATACAGTGTGTAAATAAGTGTTCCAATCAAGCCATTATACTGTATAATTAATGAACACTGATACTTACATAATAATAATAATTAATAATAATGCCAGTGGAAGAAAATTTTTAAGTCCAAAAAAGCTTCATGTTAAATATTTACCCTGAAGATATTTTACATGATTTTTAATACACTTTCACTTTAACTACAACTCTCTATATGCTAGCATATGAGCAATTTTATGCCTGTTCATGTCCAAACTCCAAAAACTTCAGATTTAGAGAATTTTGGATTTTCTGATTATGGATGGTTGACTTGTGTATCACACAAAAGAACACATGCACCAGCAACCACAAGAAAAGGTAAGCTGGCCACCATCAAAACTAAAACCTTTAATTTTAACTGGATACTATCAAGTAAGCAGAAAGACTACCTACAAAAGAAAATTTTTCAAGTCAAATATTAGATAAGGGGCTTATGACAAGACTATAGCTCCATATTACAATTCAGTAATACAAAGATAATGCAACAAAAAGTGCCAATGATATGAGCAGACAATTCTCCCAAGGCGTTACAAATAGAATTTACAAAAAGATATCTGCTGTTACCCATACAAAAAATGAGAATAAAAGCCTTACAGAAATACAGTCTCATAACTAATAGCATTTGCTGAAAAAAATCAAATAATAATGTTAGTGAAAATATAGAAACATTAAAGCCCTCAAATATTTCAGTGTGTGTCTAATATGGTGTAGCTTATTTGGAAAACTGCCTTGGCAAAAACTCAAAAATCTAAGTATGTCCTTAACATTGACGCAGAAATGTCACCCCCACATTATCATTTGACTTACACATGAACACACATATCCATAAAACTTATACAGGGATGTTTATAGAAGTATTATTCATAATAGTCAAAAATTAGAAAGACCTCAAATGCCCATCAGTTAATAAGTAGATAATGCGATACATTTGCAAAAATGGAATATTATTTCTCAATGAAAAAGAAGTAACAGGGGGCTGGGGAGATAGCTCCGAGGCACAAGTGCCTGCTGGGCAAGTGCAAGGTCATGAGTTCGAACCCTGGTCCCACAAAAAAAAAAAAAAAAAAAAAAAAGAAGTAACAACAATGTTCTTATATGAGTAGACATGCTAGAAGGAAGCCACTCACAAAGAACCACATGTCGAGTTCAATTAGGAAGAAATATCTGGAATAGAAACTCTACAGATAAAAACACATGGGGCCTGGCGGGATGGCTCAGTGGTCTAAAGCACCTGCTTGGGAAAGCTTGGGCGGCTTCAGGGACCGCGGTTCGATCCCCAGTACCACATGTTGTGCCAGCCCTGCCCTTGGGGCGGGCTGAGCCGGCCATAAAAATGAATGAATAAACAAATAAAGGTTCTGAAACAAGACATAAATAAATAAATAAATCAGATAAAAACACATCTTAGCCAAGGACAGAGTAATGGAAAGTGACTGTTAACATGCATGGATTTGAGTGGAAATACTGAAAATGTTTTGGAATTGGGTAGTGAGAAGGCTGGCATAGCTTTGTGGAAAAAAAAAAAAAAAAAACTATGGAATTGTATATTCTAAATGATTAGCTTTAAAATATGTACATTTCATTTGTAACATTAAAAAGTACTCCATGGCATTTCCAATTCTGGTCATCATGCAATATTTGCTAAGATAATTGTCTTCTCAGTGTTAATCACTACCAACACCGATAAAAGTTATGATGTGAACTTATAAGGCTTTGGACAACAGGTGGTGAGGAACAGTCACTTAGCAGAAAGGGGAGAGCACGAGGTCAGCCTTACTTCTGCCATGGCATTTTTCTGAACTTGAGTGTATAAAGAGAGAGGCCAAATAGAGTAGAATGATCTTGAGTAGCTTAGAAGGCAACTATCTGATTTCAGAAGCATTAAAGGAGTGACATTTAGGAGGGAGGTTGCCAATACTTAGGAAGTTACTGGGATGGGTGGAATAAGGACACATTCATAAATATGCCTGGCCTATCCTTGCCTTGGGCCAGGTGTGGAGCAAGGCTTTGTAAGGCAACCAGTATCTCCATCCAGATAGAGAACTGAACAACGAGTATCTCCGTCCAGGTAAAGAACTGAACAAAGACCAGAGTTTTAGCCTGGCGTGGTGGCTCACGCCTGTAATCCCAGCACTTGGGAGGCTGAGGCAGGAGGATCATTGCCAGTTCGAGACCAGCCTGAGCTACAAAAGTGAGCTCCAAGCCAGCCTGAACTGTACAATGAGACCCTGTCTCAAAAAAGCAAAAAAAAAAAAAAAAAAAAAAGACCAGAGTTTTTCCTGACTTAGAAAGATGAAAAGGAGTGAGGAAGAGGAGGAGGATAAACAAGTGAAGAAGATAAACCAGACACAAAATAAACTACGTAGCAAAATGACCGCACACACAAGCAACTAATTTTTAAGTGATAAAAAACCCCCAATACTGTCTTAAGTAATAATTTAGGAATATCCACAAGGCTAATCTATAAAAGTGTATGGAAAATTAAAATACAAATGATAAATTCCTAAAAGGTTATCTGCACAGAAGAGTCAGTGGCCATGGAGAACCCTACTGTGCAGTGAGAAAAATAACGAAAGTCAAATCTCAGCATTTTTTGCAATCTACTATGGTTGGCACATTCAGGTTTTTCATGCAAGGGACCAAAAGAAGAGGAGAACGTAAGTGAAGGAGATTTGTGATAGTTTTATACTTAATAAATTCTTCCAGATATACATTTTCACAATAATGAGCCCATTATTCCACTCACATACATGGATCTTTAGTTCAGAGTCAAACATTCTATTAAAAGCCTCCCTCACTTTTACCGTGAGGAACCTATATCCACAAAGATGCAAACCAAACTTTTCCTATTCATGCCTCACCCTTTGGCACTTTTAATTTGAGTAAAAACCATGTTTTCCAATTGCAATCATTTACTCACCTATTGGTTGGACAAAAAATCCAACTGAAGAGTTCTGGGGAGATAGCTCAGTAGAATAAGTGCTTGTCTGGAAAGCTCCAGGGCCTGAGTTCAATCCCTGGTTCTGAAAAAAAAAAAAAATTGAACATGAGGTAAGAAAAATCATGAGCTGGTGTCACATTAGCACATGTGTTTAAAAACTGCTTTATCATTTTAGTATGTGGTCAGTCATCCCCATATATTCCAGTAATTCAAAGTAGATATTTGTTCTTTTGGGAAAAAATGTCACTTTGCATGTGTGGAAATATCAGTATCACAGTGAAATTTAGGACCTAAATTGTGACAAGGTGTGACCACAGGCGTGGTAATGAAATTTCATCTGTTCTTTTAAACGTTCTCTTCCAAAGATGCTTTATTCGAGGAGAAATGGAATCCACTTAAATTTAAAATATCCACTCAGGACAGCTATGAAAAAATAAACTGCACTGAAAAACTTGTAGCTCTAAGTATATAGAGATTTGTTATTCACTGTAACTCATTGGTAATGTCTTTTAAGAGACTAAATTTTTTAATTCATTATATTTGAGAAAGCAAATTTTCTCTGTATTGTATATTAGGTTAAACCATTTAAAATAAATACTGGGTAGTGAAATTCATCACAATATGCCTTCATTTAACATTTTCCTGTAGCTAATGTTCATTTTTTAAAGGTCTGGCTAAGAGCCCAAAGAAGCTCATGTATCACTGAAAAAAAAACCCCGGACCCCTGGAAAACATTATGGAGACATTCCAGTGTATTTAATTCCTTAAAAATGATATTTGTCAAATTGCTAGCCATCTAGGAGACTGTGTGCTCTGTGAATATACCACCAATTTAAAATGTTGATAATGCATCTTAATGGCCTTTGCTCTAGTTGAGGATTCTGTAAAATATAACGTAAGCCACTAGAGATCAACCATGTGAGAAATATTTTCGATTTGAATAATGAAATTTTAAGTCACTTACAATCAATAAATAACCAAGAGATATACAATTTAAACCATATATTTTAAGAGTTTTTAAATCAAGCTCTATAATACATGGCAATTTAAGATAAAACATTTATGTTGGGTGAATATATGTACATCTATTAACAACGTCTGTGTGTATTACAAATGAGGAACTTACAACCCAAGCTCATTCAGAATGGATTTTATTTGCATACATGTTTTAAAGGCTCTGTAGAGACTGCTTTAGTGAAGTAGTAAAAACAAATAATCTGTGCTCTACTCTTTCTGTAATATACATAATACATATATAATGAATATTACATGTTGTTTATACAAGTATTGAATATTATATGCATGAATATGATTTATCACTGTGCACAATGAAGTTATTACACACAAGATAAAATTTACCATGTAAAGTTTACATACAACAATGTGGATGAACCCTGAGCTCACTGCATTATGTGGGCAACTGTTTGGGCCAATGGAAAGCACTAGAAACGGATGGTGGTGATGCTGGCATGATAACAGGAATGTTTTAGTTAATGCCAGTTTCTGTGCCTAGTCTATAAGGGATGTTCACAACTTTGGGCAAATATCATTATCCTTCATTGAGAGAACTTTTTCCATCAGAACAAACTGACACACAGTTAGTATAATTCCCTAAAATAACTCCATGAGTGTTGCTCCCTATTATTTTTGTGTGAGATTTTGCTTCTTTTGAAGGCAAGTAAGATTCCAAATAATATGTTTCATTAATGCCTGGGCCAGCCCAATAGCTCAGCAGATTAAGGTGCCTACTTAGGCAGAGTGCAGCAGCCAAGGTTCAATCCTTGGGATGCAGTGCCAGCCCCTCCCCTGGGGCATGTTGAGACAGCAGTTGAGACTGGGCATGGTGGTGCACACCTGTAATTCCAGCGCTTGGGAGACTGAAAACAGGATAATCACTGAGTCTGATCTGCTTAGTGAGACCCTGTAGATCCTGTAGACCCTGTCCTAAATACATACGTACACAGATAGATTGATAGATAGATAGATAGATAGAAAGAAAGATAGATAGATAGATAGATAGATAGATAGATAGATAGATAGATAGACATTTCATTAATGCCTGCTACCTTGCTTTTGACTATTGCAAGTGATGCTACAACACATCTGGCTGTGTGTATTTGTGACACTACTCTCAATTTCTTGAAACTCATACTCAGAACTGAAATTTCTGGATTCTTTGTCATATATTTTAAAATGTCAATTCCACCCTTGTATTATTTCATAAGCAAAGGTGGTTGTTGCTGTTTTGATGATAGCCAGTATCACCACTGCCCTTTTTTAGAGTTTCCAAAGTGAACACCTTTTTCCTTCATGTCTTCCCACTCAAAATGTTGATAGGATTCCTATAAAATAATGAAAGCAGAATGCTTAAAGTATTTACCATTATTTAATTATTTATAAATTATGAATATACAAATTTCACAGGGTGACTTCTGTGTTAGCTTTTGAGTAATAAAAGTTGGAAGAAACTTAGGCACGCACTCGGCCTTCATGGAGCATTTCATCTTAACATAACTCTGTCCCACTGCACATTTCTGGAAGACATTATTTCAAAGCCTTTCCCAATGATCTCTTCCTATGTCCAACGATCTCCAGAGAAGTGGCTTCCTTTGTAGTTGAAGTGTAACCTTACTGTTTCTATTCCTACTCTGGTCCTCTGTCTTCCTCTCAATTCTCCTCTTCTTGAAGACCACCTTATTCTGTATGTGTGTACAATGACATTTTAAAATGTGGTGTCTCATTTCATCTTGAAAATCTTTCTGGACTTACAGTCTCTGAAAATGAAATTTTTTGTGAGGACTCAGTGTAAGAAGACTGGTATATGGTGCTTAACCTAAGGACAGGTTAATTTCCCATTAAATCACCAGTGATACTTTATATTTGTATAGTAAGATTTTCTACATGTAAAAATCAATATTTTCCATTTGGCTGTACTTTATTTTGGTTACCTTTTCCAATAAATCTTATTTTCTTATGTTACTCATCCTAAGGACTTGTCCGTAACTCTTTATGTACTTTGAACTGTTTGACTTTAGAGTTGATACGATTCCCATGTCTGGAATTGAAAAGTAACAATACAAATTGAAGATGGACAGAGAATAAGTGCTCATTTAAGTACCTTTCCATTTTTCTAATATACATCCCTGTTTATGTAACATTAAGTACTTCTTACCCCTTTTGAGTTATAAATATAAACAATAAAAGTTATTAATTGTCTCTCAGCCACTCCATATGCACACCAGTCTATAGATTCCAGATGATATTGACTATATCTTATAAACATTGTAAATCTAATAGTTCTATTTTCCTCAGAAATATAGCTCATATTTGTTGTCACAAAGTTTTATCAGTTTTATTGCTCTCAATCTACACTTCCCTTTAATTTTGAAATGGTTAGGGCAAGATTAAGCCAAATGCTCTGGGCTTTTTGAAGAGCATTCTTGGAAAAGATTATGTCATTATATCTATATATAGTATAACTCACTTTTAACCTAGTAGATATGTGTGTAGTGTAAATTGTTGTCTAATCTCATGAATTTGGAACTTTTTGTGATAAATTGCATAATAATCAAATTAAAATAAATGAAATTTGATTCCTGCAAGAGTTTGATTATACAACAGGATGAGGTTTCTTTTTCATCTATTATAAAATACACATGTTTATAGGTAATCTGTTTCTTTTGAGAGCAAAATGCTGTTACACTAGAGAACAGACAGGACAAATTTTCTACTCATGCAAAACAGTACAATTTAGTTTTAAATCAAATTTATTGATTACCAAAGCCCTAACATTATCTGACAGTGCTTTAATTTTACTATTGTTCTTTCAAGGTAAATCCAGAGGTGATTTGATTGACCTTGTCAGATACATAAGGTACATATTTTGTTATATAGGTCTTGGTTTAGTTTGAACTTAACCACCCAGCAGAAAAGTTTAACCATGAGGCATAAAAAATTAAAGCCAGATTAGTATGCTGAACTGTAAAAGGCTCAAGTCAACAGTTTCTGACATTGTCTGCTCTGCAAATAACCCACTACTATTATGGAATTTTGGATTATGCATACAACCCACTTTCTTTCGTTCAATGAGAATAAATATTTGTACAAAAATTACTATTGTTCTATACTAAACAAATTCCTATATTGGTTTGATTGCAATTGACGTCTTAACATTACATTTCATTGGCTATACCTTACTCTTCAATTTACATGAAATACTTCAAGAAAGTACATGGAAATGGTCAACTGTCTTCCTTTTCCTAATTGTGTAGATTTCATAGTTATATGAGCTCTTTTGTATTTTGTGTTACTAGCAACTAACCAGAGGCCACCATCATCCAGTGGCTAATACACATTTAGAGCCACTAAGAATCTAAAGTAGCACTGAGCAGTAGCCTTGAGGTATCAGACTTTGAGGAGATTGTTCCTAATCAAGTTGTAGAAAAATTGCTAGAAGGAAAGGGAAAAGATAAGACGGCTTAACTGTAAATGCTGAGAGATCATCTACTTCCAAAATCTTATTCTACAAACGAAAACATGAAGCAATAGATTACTTTTAGATTAAAACTAAAGATATGACTTACAGTGTAAAATTAATCATTTGAGAGTTAAGAAATCTGATTCAGACTTGAAATCACCATTAATATCATACAAGATAGTTTTCCTCCGTCTCAGTTACCACAACATTTAAATGAAAGGATTCAACAAGAATTCTATAATGGTGATTTTTAACTGGGCTCTTGTATTTCTAGGCTAAATCTATTTCTTATAAGCATTTAGGTTGTAAATATGAACATACTAAGTGGTGGTCTTCTATTATGTTAACAGCAGGAAGTCTTAGTTATAAATATAATAACTCCTATTTAATATCAACTGTTATGAGACAGATGATACAAGGTCATTATATTTAACTTGCATTTTCTTAAGTTTATCCAGAAATTTTTATTATTTTAATTCCTTGACAATAGACACATTTTTAATTTTTAGCATATATAAGCCTTTATTAAGTATCACTTGGATTTCTGGATTCCAAAATATAGACATGTAAAGAAAAGAAAAGCACTCTCAGCCATGAAGAACATATAGAAATATCTATAAGAAGGTTTGTTTTTAAAAAAGAGAATGCTGATTGTTATTGGGACTATAAGGTAACATGGTTGAGGGATGGGAAGATGTTGCTATAGATTGAATTATTATTTCTAATGAGGATAAATCTGGAGCTAAGGCATACGTTGTGAGAATAAACCAGGGTAGCGAAGGGCCATAGAGATAGGAAGACGGAGTAGTCATATAGTAGGAATAGTTTTCCCTTCAAGTAACAGAAAGATGACATCATATAGCATGAGAACAGCAGTGTAAGCTTAGGCCAGTTTAGATGACAAGTTAATAGCTTCCCCTGAAATATTATCCATTTATTGTAATTACAAACTTTTAAGCATTAATTTATCCAAAAGAAATATCAACTTATAAAGCTGGTACAAATTTATTTTCTATGGGTCATAAATGTGGGGAAGGTATTTGCATATGTATACATGTGCTCTCATGCACACATGTGTGTGTGTGTTGGAATATCCTCTCTCTTAAACTTATGGACTAAATAACAGTGCTAGAACCTGTAAAGATTCTTTACCTCTTGTAAAGATTGGCAACAAAAAACTAATGAGGCCCAAACAGATATTGAGCTGTGCCCTTAGTGAGTTTCTTATACATGTCTTAGAATTTTGGGGCTAAGTTTGAGTTTGACTGTAGAAAGAATCATCATGCAAAGCTTTATCCTGAGCTCCAACAGAAATTTAAAAAGATAAACCCCTAACATTCAGAATTGTTTTGCTGTTCTGTAAAATGTCCCAGTCTTCCCAAATTTTCACCAAAATCACCCAGAAGGAAAAGTACCTTTTATCAGCAGATTTTCTTTTTTGGAGAGAACCATGAAGAAAGGTTGCGTTCCGTGGTTGAGTCAATGAAGAGTACAGAGGATGGAGCTGGTAAAGTTAAGAGACTCAGAATTCTGTGAAATGTGAAACTTCAAACCAGAAGAGATCATGGGAATATAAAATTCCTTAGGAATGCACAAAAATCTTAGGAGGAATCTTAGGTGGGTGGCTATGGCTGCTGTGTAGTTTGTGGAAGTATTTGTGCATTCATTTTCAGGGTCTCATCTATAAAAGGGAAGGAGCATAATTGGAGGAAATTGGGAGAAAGAGTAAATGACTACTATCTTAGAAACTATAAGCATCCAGTCCCCAAAGACCCAATCTACTTGGCAAGGGGGAAAAAAAAAATCAAATTATCTGTTTAATACAGAGTAGTCAAAGTAACGGACTAGTGAACTAAGTTTTCTACTCCCCAGTAACTTGATTTGGCATAGTAGGGACATAGCTCAAAAGTAAATATTTCAGAGTAGAACTATATCCAAATTCCAAGAAAAAATAATTTTACAAACATGTTTTTCGTTTTCTCAGGTTGAATCCATGTGAATAAGTTGTCCCGTTTGCTCCAGGATGTTGGAATTTAAATGGGCCAGGGTTTTGAAGTGTTGAAAGATATTATAAAGCACTTACAAGTATTCTGCTAGTCAGACTGCTCAATTAGCTGAACATTTATAACCTCAAAATTTTGACAGAGCATGATTCATGCAGGAACGACCCCCTGGACAACAGATGGCTTTATGGTAGGTACATTTGAGAGAAAGCACACAAAGCAACGCGAGTTGGAGAAAACAAAAATGGAGCTTGTAGAAAATGTAAAACTGAGTTCAAGAGTACAACTTGTATTCTCCAAACAGGAAAACTATTAAAAGAATTTAGCTGCTATATTTTTAATGATAGCATATTCCTTTTTGTTTTTACTTAAGAATAATCAAGACATCACTTATGAAACATACCACAAAATCAAAATAGATCATAAGTAATATCATTAATTTACCATTTATAAAATAACAAAGATTGAGGAGAATCAAAAAGCCAACTATGATTCTAAATCTATATTGTTATAATGCCCCTCCCCCGCCCCCAGCATTCTGAAAAGAATTCCAGAGTATTCTTGAGAAACACTGAAATTTGCATGTTAGAATAACTTCAGTAGTACATTATATCTAATTTTAACTTAAAATGTCTCTTTCACCCCTAAGGAGGACATCAAAGGTATCCTGTGAAATGAGCAATAAATATCTCACCTTGGAGCAGAGCGCTGCCTTCCCACAACCTTCCTCTCCTTCCCAGTCCCACATCTGTGACGAGGCCATCTGGGGTGAGCCAGGATCAGTTCCCAGGTCCCAACATACTCTGTCTCTGGGCTCTCTGGGGAAGCAAGTGGGTGTCTCCTCCTCTGAGACAAATCAGGTCCTGACCCACTAAGGAAAGGGAGCTCAGCGCACCTACTGCTGTTTGGGACCGTCAGCAGCTCTGTGCATGCACGAACAGCTCTGTGGCCACACCGCTCCTCTTTTGTAGATGAGACAACCACTTACCTTAGAGACTTCAAGGGACTTTTATCTGTCTACACCAAGCTAGCCAGAGGGGCAAACAGAACACAGTGCTTTCAATTCAGCCCCCACTGCCTTGTCACAACTGCTACTTACTACAAAAAGCATGATAAAGAAGTATTCTTGTTTGGCAGTTTTCCTAGAATAAGCACAAAAAGATGAGTGATGAAATCCAGAAAAGAAGCAAAATAAATTTGTCCTTTTTCCCCTCCTGATTTTAATTGGTTATCACTGATTTGACTGCATTATGCAAAAAAATCAACTTTTGTTGATTTTTATCAGTGGCCATTTTTATAAGTGGTAAATATATGCTTACGTACTGTATGCTTATTTGGTCCTCATGATCACCCTGCAGAGCCAATAATTATTGTTACTGCTGCCCTCACTTTTAGATTAAAAATGAAGTGCAAAGGAAATATTTTATGAAGTCAGACTGACAGTACAGATTACAGTCAATGTGCAAATGCAGAATTTCTAACTCTAAAGTACGTTTCGTTATTTTCTTTCATTGTACACTTACAACTATAATGAATCTAGGTAAATATTTTTCTTAAAAAGTAAGTAATTATGCAACCTGTTACCAACTTGGTAAGGACATAATATCACAGAAACAACTTTTAAGTACACAAGTTTTAAGAAGCTCTTACAACAAAGTATTAGTGCTGCTGTTAATGGGTTTACATGCAATACACCTTTTTCCTGTCAGTGTTCATAACTTGAATGACACAATACATCAGAAAAAGAATCCAGAACATTAGTCTCCTAGATGCTCACTCTTAATTCCTTAAATCTGCAAACACATACTTGTTCTCTCATAGTTTACAGTAGAAGAAAAGCCTCCAGAAGAGGTAGCTATTACCAGTAAAACAAAATTAAAAGAAGAAGTCGGGAACAAGAGAAGCCAACCTAAATACTGTCCTCGTTTGTTTTTATCTGAGTGATTCGGTCGACAGTGAAAACAAGCTCATACTCTGTGGATGCATACATTATTTAAATGCCCAAGAAGGAGTTAAAATTTGATTTCTCTACAAGTGTCTATGAATGAAATTTTGGATTTGAACTGACAACAAATTTAGCACACATTACTATTGATAAAAGTACAGCGTATGTGCAGCATGCAGCTAAGTTAGCAAGCTTGTCACAGTGCACAGATTATTTACAAGGACAAATTAAGTCTTGCCAAGGCTTCTGGAGAAGGTCTGCGTCTATGTGAGATGTTCGTTGTCACTGTATAGACTTTTTTGCTCTTCTGTTAAATGTGCCATGACTTTCTTGGCTAGACTAAATGTAAATTATGCCTGTCAAATACTGAAACTCTCATAATTATAATTTGGGGGGGGAAATCATATGAATTAATTACAACTTCAAGCACTGACAGACTAAAATAGCAAGCGTTGTTGGTGATCTAAAACTTCTCACAGAGTGTCCCAGGGAGTGCTTGGCCAGGAGCACAACGAGCTTAAAAAAGGCACATAACCCTTTAGGTCCAGCAGGCAATTAAGACCTGGGAAGAAAAGTCAGACATAAGTATAAAAAGACTTCTCAATAGTTTACATACAATTTTCCTCTAATTAGTGAGAACTGATTTTAATTCTTTCCCCTTCTTTACTGAAACAGGACCGTATGGCATCAAGTTCTGAACATAGCTGTTTTATTAGAGAGAGAGAGAGAGAGAAACAGAGAGGCAGAGGCAGAGACAGAGAGACAAGAGAGAGGGACAGACAGACAGACAGAAGAAACAAGAGACATAGGGAGAGAGACAGAGACAGGGACAAAGAGACAGAAAAACAGATGGATGGGTATACAGATGAACGGGTGAATGGCTGGACAGACAGACAGACAGAGAGAGAGAGCACTCATTAGTTAGACACTATGACACTTCTAGAAATGGGAAAGTCAGTCCTTGTCCATCTGGCAGGCTAATGATTTGTAGGGAATTTTGTTACAGGCAGTACTGATGATGTAAAAGTAAGAAATTTCAAAAGTGTCCGCCCAACGAGATATGAAAAGAAGCAGTCTGGAAAGTGGAGCTTCTGATCCCTAAATTGTAGAAGTGTCATACTCCTCTTGACTTCTGTTTGATCCTTGTGTTACTTGTCAAATGCCTAGGACTAGGGATTTAAATATGCAAGAATGAGTATCAGTATTGTCAAATTATTTCTGTAAAGTAATTTTTAAAGGGTTTTGAAATATTTGAATAGAATTGGCTCTGGCATATTTCTAAGTAATACTTCATTTCTAGTACAATAGTGGTACCAGAGTGTCTTTGACTGTGATTATATTGCTTGAGTATGGTTTGGTAAAGGCTCCAGAAAAGTATATGAAATTCATTTTTCTATTCAAGCAATTAACAAGCAGCAGCAGCAGCATAATAAAATTTAATTTTGTTGAAATTTATCTTACTCCTAGATTTGAGAATATCAACATCTGAAAGAAGTAAACATTTGTGTCTGTGTAAATACATTTAACCCTTCAGTATAATATTTTAGTGTGTTTAGACCATCTAATTATGAAGAGAGGCTTGGAGTTACTTATGCACTTACAAGTAAAATTTAAAAGACCTTTCAGAGTTTGATTTATTTGGATTTATTAGTTTTAATATGTTAGCTTGAAATTTACACAGGGGAATTTCCAAAGAAGGTAGCAAATATATATTTCCCTAACCATTTTTGCACTACAGTAATAATAAGAATGTTTGACATGTGAGAAAAATGTAAGCATTCAGAGTTTTGTTTCCAGTCATCCTGATATTGTTAGTTGAGACAAACTACCTAAAGCTCCTTAAAATTCAAACGTATGGTTATAAGACCTCAGCGGTACCATCAGATTTCCACATATGGTTTCAATTCAAATAAGAAGCAATTTCACAAGCTGACTAGGGGTAACTGTCCCAAGAAACCCCCCCTGAATTCCCTGAATAGTTGTACAAAAAAATAAACAAACAAAAATAAAACCAAATCAAACATTCAAAAACAATAATCCCTGCAAAAATGAAAACTCCAAAGTAAGTCGAAAACGAAAACAAAATCTCTAAGTAGATTAAGTCAAAATTTACATGGAGAAGCTTCTGCTAAATAAAGGATTTCTTCTCTTTGCAGTGGGATGGAACAAACAATTTAGTTAATCCAAAAACCCAAGCCTACAAGAAGCTACATGTGTGCAAATGTTGGAAGGGAGGGAGGGTAATGGTTTTCCCTTTCTGCTTTGCATCTGCAGACCAAGCTTTTATAGAGCAACCTGAAAGTGCCTAGGAAAGCCCAGCCTTGAATTGTGCCAGAGAAGGGCTGCACTTGTAAGACTTAACATCCTGAGAGACTCACAGCACCACTCTCATGCTGGTACACCCTCATGAAGGAATATCTCTACCAGCTGATTTTGTGAAACCAGGCAACTGGCTCCAGTATCTCTCATACTCACAGAAAAGATTCTCTCATTACCTTTCATCTTTCTACAACCCAGTATTTCTCATCAGGAAGTACTTTCTCTCCATTCAGAAGCTGTCCATAAAATAAATCTCCACTCTCCTATTCTACTTTAAAAGCAACATCAGAGACTCACAGTATCATACAGTTCTAGTCTGGGGAAACTTTGTTTTCTTCCAAAGGGCTGTAACAAATGAGTTTGTTTCAAATAATCTCCATGATTTATTCCAGGTTCCTCCAATTTAAGACAACGCTATATGCCAGGAGGCTATAGCAACATTTCCCTTTTTAAAATCTCCTTGCCTATTTTAAATCTTTGGTGATTCCTCTTCGCCCATATTGACAGAAGTGACTCCAGACATAGCGAAGAGTCTAAAGCCATCACAAAATACATGTCTTCAGTATAACTAGACTCACTTATTCTCAGGTTCTTTCGGAGATTGCTGTTATTAGAGTGGAGATCTTTCCCTTCCAGCTGCAATTACTACTTCTGCAAGTAGAGACTGAGCAGAAAGATTCTCAACCAGTACAGGAAAGAGCAAAATAGATAAAGAAGGGAAAAGTTACGGCATGGGGAAAGAGAAGGCAAGGTATTATTTCTCACTGTGGGTAGGGCCTTGTAGGGCCTCAACTCCAGCCAGGAGAGGTGACAAAGGCAGGTGGGAGGGGTAGGTCAGAATGGCCGTAGGATGGAATGGTCACTTAAGCCACACACCAAATGACTGCACTTTTGTCTTATTGTTCTCCTATTATCACCTTCAAATGGTCAGCAATTTTACCTGTGAATTTGTGTCACACCACACTCACCTGATGAAAACCCCATGTGTGAGACAGTGCAGATTGGCTCTCTGTGTGCCCCTCAGTATCTGGCTATGCCTTGCTGTACCGGAATGAGACTTCTGCTGGCTGCATGAAATTCAGTGAGGACCTATGTAATCATGTTAGGACTGCACTTGAGTCATCCAGGCTGCTGGTGGCCCCAAGAGAGCACAATTGCCCTTACAACCACAGTAGACTTTGCCTAAAAAAAAAAGGAGTGCTGCTCAAGGAAGCACAGTGACGAAAGAGCCCCCCATGTCCTTTCCTGTTCTGCTTCTTCCCTGTACTGGCTAATCACTGTAGCAAGAATGAGAGCATAGAAGGGAATGGAGAGAGAAGACAGCCCCAAGTCCTTGTCCCTTCAGTCTTTCTCTTCCCACTTGTAAGCTGAAGGTAGAGTGTTGGTGAGAATACTCATGTGTACCTCAACAAGTGAGGTTGAAACTCTGTATGTGTGTGTGTGTGTGTGTGTGTGTGTGTGTGTGTGTGATAGTTTTGTGCAATGTTTCCACTGTGTGAGTAAGAATGAAAGCACAAGCATGAAGAGGTATGAAATACAAAAATACAAATGAGGTAACTTTGGCAACCCATGCGTACGCGGAATGCTCTCCCATTTGCATTGAAAGCTGGCAGCCATATGAACACTAATGGAAAAATCTATGCAATAATTTAACATTTCAACTTCAGAATAGCATTAAATGGCAAATACCCACCGTGGCAAGTTTATGAAGAAATGGTAGAGAAGGGAAGTCACTTCAAAACTGAGTACCTTTGACTGTTTTTCCTGCATTTTGTAAAGTAGTTCCACATTTTCACTTTGCACTGGACCCCACGAATTAGGTAGACAGTGCTCCTACTTCACTACCCCCATCTCTCACTATGCAGTCTGTAGCTGGGTTGAGTTTATGGCCCAGTTCCCTGCCTCAGAGTCTGCATGGGAAGTTCTTCTCTACCATGTGATCCGGTAAATTAGTTTCAGGACACACAAGGTGTGGACTCAAAGCTGCTTTGATGGTGGTTGATGGAACCAAAGAGTAGGGGACATTTCTCCTAATTTATCACGTTTCCAACAGGGTTTTTTTTTTCCTTCTTCTTCTTCTTTTGCTTGTTTGTTTATTTATTTATTTTTATGGCCAACTCAGCCTGCTTTGAGGGCAGGGCTGGTGCAGCATGTGGTGCTGGGGATCGAACTGCGGTCCCTGCAGCCACCTAAGCTTTCCTAAGCAGGCGCTTTAGACCACTGAGCCATCCTGCCGGGCTCTCCAACAGGTTTTAAAGGCAATATATTTACAAGATAATTGTTAGGACCATGGTTAAAAATGACCTGAGGATCTCTTGTGAAACACTATACTGAAATATGCGCATTAACAAACCATGAGGCCATGTTTTGAGTGTACAGAAAACAGAACCTTTATATAGGAGTCAGGACAGAGTAAACACATTGCAGAACATTCAGGAAAAATTCCCAGGCTTCTTCTGTGTCCTACAGTTAGTGGCAGATATGTCAATGAAATCACTGGCCTTCTCATGTTGCTATCTTCCAATTATTTTTTTTTTTTTCACAAAGAGTAACAAGCAGAGAAATGGGGGTGCACAGATGGTACAGAAGCTCTGAGAAGAGGATGAGGCAGTAGCTGGTGGTGCCAGCTTGACTTACACAGAATCAAAAACTGTCTTTTGTGTTGCAGAGGGCAAAAGAATGCTCATTTTCCCTTAAGTGGCCTGTGCTCCTGTTGACTTTGGGCTCTTCAGGTTGACTTCTTTCTGGGCACAAAATCAAGTTTCCTCATTCCTTGGTCCCTCTCCAGAGGAAATAATTAAGTCCAGTGGCTCCAGTTTTACCACCTAGCATTCTGTCCAGCAAGTGGACTCCTTGGAAAGATGATAAAAGAGAAATGTTAATGGAGAGAGGTGGCCAAGGCACAGAGCTTGCTCATCCTAAGTGCAAGCCTCGTTTCCTGGCCATGCTCAGTGGCCTGTGTCCTCCACTCTAAGTATAGAACACCAGGGTTTCCCTCACACCTGACCTCTCATTCTGCCAGCTCCTGAGAGGGACTCTGCTCACATTTAAGTTCTGCCTTTAAATAAAGTATCTCAGCCATTCTTTCAAAAGACTGGCATTTTAAAGTATGCTAATGAGGTTTGATTACACAATACTTGCTGCTAAGTTACTATGTATAAGCTGAAATTTCCATCCTCGGAATAATCAGATGAGAAAGGTTATCCCCGGTCACTGTATATTTGGGGTTCGAAATAAGGAAACTCCAGACTGAAAATCTTATTTTGGGGATGGAAAAGACACGGGAAGTCAGATGCCTCCCAGAGAAGAGTCGCTTTGATTTCAGACAGCTCAGGAGCAGCTGCACACGGGCCTGCTTTTCGCTGATTCATAATAAAATGGCTTTAAGGAGCAGGGGTCGCCCCTGCTCCTATGTCATGAAGAGACTGTTTACAGATTTTGATCACATGTGATTCTCCCTGTTGTCACCTTGACCTGTCTTGTCATTCCATCGCAAGCAGTCAGAATCAGCTTTCCACCGTTGCCTGCTCAGACACATTCCCAGACAACCCTTGGACTTCAGAAGCCTCTGACCACCTTAGCCAAGGCCCTTTGCAATCTATGCCACACATTCTCTCTCTGCCCTTTGTTTAAATTACAGTTCTAACACTCAGGCTTGTCTGCCTGACAGCTACCCACAAGGCCAGGGACTTCGTTCTCTCATTCATTTAGCACTGAATGCTGAGAGTTCTTTCTTTGCTCTTCTGTTATGGAAAATGTTGGTTGAATGCCAACTATTCGGAGCTGGGGAGATAGCTCAGTAGAGTAAGCTCTTGCCTGGAAAGCACAAGGGCCTGAGTTCAATCCCTGGTACTGCAAAAAAAAAAAAAAAAAAAAAAAAAAAAAAAAAAAAAAAAA
>PVJA010000126.1:197789-228181 GCA_004027025.1 Myocastor coypus | reverse complement strand
TCTTCCCTCCCCTCTCCCGTCCCCTCCCCTCCCTCCTCTCCTGTCCTCTCTTCTCTCCTCTCCTCTCCCCTTCTCTCTGTCTTCTCTTCTCCTCTTCTCTTTTCCTTTCTTTTTTTCTCTTCTCTTTTATTTTCCAGAAGAATGGAAGACCTGAGAAAACAGGAGCATGTGAGCCCCAGCAGCTAACACTAAAAGAGTGAACCAAGGGAAAATATGGGTTTTCTGCCTGAAAGGGGAAACTTTGGATAAAGAGGAGAAAACTGTCCACTGGAAGGAAAACCAAACAAACAACAATAACCCAGTGAAGACCTTTGTTTAGACAATGATTATTCTCATGTGGACACTTACTAATCTTTGCATGTAGATTCCCAAAGCCACAGGCAGGGAAGTTTCTAGAATATGTGTCACAGTACTGGACAGACAAACACTATTGCTGGCTATGAGTGAGGGCGAAGGAAGGTGAAAGCAGGACAACAATCAAACCTCTTGGCCCTGGGCAAAAGGGGCTGATATGAGGCCAGCAGCCTCTTCATCCACGGGTAGATGCACAGACCTGGGAAGGCACAGCACTCCTTTGTTTTCCCATCACTCAGAATTAGTCTTGCAGCAGGTGTCGTGTGCCAGGATAAATGGGTAAGCAAGACTGACACAGTCTCTTGCCCAAGAGTAGACAAAATGTCAAAGTAGTATGTGTTAAAATGCCAATTAAAGGCCTGAACATAGACATGGTACAGGGCACTTTATGCCTCAGTGGAGGGTTATAAGAAACTGTCAAGTGAAGCAGCTCAGACCAAGGAAACAGCAACACTGAGAATCATATTTTTCAGATAATAAAACAAAAAGTCAACATCCCAAACTGATGAATAGTCACCTACATCCTTCAGTGCCACAAGCATTAGCATTTTTAATATTGTTTAACATGTTGCCACTTTGGGTAAATTGTATAACTAAGAAAAGGTATCCATTTTTAGAAAATATTAGGACCAGAAAGATACAAATGTTCGCATATTACATGCTTGGATGTTCCTTTTTTAATTATTAAATAACATTTGCTTATTAAGTAACATTTAATATGGAAGACTTATTCAATATATCCCTATTGTGGGGCTGAGCTCTACCAGAAGCTAGCTAGATTCCTACACCTTCCCACCACCAAGAGTAGAAAGCTACCCATTGAAAGAAAAATTGGTGCACTTAGAAAAGTGGGAAGGCAGCTAGTCTACTCACAGGAACTCACAGAAGCCATCCGATTTATAGAAGTAGTACAAAAGCCAAACAACATGCACCCATAGATTTTGCCAGGCTTTAGTACACCCAAAGCACAAGATATGTTGAATTTGTTTGGTGCTGGGATTGGGGAAGATCAATTTCTTTCTGCTCTTGATGAAAGATGGAGAAATATCTTCTCTTAAACAAAACCCCAAGACCATCCATGCTGAGCTCTTGAAGCTGGTGAAAAAGCACGCTGCGCAGCAGACATGCCCTGTACCGGAAGATGCTGGACAACCCCAGCCGGCTGCCCACCAAGTGTCCTGGCAAGGGTGCCTGGTCCATCCCATGGAAGTGGCTGTTTGGGGCAACTGCTGTCGCCCTGGGGGTTGTGGCTCTCTCTGTGGTCATCGCTGCCAGGAACTGACCACCCAGGTGGCCGCCACCCTCTCCACACACCGTGGACCCTATCCTGACCCTCCCAGGCTCCCTGTCCACTGTCCACTCTGGCCTCGCCCCTTCCCCGGGCCAGGGCAGCAAGGATGGGGTCTTGCGGCCCAGCGAGTGTGGGGTTAAGGCCCCGGGAGGGCTGTATGGCGTGGCCTGGAGGGAGGGTGCGTGGGGGCCCTGCTCCTCCAGACCCGCTCCCCGCCCGCCCTGTTCCCTGTCCCCAGGGTCAGGCCTCAGTTTCTCCTCTCTGCAGCCGGGGGTGGCCCTCCCCCAGCACCAGCCTCCTACCCACCTGTTGCCCTCCCCAGGTCCCCACAGTGAAATAAAGCCTCCCACCCACAAAAAAAAAAAAAAAAAAAAAAAAAAAAAGGAAGAATTCTTAAAAGCCCATTACAAACTTTCAGGTTTAACATGACATCACATAACTGCATGTATTGGTAAAAACTCATTGACATTTTGAATTGCAATTCATTTTACAAAGACACAAAGCCCGACTTTACAAAACAACAGCTATGTGTCATTTGCAATCTCAGCAGCAGTATCACCTTGAGTGTGCACATGGAAGTCGTAACGATGTTGCAATGTATGCATCCTGTAGCTGAAATCTCTACATTTGTCCTCACCACATTCCTCGTTGTCAGATACTCTTTCATTTCTGAATGTTTTCAGACTTTCAAAGATAAAACAATAATAATATTCTTTCAAACATGTTAAAGAATTTTTACAGTTTTCTTAGAAATTTATTCTGAGTATATTTTGAAGTCTTTTGGGATTGAAGACAGATCTTATTATGTTGTCCACATGATTCGCAACATAAGCTGACACCATAGGTAGCATTCTTTTCTAGGAAGTGATGGACAGTGGTTGAAGGATGTTACTCCTAAACTAAAGAACTGCAACGTGCTTGCCAGTGAGGAGAGAAGCTTTTCAGTGTAACCCAGGGTGGTTCTATTACATGTAGCTTGGCTGCAAGCTTTAGCAACATTTCTCTAAGGGTAGGCACCACAGAGAGACAGAAGATTTGCAGATGGAGAACACCAGGTATGCTTTAGCACCACGTAGGGCAATGGTTTACCTCTGTGGGCACGACAACTGTGGCAGCCAGGTGCCTGTGGTTTCCAGGAGAAGCTAGCTCTTCTTGCACCTTAGATTGCATACATTGGAAGCCTATTGTTCCACAAGGTGTCAAATGAAGGCAAAATGGTGGAGAAACTTTAGGCAATTAGTGCTCTTAACCTGTTAACTTGTTTTAAAATTTGATCAAAAATGAAAAAGACACTTCCTTTGCAAAAGACTCATGAGAATTAACCTAGCACAGGTGGCTGCATTTCACCTAATGGCAGTGCCCACTCTAAGAAAATCCAGTCTGAAATCTTTGCTGGGTGAATCTAAAAATAAGTATTTTCACACAGAAAATAAAAGTGTAATGTGGAATAGGTATTTTACAACAATCATTGATATTCTAAAGAATTCCTATGGAATACGATAAAAACCAGTTGTACAATTTTACACAGAAATTTAGAAATCTAACAATATACAAAATTGTAGCAGATCAATCCTATGGCATTATTCCTTATATCTTAGTATCTTTTATTGCACTTTTCTTGTTTTTTAAAAAATAAACATTTACTTGAGAGAGTATAGCAAAAACTGAAATGACATTAGAAGCAGCACACATCTAAAAGACCAGAACACAAGGCATTCCAAGCATGGTTATAATAATACACATTGCTATCCTTGGTATCAAAAACCTGTTGGTGATTTCTAGGATCACTGTCTAATTCATCCTGTGTATATAAGTACATGGCTTTGTTGCTGCCATGTTTCCTAACTTTTCTGCTTGCTATCTCTTTGTTGTTTAATCCTAAAGTTCATGATTTCCATTTCACTGTGTTATGCCTTTCCATTTGTAATTCTTCTTTTGATTCCTTACACGAGGGAGACTATCCAATATTTATACATGTAGGTATGGTTTATTTCACTTATGAGTATATGTTCAAGATATATCCACTTATATATGAAGTCTTTGAGTTTATCACTCTTTATAGCTGAGTAATATGCCATTGTATAAAAAAACACATCTTTTTCAACCATTCTTTAAGTGATGGGCATTTTGGTTGTTTCCGAGATTTGGCTGTCACAAATTGTACTTGATTTGATATTAAGAAAGACAGTGATGTTAAGCTCAAGTATGTACGATATAGAGTAATATTATCACTAAGCTTCTCTTCTGGAGGTATAACAACTTAGGTCTATAAAGATAGCCACTATTTTGACCCTAGTCCTTCAAGGTCAGTGAGGACTCAGGACATGAGAAAACCTGTACTGTAATATCCTATAACTCAGTGGTGTTGCAAATTTTTTGTTCAAGGAGATTTTAGGGCTAGAGAGGAAAGAGATCAATGATGTATAGTGTGCCTAAGGAGAGTCACCTAGATAGAAAACATTCTCTCTGGCTTTCACATAGAGTAAACTGGTCAGTCAATAGCCATAACTCAGCCAGATGGCTGACACTGACAAAAGTTCTACAAAACAATGTATATGGTTTCAAGGTAAATCCTGAGGGGATTTCATTGACCTTATCAGATAGACAAAAGTTACATGTTCTATTATATAGATCTTGCTTTAACTTGCTCTTAACCACCCAGCAGAAAAGTTTGACCATGAGGCATAAAATGTAAAGCCAGATAAGTATGCTGCGCTGTAAAAGGCTCAAGTCAACAGCTTCCAACACTGCCCATTTTGCTGATAACCCACTACTATTATGGAATATTGGACTATGCATACAATTACTTCCTCTGAGCTCCATGAGAAGAAATATTTGCACCAATAGTGTTTAGAAAAGTTATCATATCTGCATCTTGTACTCTAATCAACTACTATGAAGACAATATGCAATGTATTAATTATTGTGGCTGTCCTACTAACCCGTTTTGAAACTGTTCCATTGTTATTCCTTATTAAAAGCAATAAAATTATAAAAAAACAAAAATAAATAACACCTTTTTTTAAAAAATGAAGTTTCAATGTATAATTTTTTAAAAAAAGAAAAGTATGTTTGGGATATTACATTGACATGGAGGGTCTAATGCCAGGAATAACTAGTGAAGAGGAAAAAGGAATCTCCACTTCATGCTTAAATAATTGTTATGTTCTTTCTTTTTAACATAAATATTCTGTCGGTCTTACAGTTAGGATACCATTAGCTGTCCTGAATATTTTCTGAGTGATTGTGCAGAAAAATTACGCCATAAAGTGGTTTACATACAAGATTATGCAAATGAATGTGTTAAACCCTGGGGCTTTCCTATGTGTGAGAATTCCTAGATATAGAAGCATGCTCTTTCCTAGAAATTCTGTGGATGGATTTCTCCCCTCCAGTCTCCAACGGAAAAGGAAACTTCTAAAATCCACTTAACATTTCAAATCAATTAAAATTTTAAAAGCTGGTTAATTTCTGGCGTCCAGGCTCATTGTTTACAGAGCACCCAGCCTGCTGGGCTGGGAGGGTTTTATTTGGATTCTGAGTCTTTGTGGGTCATTAACCCCATTTTTCATGTCGCACGGCCCTTCCGTGCTCTCCCGTGCCCACCATCCGCATGGTCAGAATGATGGAAATGAGGGCACTCAGCCAAGCTTTGCAAAAATGACTTCATCTTCTGTGTATCCAGTTCCTCTAAGGCAGAGGTTTCCTGAGAGCCATCAATAAAGGCACAGTCCCTGCCTCCCTTGACTGAGCCTCGCCGTTAGGTGAATCAAGCAAATTTCCTCTGAATCCTACTTGTATGTTTGGCGTAATCATAAAAATAGGAAGCTACCTAATAGTAAGAAAATATTGACTGTGTAAAAAAATTCATCATTTAAAATGTTATTCCATAAGGTCATATTAGTTATATCCCAGATACTTTTTACTCTTAGGAAATAAGGATACTTTATCTCCTAGACATCACTGGAAGAAAGCTAATAAAATATTCAAATACTACTGAGCATGGTGGGGCATACCTATAATCCCAGCATTCTGGAATGCTAAGGACAAAGTGTCTTAAATTAGAACCTAGGTTGGACAATTTAGCAGCTTGACAAAATCTAGTCTAGCTATTTAAATATTAAAAAAAAAAAACTATTGGGCTGTAACATAATGCTATGGCTCTCCATTCTGCCCCTAGGACTGAAATAAAAAAATGCATTGAGAAAAGTGTGATGAAAGAAATTTCTTCTTATAAAAAACTAGAAGCCATTTAATTTTTTTCTATACATCACACTACATAAAATAATGATGCTATCGTGTATTAAATAACCTCTATGCATTAGGCACAATGTCAAGTGCTTGTATGGTTTATATCAAGTCCCTTTACTTGCCAGGGAGTCAGGTTTTGTTGGTCATAAGGAAAAGAATAAAATCCCACAGCTAATAAGTAGCAGAGACAGAACTCCAACCCACAAAATTTTAGTATCAAACTGTGGTCAAGCCATACATCATATCATTGCTCAGTATCTTAAAAGATAAAACAATTCTGGTGGGACAAATCTAACCAGAAACATCTAATAAAATATACTGAAGCATGGGAAGGATAAGAGAAAGAAAGAAGAAAATCATTTTTAAGCTCAAATTCAAGCTCAGTTTGATACTTCTGCATGTAGGGCAGCTGGAAATAATTCTGTTCTTCTTTCTCTTGTTTTTACTTTTTTACCATAAAAAAGAGTTAGAGTTGGAAAAGGATTAATTGCCCACCTGAAAGATCTAATTATATGCCATCTAACAGAAGAAAATATATTAAAGATAAAATAGTTTAACATATTTTGCATTCTATTATATATAAAAATAATAGGTATAGCATATTATAGAGCATATGTCAAGGACAAACTGAGTAGTTTTTGGCAACCAAAGCCCTCCTTCCCACCAAAAAAAGGGTCAGATAAGTATATATCCAAGCAATTTTTCAACTGGCCACCTGGATATTGTTTCTGAGGTAATGGAATTTAATATGATCAGTAAGAGAAACTGTTAGGGGGGGAGGGGGACTCACCTTTAGAATGAAAGAATTTGTATATTGTTTATGCTTATTTAAAAGTTACAACCATGAAAAGGAATCCTATGGTGTCTGATCTAATTTTCACAGGGACAGTATCTACAAAATCCACAAAATCCACTGTCAATGTAGCTCAAGCTGCTGCTTACGGAAGAAAAACTGCTTTGATATCTTATTGTGTCAAAGGAAAACATTTCACTGTGTGAAATATTGATTAAAATCTTAACATAAAATTGGTACTTTCTGAAAGAAACTTGTAAAGGTGACAAAGAGAATTACAAAGAAAATCCAAAGATTGCTTTCTAAAGGTTGCTTTCAAAAGCCTGATCTTTAAAGAAAGTCTTGTGGAAAAATGTATATTACAGGTTAAGACCTTCGTCAATATATTTTTTGTTAATGATATCAATATAGTTTTCTCATATTGCTGTTATTATTTTATATTTTAGGTCAAAAAACAGTCAATTTTTTGATTAATGAAATGAATGCATTTGATTTCTAACTTTGAGACTGAGGAAAATCAATAATGAATATAGTCAAAGAAGACCTACGATTCTATCTGGAATTGTGAATTCTGTAACAGATTTATAAAATACTGCACTACTAGTAACATATTACCATAATGAAATCACATCCATATTTGGAGAAATCCTATTCATTTAAGAAATGTGAAAACCTGTAAAAACAATAAAAAATTGTTCAAAACTATTAAGCAATAAGAGCTATGTGGTGGTTTTTATTATGAGAGATATTTTGGGAAAGATTTGAAAGACGTAAAAATTATCCTGGAAAGAGTCTTACTACTTTTGAGAAAGTGGGGTGAGCTCGGGAGATGATTACAACTGGATGGAAGCAGGAGGACTAGAGCCTCAGCTAACTTATTCTGAGCTCTTCAGAGCAATATCAGAGCTGAGGTCTGCGTCTTACCAGGCTGCCTCCTGTGCTTTTCCCAAATAACTTTTACCCAGCCCTCCTATTTATGACGCACCCACTCTGACTACTGCTTTAAAAAAATAAAGGTCTACACTTGAAGATGCGTTATGCCCATGTACCAACTACCCATCATGAAGGCAATCATGGGAGCACGGACTAAAAAACATAAAAGTTAAGCAAGGATGGGCACACACATGCAGAGCTCTGGGATTAAGAGAGACTTACTCAATACTGCCATGCCTGAAGCATGTCTGCAGGTGTTCACGTTGTTTGAATGTATGTGTGAAGAAATAGAGCACATGTATTCACTCTTGGAAAGCAGAAAGAGCCAAGAAATCGCAGCTAAAACCACGACGACCATTGTTGTGATCGATAAAACAAAAGAGGGTGAGAAAGAGAGAAGTTCTGATTCTAACTCTATCAATATCACATGTGACTACAGAGGGACATCCTTCCTGGGCGTTCTAGATGCCGCCAGGAGTAATTGCTGAGGGCAGTAGAGATGGGCATTTGGAAGATCTTGGATTCAAATGTTGAACTTATTCTAGCTATGTGATCCTGGAAAAATACTTCAACTTTGAATTTACTTCTGCAGCGAAAAATAAGAGAATCAAATTCTTTGTTGAGCCATAGGATTGAGTAAAGACATGCAACCTTGGTGTTTCAATTGTGGATGGAGCTTAGTACGCACTCCACACATTTAGAAGCGAATAAAAACAGGTTTGGTCTACAGTGTTCGGGAACCCCATGTGGTTTTCTGATCTCCAGATAAGTTTGCAACAATATCAATTTCCCCAAGGTCCCCTAGTCCTCTACCAGCTTTCTTCTGCTTGGTGGGCTTTGCCCTTATTCATTTGACCGAAACAGGAAGCCATTGGAAAATGGGATAAAAATGTGATACATTAGACCGTCCATGATGCATCGCCATTTAGACCGTCCATGATGCATCACCATTTTCTTCTGGGCTCATTCCCATCCACGTAGCAATGAGTTTGTCTAAAACTAAGACAAACTGTGAAGATTTTCGCTTGCAGGTGGTGCTCAAGATCTTATGTAAGCATCGCAAACAACATTTCACAGAACAATCACATGCTGCGGAGGACGTAAATGGCGTCTTCCTGTGCACTTTTCGTTTTTGACTGGGTTTTCGACTTTGCCCTCCCAATAGTTTTATATTGTATAGCCTAACACATTCAATTATGGCCCTAATACAGAGATTTGTGACTAACATTTGTTCCTTTGGGTTGTGGTCAGAAGCATTAGCCCTGCACGACATATACTATGAAGTAGAGCATATTTTCTAGCTGTGACCTTTGTTACACCTGGTATCAACAAGCAATTTAAACACCAGCACTGCACAGGATCAGGCTAAAGATAAAGAGGCTCATCTCACACGCAAGGTCTCTAGGTGATATTTAATTGAATTGCCTACTTTATCTTAAAAATAATGGCTCCTTTACCCTCTTGGCTCAGTCAATATATATCTATTTCTTCAAATTCTGATTCTATATACAGTATAATTTTGTTTACTTATTCTTTTAAAATCATTTCATTAATTTCTTTTTTTTTCATTGAAAGTGGCAATTTTGCTTGCATTAAAATCATTTACAAAAATCTGAAGACATACTTCCTGAAACTGGTACAAATTATTATTTTTTTTTCTGTTATTGGCTTTTGCTCCAAAGATCACAGCTGAGAAATACTGTATAGAATAAAAATCGGATTGGATTCAGAAAAGTACTCTACAGTGCTAATTTCCAACTGGCAGTATTTACAGAAAGAAAAAAAAAAGTTACTTTAAAATTTTAGTTAATTTGCAGGTCAGCCTCAAGTACCCTAAAATGCAAAATCCTCTCTGGATTGAAAGACACAGATGCACTGCAGTTGGTAAGGCGGGGTTCTCTGGAGGACTGCATGCAGGCCACTTGATTATTTTCTGATGCATTGGAAAAGTATAATTTTTGGTTATGATGATTGATGCTGGGCAGCAAATGCAAAAGTGTAATATCGTTGGTATTTCAATCCTTCATGCTCCTTAAGTACTTCTTAGAATGTCGTGTCTAAGCAACTAATGTCACCTATAACTTCAGCTGTGCCTTATGTCCTTATTCCTTCACCTGCATACATCCATCAAGTGTGCAGAATGTCTCTGCCACTCCCAGCTCCTTCACTGGCAGCCCACGACAGTATGGCACCTTTGCCCAGCTGATCTTGCTTCTGCCCGGTTGTTACCAACATAAATGCCTTCAGCAACCAGAGAAATAAAGCTAATGCCCACGCAGGTAAAAGATGAGCATTGCTAGGTGTAAAAATATATACTTAGAGACCCTTACAATGCAACATAGAATTAATATTATTCTGCAATTTGTTGCCTATTATTTTAAAAACCTGAGCTCTACTTTCCTGTGAACAGTTGGTCTGCTTTGCTTTAAATTAAAGAAAAAAAAAATCATATGCCTAGGTATGTTAGCAGTGGAAGCATTTCCTCAAATTTCTAGGCATGGAAGAGTAGCCTGGTCAGATCAGAGCCAGTCTGTGGTGAGGCTGGAGCTGTCTGTGGCCCAGCTCTGGTTTCATCTGGGTTTTGGAATTTGACTTGGGCAACATGGGTTCTGTGACCACTGAACCCTGATAATCGGCCTGAGATTTGGTTCCTCGTGTGTCAGTGCTTCAGTGATCCTTGGACTCAGGCAAGTGTTTCAGGACACCTTTTGGCTTCCAGAGCAAGGCTGCCTGCCAGCCTGCGCCATAGCACCACTTGGGTCTGGTGGCTGTCACAGTGTGCCGCATGGAGCGACACAGCCCCTGCCCTCTGCACCCCTGTGCTTCACAGTTATTGTCTTGTCTATTCTAATCTTGAATTGAAGCTATTTTTTTTTCTTATAGAAAAACAAAGTACTCTAAATTCTATTGACACATATTAATGGTCACTCGTATCACAGCATACAGACTAAAATCAATACACAAAATGAACAGTGTATAGGAACATACTTGAGAGCTATATGAATCACCTATTTTATTCAAAATCTTCTGTTTCTTACCATGTCTTTATGGAGAAAAAAAAATTGGAGATTTTCCAGTAGGTTTTTAAAGTACTGTAGCGCCCCCAAACTTAATATCTGCCCAGAAAAAAAGAAGTGCTTAAAAATAGTTGTTGGCACAAAAGAATTTGTCCTATGAGCTGAGAGTTTGGCTGTTCACGCCCCTACATCAGCATTTCAGCATGTTTTCCTCTAGATGAGTACTTCTGTGAGCATTCAGAACATTGCACTACAAAAGAGTTTAAGTTTAAAATTAAGAGACTTCAGAATTGTAACCATTTTTAGAAAAAGATCAAGAAGAGTAATGGTGAACGTGTTAGAGTATGGGTACCCAAACGACAACCCCAAGAGCCAACATTGCAGTTAAATCTGAATACTGATGCTTTAGTTCAGGTGTAAAAAGAAAACATGCAATAACAACTTTTCTCTTAAAAGAAAAACAAATAATATACATACTATAGTTTCCCCACCAGTGGCCTATGAGAACAGATGTAGAAGTGGTATTTACGAATTTTTTAATTATCTGTGGAAGGAAGGGAGGGAGGAAGTGAAGAAGGGAGGGGGAGGGAGGGAGGGAGGGAAGGGAGGAGGAGGAAGGGAGGAGCGATGCGGAGGGAGGAGGAGGAAGGGAGGAGGGACGGGGAGGAGGATAGGTCATTGCAGAGTGGGAAGAGCTATCCCTTTCTTTTGCCACCTTGGTAACCTGACCTTGGCTGAGATGGAGGTGGTTTCACAGCACAAACCCTGGGGTTGGGGGATTGGGGGAGCGTGCATTGGACTCCACCGGCCTCCTAAAGTGCAGAGGGTCTGGGAGTACAAAGAGAAGGACAAATGAGTTCCCTGTGCAGCTAAGGCTCTGTTTCTTTACCCAAACAGCACTTCTTCTCCCACCTCCACCAAATCAGGAATGTCTGCTCTAGGAGTGACACACAATTTCCAGAAGTGCAAACCAAAACTATACAGTTCACCAGGGCTGAGCAACTGCTCCTGCACTGTTTGAAAATCAGAATGTCTGCCATTTGCTAACAGATCTAACATGATGAAAATGATAGGTTTGATTTGTACCCTTTATCCACAAGTTCATCCTAAATCTGCTTTGCACAGATCTCTTTCTCGCTCCCACTCTTTGTCAGTCTTTGGTCTGTTCGGATGTACAAGCTGTCTTAGCAGCTGGAACGACACTGGCTTTACCCACAGCACTTCCACCTTCCCGATCTTCTGCCCTGTGTGTTAACATCTACCTGTGTGCATCTTCTGCAGTTGCTGTAATTCCTCTTAAAACTTTTCTTTCCCGTTGATATGTGTTTGGCAAGAATCTGTTGAATATAAAAAAGTTAAAAGACACTAGAGTGATTTAATAAGATTAACTTATTCAGAGTTAAAATAGACTTAGCTTCCTTTTTTTTTCTTTTTTTATTTTTGTTTGTTTGTTTGTTTGTTTGTTTTGTGGCTGGCTCAGCCCACCCTGGAGACAGGGCTGGTGTAAAATATAATGCTGGCAATCAAACCAAGGTCCCTGCATGTTTGCCTAAGTTTGCCTAAGCAGGCACTTTAGGCCTCTGGGCTACCTCCCTGGGCCAGCTTCCTTCTTTTTAAAACTAGCATATGTCTGCAGTGCATGCAGCATGCGATCCTTTTAGGGAATGGGCATTTGTGCACAGTGTGTCTCTTTTAAGTCTCTTCTTCCTCCAACTTCTCTCTTTCTTTAATTCATCTTTTCCAAATTTCATCTTTATTGACATTTTTGACCTTACTGCATGTTATGGAATGTAATGTTTACATGAGGTTGTGTAGCAGTTTTCAATTTGGCATGATCCACTAGAGCCTCTGTTAACTTACCTTTAGTTTATCTAATGCATAAATATATTAGAGTTATATGTTGAGTACCTCATTTGACTAAAATAACCCAGATAGAGCTGGGAGACAGCTCAGTGACATAAGTACCTGCATGGCATGCATAAGGTCTCTAGTTCAACCCCAGTGCCATAAAAAATAAATAAAATAAAATAATCCAAATAGCTTAGAATATGGGTTATTGACATTGCTTTTGAAAATAATAACAAGGACAGAGACATTAACTTCACTAATAAAGTAATAGTTTGAAATCTAAAAACGTAAGTGACTGAGACTCTTAGAACAAGAAATGATTGTTAGAAGGAAAATGATGGTGAATTTCTTTGCCACCTGAGAAAGTCAAGCCTGCATGAAAGGTTTATAGGATCAATGTATATTTTAGAAACCTTCCCAAGGAATCAGAGAAGGTGGGAAAAATTGTCAAAAACTTGCTTTAGTAGAACTTTTTTTTTTTTTTTTTGTCTTTTTGAGACAGGGTCTCGCTATGCAGCTCAGGCTGGCCTTAAGCTCACTTTTGCAGCCCAGGCTGGTCTCGAACTCGCACTGATCCTCCTGCCTCAGCCTCCCAAGTGCTGGGATTACAGGCATGCGCCACCACACCCGGCTAGTAGAACTTTTGATCCTAAACAATCCGCAGCATTCAGCATTTTTCTTACTTTATCTTTATTTATATTTTACTGACATGTGTTGGGCTGGGGAGATACTTCAGTAGTCTAAGTGCCTGCCTTGCAAGCGCTAGGACCAGTTTCTATCCCTGGTACTACATGCCATGTTGGCCCAGCAAACTCGGGTGTTCAGTGCTGGCCACCCAAATCAGGCATGGTGGTGCATGACTATAATCCCAGTGCTGTGGAGGCTGAGAGAAGAGGATCACTATGAGTGAATTTGAACTGCATTGAGAGACCTTGTACCCCAAAATAAATAAATAAATAAATAAATAAATAAATAAATAAATAAATAAATTTAAAACCATGTGTTATAATCTGTATGGATAATTAGAGGAGAGGAGATATTTTATTAAAGGTAAACTCATTTAGTATTTACTATTACAATAGACTGAATTCTTGATACAACTATATACACACAAATCCAACATTTTTGAGTTTTTACCACAAATCCATTTACTTCTCTGGCACTAGTAATTCAAAGGCCAATAACTCACTGCTTGTAGCCTGAGAAGCACAACATTCCAGTGGGAGAATCATGCGTAGAATTCACTCCTTGTAAGTGAATTTTTCCCTCAGGACCACAGCGAAGCATCTTATCTCTGGAGCCTTCATTGCTCTAAATGCAGAGCAATTTGATCACTTCCTTGGACAGCTCCATCCCATGCTCACCCGTCTCATTCTAGTCCATGCGGACCATGCCAGTATTATTGGCAATAGGTCTTTCTCTGCAAGTACAGTGGGACTATTCTTAAAATAAAAGTATTTTGTTGTTTTTCGACTATGTGTTTTGGTACACAGTGCACAGTTTGCTTTCTAACAAGCAGCCCAACGTGTCTTCAGTAAATGAGTGCTGTGATCACGTTCGCTGTCTTTGCAGAGAGAACAAAAAGCTGAAGTATTAATTTCAGCCAAGTGGAAAGCATCATGCAGGAGATGACCTTCAGCTTGGAAGGACAAGGATGAGACAAATTATGTTGGTACACCATCAGATAAGGCGCAGCAGATTTCTAAGATGATTCTAAATGCTTTCAGCTACATTGCTTAAAGCATCCAAATACAATGAAAAGACAGCTTGTCAGCGTAGGGTAGAAATTACCCAGGGAAATATGTCAAAACTCAATTTGGAGAATGGATTTATTTTCCAAACAGGCTAAGCAAGAATTTATGAAAGGAAGAGGGAAGGAAGCTGGCAGCAGCAAACTTGTTCCCTGAACACCCTTTTTCCATGGTGTGCCTAGGCTTCTCCTCTGGATTTCAGCACGCAGCTGAATCTGCATGAGGAGTTGATGTGTTTAATCCTTTAGTGCATGCAAGGTGTGCTGGCAGCCCTGCAGTAGCATGTCACATGGTTGGCAGGGCTTGTCACACCTTGGGTTCTGCTAGCACAGAGTTTGTCACTGGCCCTCAACCTACTGTTCATTCTTCCTTGGAGGAAGCACAATACCTCCTAATTCTTCCTCAGTTATATTCCCACGCAGAGAGCCGAGTGAGGTAATCTTGCCTAAAAATAGTGGTGACGTGGCAGGGCATGATTGTAGAAAATTTGACTTAGAGTGGCCCAAAGAACCTAAATCTCCTGTGAAATAAGCTACAGTAGCAGGTTTACTGTAATTTTAATGACAGCATTCTGATGTGTGACCACAGAAATGATGCATCTCAGTGTGTATACATTGGCAACAAACCAGCCCAAAGCCAGCTCACAGAAAGAAGAATTTTAATATAATAATACATTAATTGCATTAAAATAGTGTTATATTTTTTTCTTAATTCAGTCATTGAAGGGCTGAAAGCTGGTAGACAGGTACATTTTTAACTGTTTTCCAAACTGTGCTACCTTTTAAAGAACCATACCACGCAAGCCACAAAAAGAGGACACATCAGCTATGCTTTTGGGTCCACATGGAAAGTAACCATGATTTTACTCTCTATTTTTTTTTTACCAGAATATATCTGAATTATTTGTTTTCTAGTTGGCTAGCCAACAGTTTGTTGTTGTTGTTGTTTTTCAGTGTTTAGAAATTTAGAAGCTGGCCAGTGGTAGTGGTAGACATGTTCAAAAAGACAACACTAGCCCAGGACTATGCCTCCAAATTATTCTCTAGCTGCATGTTTGTATGGATAGCATATCCAATATTTTAAAAGATCAATCATTAAGGGATCAATACACAGAGAAAGAGTTAATTTTTTTATACCAGGAATCAAACTCGGACCAAGGTTTTCCACTGAGCTACATCCCTGACTGTAAAAAAGCTAAAACTGGGCCATGCCAGAACATCACAGCACTAAGCACCTGCTTAGGCAAACACAGGGACCAGTGCTTGATCCCCGGCACCACATGCTATGACGGCCCCAAGCCCAGGCACACTGAGCTGGCCACAGAGATGTGAGTGGTGGTGCACACCTGTAATCCCAACAGTGAGCAGTTTGAAAACAAGAGGATCAGTATGAGCACAAACTGTGCTGAGTCACTGTGCCCAATACATTAAAAAAATGCGGCACATGAAGATGTTAATAACGTGTGAATAGTAAACTTAGAATAAAAAAAGACTACCGAAATTTTTATAGTGTCTACAGAATTTTGAGGTACAAAATCAAATCAAGACTTTTTCTTTCTCTGAAGCAGAGGGACTAACAATTGGCGAAAGGTTGGAATAGAGGAGAATCCATGACTTTCCAAACTACAAAGATTAGGGATGGAATGACGTGAACAACACTTAAACAGCTTACCTGAATTATCTTGAGTAGAGCTATTTCAAAAGAAGTTGTGGATAACTCTTAACTGTTGTAAAAATTTTTTTTTTAAAAGTTGGAAGAGGATGAGCGTTTGGATCAAATAGCTGTTCAGTCCTTTTATATCTATAAAATTGGTCAACCAGATAATTAAATAGGTTACTAATCAATACTAATAAATATAAGTGTACAAAAGAACAAAACATGGTAGTTCAGTAGATGAGAAGAGAGGACAGAGGCATGAATTTGAGCACCCTTAATTTGTAATAATGAGACACTGAAGGTCATTGAATGAAAGTTATATGTACAGTCTTAGGAGATTATATTATCCCATAGATAAAAATAAGATTGGGTCACTATACAGTAATGTATACAGAACATTCCTAAAGAGTGACATGGTAGATCTGGAGAGATGGTTCCATGGTGAAGCACCTGACTGGCGTACTTAAGGTGCTGGGTTCAATTCCCAGTGCAAACAAGCAAAACGGATGAAATGAGGTGCTAAATGTTAAAACTATTGGGAGCGGCTGAAGTTGGAAATTGGCGATATGTGTGTCCTCTGACTATGAGGGCAGAGTGGAGCCAGCGTGGCTAAAGTTGTCAAGCTACTTTAGTTTTGAGAAAAGCATCCTCTCTGGACAATTTCAGTCATCAGTCCCTAGGCAGCCCTGTGTCTCGTGATACTAACTTTGCAATGGTGTAACTAAGCACCCCTATTATTATTGTTCAGGTCCTCCTTGAACATCAGGCAAAGAAGCCTCCACCAAATCCAGCTCCTGTCTGTTGTCTATCTTTTCTTCATTCCTACCACTCTTCTCTCTAGAGTACACTGAAAAACCAATGGGACTTTGCAAAAAATAATATAAGGGGTTGATGAGACAACTCAGCAGACTAAAATGCCTGTGTAGGCAAGCTTTGGCAAGCACAGGGATCACAGTTCTATCTCCCTCTGCCCCTAGAGAGGGCTGACTAGGCCACAAAATAATTAATGATAAAATAATAATAGTGAAGAAAATAAGTGAAAGCATTTTTATCACAATAAATAGTCACCTAAATTTTCAAATATAACTCCATAAGTCAAAATACAAGTAGAAATATATCATGTTAATTTCATACCTATAACACAAATTATTTTGAATCTATTCATATAAAGAAATGATAAATTTCTGAGGAGATAAATATATTTAAAATTATTTAAATATAATGCAGTATACAGATATATTGAAACTTTGCTGGACACTCCACTAACATGTGCAATTTTCATGCTTTGTACATCAATTAATGATTGAATTAACACATTTTAATAAGTGAAAGTATTTTGTAATGGAACAAGAATTGCTCCACAGTGGCAGAGTAACTAAAAGTAAAATTTCTGAAGATCATCAATAAGCCATGTTACATAAAAAATTTTATAGTGAGAGAACTTTTGAAAACTAAGCAACATGTAAAGACAACCTTGCAATCATTAGAAAACAAAGAGTTACAAGCTTAAAGGAAGTGAAATATAATTTTGTATCTATTGCATAACTAAAAGTAGACAGCCGGATAATACACAACACTGACATAGATACCAGATATATGAATATTCATGAATACTGATGAAAATGTGTATTGTAATATTGGTTCTGGAAAGCAGCTATCATTTCCCAATATAATAAAATTATGTTTTTGTAGTGGCCCAAGAACTTTGCTCTTTAGCAGACGGATCTAAAATTTTTAACAAGCCACTTGAGAGATGTTTGCAGATATGATCATTTTAGGAAGCTGAGTCAACCAGAGAAAGAATAGCTGGAATAAGGCTGGAGAGAGAGCTCAGTAGAATAAGCACCTGCAATGGTAAGAAAAATAAAAAAGGAATAGATACACACATACACACTATGAGGTGCTATGTCAAATGCAGAAGCGAGAGATTAAGGGGGAACAAATATATATATAAATGTCTTTAGATCATAGAGGTAAATATGGGTAGATGGTAGGATGGATGGATGGATGGATAGTAAGATGGATGAATAGACTTAACTATCAGCCATTTGAATTCATTAAATTGAAAATAATATACATTTGTGATAAGCACATGCAAAATGCACATTAAAATATTAATGTAATGACTTTGAAAAACAAGAACAAGTGTGGAGTAGAGGAAAAATGACTAAAAGATAAAAGAGAGGCTTCCCAGGTAATTAACATAATTAACTCACCTTTTGCATGTAAAATCCAGAGAGTGAAGTTATGAAATAAAGCAATAAATCTAAATGTTCCTTTTAAGAACCCTGGAGACAGATACTACTGCATTTTGTGTGGAACTACATTTTTAGCTCATATTTGTTGATAGATTTGTGTTATTGTGTTTGTTTTATTTTTATAAGAATCTTTTCATTTATATTTTATACTGTGAATAATAACTATTTTTATCCTCACCAGATTATGAAATTTTGTCTTACTTTTTTTCATGAAAACTTTTACTTAGATCTTTAGAAAAAAAAAAAAAAAAAAACAGGAGTTATTTTCCTTCTTTTCTTTTAATGCATTTATTATGGGATCTCACTACCCAGATAGGACCCATAGTGATAGTTCTGTTTTCAGTCTTCCTATCTTGGGGATTACAGGTGAGTTCTACTACATCCAGTCTCAGAAAGGTATAGGAATTATTATTATTATTATTATTGTTATTGTTATTATTATTATTACTATCATTATTATTTTGTATTTTAGGTCAGGGCCTACCGGGTGTTCGGGATCTCACTACTAGATCAGATTCACAGTGATCTGCCTGTTTTACAGCCTCCCAAGAGCTGAGATCACAGGCATGCGCCACCATACCCAGTCTCATTTGCCATCTCTGCACACCCTGGGGTGAGGGCCAGCCCGGCAAGCCCAAGGATTAAACCCCAGCCCCTGTGCCCACTCGCAGGTGCTTTAATCCACTGAGCTATTTGTCTTAGGAGTTAATTTTTATATTGCAAAAAAAAAAATCTCAAGCTTTTGGCTGTCAATGTAGGCATTATATGGAACTCACTTCAGCTTGGTGAAGATATGATCTGAATATACAGTGAATGTTTCAATATGTATTGTAGTAAAGTTATGTTGCCATTAACACCCTCCAAATTATTTTCCCACACTTCAAATGTACTTGTGTCATTGTTTGCACCAGCTTCTGAAGCAATTTTGAAAGACCTTTCCAGAGAGCCTCTACGAAGTGCAACAAAGACAAAAGTGACTGCTTCTGCTGAGGGCTGTGCATTCAGCCAGAGAGGCAGGTTTCTAACAATCCCACAGCTCATCTGTCTCGGTCACCAAATCTCCAGCACCGCCTGAATTCTGGCTGTTCTCCAAAGTCAAAATGACCTTGGAAAGTAAATATTTTGCCTCACTTCTGGACATGGAGTCAGCTAACGATGCAAAAGAAGAATCCCACAGCTGTTTCAGAAGGTGGCAAGGACATAATGAGATAAGAGTGTTGAAAGCAGAGGGAGATTTTTGAAGGGGTCAGTAGCGATGAATCTTCTACTGAAGTACATGCCTTGAAACTAAGCCTTCACTATGTGCTACAATCACGCCTCACACGTGCATACTTTCATGAAAAACACAGTTGCAGTGGTACCTCCTTCAGAAACTGAATGCTTGTATTTGTGAACAAGTTGGTTCACAAATGGAAGTGTTGAGCAACGTTTTGTTATTGTTTGTGAATTCAGTCTCTGGCAACAAATATGACTGCTGTGAGCTTTCCTCTGGGGTCACGAACATGGTCAACTTTTCCAGAGTCATGGCATGAACCAAGTTTGTGAACCGAAGTACCACTGCATCACTGAATTTTTCACTTTGAAAGAGTTCAACTGTGTAAGAAAATATTTCAATCATTTTAAAGGTATTTTAGGGGCAGAAAAGTCTAATTTGAGCATAATGTAAAGCTGCTCTAACCACTTATTAAACACAGGGTAAATGAACAAGCAAAGCTTTAAAAAGGGTCATTAAGAGAGCTGCTTTGTGTCCAATGCATTTACATGCTGCCTTCTCGCAATAAGTCATGATCCTAAAACTGTTGTCTGTGCATTGAAGTGATTATTCATGACTGAAATCCCCCCTCTATTGTCACTCTTGTGTTGTCACAAAATCTGAGACGCCAGTGTAGTTTGAATGATACACTCAGAGTACCAGCCATGCACATGTAGCTACTGCAACTCCACCTTCCTCTTTATAGAGAAGTACACAGTATCTGTCTCTACCACAAAAGTGTGGAGAGGTGCCAGAGGTAGTTTCCAGATCAAAACGGAACAAAAGACAGAAATTTACACAGTAGTTCTCTCTATAAAGAGGATTGATTCTGTTTAAGGTGTTTTCACATTTATATGAAACTCATGTCAGCAAATTGCTGGCTCAGAAATACCCGTGAGAATAGTACAGTGGCATTATTTAGATTTTCCACAGGAAGAAACTGGATCAGGAAAGATGTCTGTACGTATTGGGTGACTTGTATACATCGCCTCAAGTTAGAAACATTGTTTCTAACATGATTCCAAACCTCTATCAGATCATAAACAGCTTTCACAAGTAATTTCCAGTTTGAATTAGAAGTTATATTTCCCTAATGTCTGTCATTAGGGAAATGCATCACTTATACTAGAAAGGAATGGAGTCAGTGAGAAAGAAGCCTGATGGAATCAGCATTTTAGTATAATGTGTGGTTGTAGGAAATGACTTCACAGTCAATTGATGTTGATTTGTTTATGTTTTATGGGTATGTTCAGTAGTCTGCGTAGGTAGATAAAGCTTGTAGTTTAAAATAAAATAATAAAATGGTACAAACATGTTAAATCACTTAATCTTTGATTCTATTTTTATATTTCCATTGGACAACAGTGTAGAAGGATAAAAACTAGATCACTAAATAATGAATGACAATGCAAATTTATAAATGTGGAAAGCATTTTCCATAAGATAGCTTTGTTGAAAGAAGCAAAGTGTCATTTTCATACAAATTGGTGAGACACTGATTTGGTAATTCCAGTTTTCTGATGGAAAAAGAAAAGCTAATTCCTCATATGAGGAGATAATCACTGAAATTCATGTTCACAAAACCACTTGTACAATTTATATAATTCATTATCAATATGGCTATTAGCAGATGACAGTGTAATGAAGCTATGAATCAAGAGCAAAGTGAACCCCAGAAGTTACAGAAACACATAGAGTTTAGGCAGTATACTCTTTTTTTTTTTTTTTTTTTTTTTTTTTTTTTTTTTTTTTTTTTTTTTAGGCAGTATACTCTTGACAGTCAATAGATAACACAAGAAATTAAGGAAGAAAATGCACATTTCCTAGGATCAATTTCTAATGCCAGTTCAGTGCAATATGAGACAACATGTGGAACAGATTAAAGCACTACTAAGAGGGAAGATTATGTCTGTAACATGCGCTTTGCAAAATGCAAGCTCAAGCAACCTAATAATGCACTTCAAGTTCATAGAAAATCTACACTAATAGAAATTCTAAACTAGTACAGGAAGCACATTATGAGGATAAAACAGAAAATAGTGAAATTTACAAGTTTAAGGGCCAAAAATATCATGACCACTGTTGGCAGAATGGTCAGATATGACATGGACAGGTAGACACTGGTGGGAGAAGTGTCTGGATTAGCTAGGAATGCTTCTCCATCCGATCTACCCCACCTTGGCCATTTTTTTTTTTTTTTTTGGTATATCAGGAATATGTAAACTGTTCTCTATTTATTATATATCTCACAAATGAATAGTCTTTTCCATTTGAATAGTTAGAAAATCAGAACCTTTATTTTTTGACACTAAGAAATTATATGCAAATGTAGATTCACTACACTTAAACATGCTGACACAGCAGTATCCACTACCAAGGTTAGGCTGAGATGTTAGGACAGATACCATACGATCAGCAAAATTTAAAAGACTCCTTGTCATTTTCTTTAAAAACAAAGTCAGATTATCCCTAGACTAAGTAATTCCACAGGTATGTAGTATTTCAGAACATGATCATGCTGTCAGGTTGATTCACCACACAGCAGGTTCAGAACATTTCTGTCCATTTGCATGTTTAGTGACCTCACCTACATGTGATTTTATGGCACAACACAGTGCAGTGGAAAACACACAGTGTTTAAGCTTCACAAGAAAGTAAATTCTGGACTTATTTTTATGTCTTCAATTGCTGCCCCTCTAAAGATGGGGATGGTAGAGGCAGCAAGGAAGATAGCTGGGTTTCCATCCCAATGTCTCTGTCTCCTAGACCAGAGCAGGCTTGTAGCCAGGGGCAGGAACTCTCCTTCATATAATAGTCATGAGATAACTTGTTCCCTTTTTTTGGTACAAATTCGCTTAATTTCTGAATTTCCTTTACTGTTTAGACTAAAAGAGAACAATGATGATCTATTTCATGAAGTACTCATGTCAAAACTAAATACAATAGTAATGTGAAAGCCTTGCATTTATACAGGTGAAATGCTGCTATTTTCTATTCTGGCCCAGCCCATTTGTACACAACCTTTTCATTTATCATGATCTCAGCTCTTACATATGTTGTTCTTGAGAGCTTAAATGTTTGGTGAGAATTAAACTCTCATATTCCTTTATATTTACAGATAATAAATTATAATATAAATTGTCCATTCTTTCCTTTTTTTTTCTAGTTTATGAACTTTTCTGTTACTTGATCTTTTACAGCTGATTTGCATTACTTGAAGTTTAAAAGAGAAGATAACTTTAATGCATTTTGCTAATGCATGAATTTAGAGCTCTTGATTTCATCTCCGAAAGTCAGGAAATCTTTCTGAATTAGTTGATTTCATAGAACACATTAAATCTTAGAGAAGAATGAAAAAAATAACTGTAAACTACCAGGATCAAAGAGTTACTAAAGTAGTTTTCTTCTCATTTCTAGTTAGTAACTTAATTTACATCTTGGGAGGTGATACAGAAGGTAGAAGTAGCCCCACTTCAATCCATAAACACATTTGTGAATGATGTTCTATGAAACAAGAACTACAGTGAACCAAAAACAGAGTGAAAAATTCATCCTGTTTACAAGGAGAATAAGGCAGAACTTCATCCTGTTACAAAAATAATGCAGAACTTCCAAAAGAAATTTTCCAAGTAGGTCTGCAAAAATCACATCAATTGCTGGAATGAATCATTCTGGACATTTTCATGTAAATTACAAGCAACCTGGAACAGAAGAAAGAACATGAATTCCCCTCTTTTTTTCTTATTTAGCAAGTGAATATGCATATCATTCATTGAAATCCTAAATCATAAATTCTGTTGCCAAGTTTACTATTCTAGTTTTATTATTAAATATAAAGGAACACATTAGCATCTGAAAATCTCAACTTTAGCTGAACTTTGAAAAGTAGAATAACCATCAATAATTAAAATCAATATAATGCTAAATAAGATATCTATAAATTAAGAACTAGGAACATTTTACAACATGCTATTTGTTTGATAAAGTGATTTTCACTTGACAACTAAAGTAAATGCATTCTTCGTAGACATATCCATGTTTTATTGTCAATCCACCACGAAATGATTTTCAGGAAATGGTTCTGTCATAGCTAGGGTTTTCTTTACTGAAGATATAAGAGAGTTCTGGTCTGTATCTGATATGCTAGTTCAATAAGTTGTCACATTTGTTTGTTTTCAAATTTTTTCCTGAATTGAAAGGTGAATTATACTATTATCCTAAACATTACATAAATAGAATTGAATGGTTATATTTCAGTTATGGCGATACTGTGTCTCACAAAGTGGAGAGAAAATTTATAATTGTTCACAACATTTAAGAACTCCATCATATTAAAATTTTATCTTCAATTTTTTTTTACAAAGATTGATTCTTTAGTTACATTCAAATGTATACCAACTCTTATGTTTGTTTGGTAAAGCGTCTTAATCAACTCTTGGTTAAGTCTAACACTAGGTAACAAAATAATGAATTTAGGGCCAAATTTGGTTGACCATAATAAAGTTCAAAATTATCTTCTACTAAACTGTAAAATTAAGTAGTTGTCCAATATATACATGACTAATTCTGTATTTTTCGTTATTTCACAAGGATATCACCTTGCTATTACTGAATCTATTTCACCTGAAGGTTATCTTTATAATTTGATCTCTTCATTATACTAAAATTACATTTGCCTGGACTATCAGCCCCTTTCCTTGACACCAGAAAGATAGGGTTGATATATATCAATGGCTGCAACTTTGTTACTAAGAACAATAAGTTCTGCTGGCTAACAAATTAAAACCTAAAAGTCTAATTATTTCAATTATGTTTGGGTGCACTAAATTATTGTAAGGGGTACTACACTGAAATCTCCCAGTACTCATACTCTTTACATTGATGCTTTTCTTATCATGTCACATGGATATAGATCACTGTATAGAAAACTATGAGAAGAAATTTTAAAATTATATAAACATTTGTGATTTTTCATCACTAATCTTTTATTTTCACTTATGTATTTGGTACAGGGTCTCACTGCAGAGCTCAGACTTGTAGTGATCCTCCTGTTTTCAGGCTCCCCAGAGCTAGGACTATAAGCTGTGCCACCATGCCCAGACTTAGCTGTAGGTTCAGTGTACCCTGGAGATTGAACCCTGGTCCCTGCACCTGCCAAAGCAGGCGATCAGACCTCTGGGCTATCTCACCAGCCCTTTATGGTTAATCTTTAGATAACTACTATAGTGTTAATGCATATTACTTTTTAAAATGTCATTAATGAAATTTATGTTAATGATTACTTTTATCTGACATGGATTCCAAGAAGTCAAAGAACCAATAAGTACATGTTTTAATACTCAATATAATAACAAGATGATTTATATGGTCAAAGAATAGGTTCAAAAATATAAAACATCACTTTGCATAAGAAATACAAGGCAACCTAAAAATAAAATAACTTGAATTTATTTTTCTTTCCTACTTCATACTCTAATAGTTTGCTTTCATGTGGAATAAAAATGGAACTTTTATTAAATTACCCATTATTTCATTAATATTCAAATGTAAAATTATGATCCATTAAATAAAATGAAAGCATATTTAAATAACAAATTAGGAAAGGAACACATTGAATCTTTTTACATTTGAGAAAAACAATATTTTGTCAACAGAGGCTGTACATAACAAATATTACTTCTTATGATATTGATTTCATTCTGTTAAAAACAGTAAGATGAAGAGTTTTTAAATATTTTGAGGCATAGATATGTTTGACATTCTAGGGGGCATTTTAGTTTTCTGTTAATAATAGTTTTAGTGCACGTAAAATTATACAGACTTACAAAAGAAACCAAGTGTTGAACTAGATTAAATCCTACTTTACCATTCATTTATGTAGAATGTGGTAAGGAAGTAAATTAGTTTATCCTTACAAAGTTTCACTGCAAAGTAAATATGTGAAAATGATATGTGTCAGCATAATTGACAGGGACAGAAATATAAGTGGAATTTAATATCTCACAAATAATGATGCATAGTGAAGTACTTTTGAAATGATAGAATAATTTTCTTGTCAAAATTAAATACTTAGCTTTTAATAATTTTAACAATCGAGGCAGACTGCTAATTTTACATAAACTGTCTAATTTTCTGAGGTCTGCATAATGAATTCCCAGTTTTTATAAAATGCATACCCTATTAAATATTTTTATCTTCTGCAAGCTTTTTCTGACTTGTATGTATCTGAGAATTATGTCTCTTCTGTGTTTTTGACATATTTATGTTTCAGTGACAGTATTTTGCATTTTCATTAACGGTTTGTTTCATTTTTATTATGAGTTGTGAGTTCTCAGAGTATGTTGACACTCCCCTGTAAATCTTTACCCCAGGATTTAAAATTTTTTAAGAATTATTTTTTATTTTACAAATATATATATATACATATATATATATAATGAAATGTTAAAATACCAACATTAATGATTTTCTTATGTGCCACTTACAATCAGACTTTAAAACAAAAGTGACACCATCAATATTGCTACAAACATTAACACTGTAGCATAAATCCAACCAAACATACAAAAAATTTACTTGATTAAAAGCCTAATGAAAAGGTCAAATAAGATCTAGATAAATGAAAATCCTCATTTTGGAATAGGAAGACTGAATATTGTCACAAGGTTTTTTTTTTTTTTTTTTTTTTTTCCAATTTTACATAAAGTTTGAATGTAAGACTAATCAAAACCCCAGCAATTTGTTTACTAGAAAATGAGTTCGATCTTAATATTTATGTTAAAGGAAAAGAGTTGAAGGAACTAAGACTATCAGAGAAAGACAAAATACAAATCCAAAGCCTGACACTACTGAACTTCATGTTACTGTAGACCGATAGTAATTAAAACAATATAATATTAATGGAAGAATTAAGGGATTAATTCGTGGAATGAAATGAAGAGCCCCCAAAATAGACTCATAGACACTCTCAAATTTTGCAAGGTGAAGCCAAGGAAATTCAGTGAAGGCCTGGTGTTGAGTTTTTAGCAAATAATATAGAGTAATTAGATATTAACATGTAGAAAAAAATGAATGTAGATACAGCACTTACACATATTATAAAAATTAACTCACTTTGTATATGTCTAAATGTAAAATGCAAAACTATAAAACATCGAGAGTTCAAAATAGGCAAACAAGAGAGATACTTTTGTGTTTAATATGTATTTTTGAATACTACATCAACAGCTTAACTGCTATAATTAAAAAGGTAAGTTCAGGATGGGCATGGTGGAACATACCTGTAATCTCAGCATTAGGGAGGCTGACAAGGGAGCAGAGCTGTGGGTTCAAGACCAGCCTGAGCTGAAAAGTGAGTTCAAGGCCATCCTATGTTACATAGTGAGACTTAGTTTAAAGGAGATAAAACAAACACAAAAATTTTTTGATAAGGTAAGTTAGGGCTGGGGAGATAGTTCAGCGGCATAAGCACATTCATGGCAAATGCAAGGTTCCAAGTTTGAGCTGTCTTACTGAAAAAGAAAAACAAACAAAAAAAAAAAGTTAAACTTGCACTACAATTTTAAGGGTTTTTGCTTTTGTTTTTAACTTGTTCAGGCTACCTTAAGGGTTGGGGTGGGGATCAAACCACAATCCCATGTGTCTGACTGGGATTGCCTGTGTAGGTACTTTAAACCACTGAGCTAACCCAAATGTTCCCTAGATACAAAAGTTACATTTTTTATAATATAGGTCTTACTTTTTCTTAGTCTCAACCATCCAACAGAAAATTCTAACCACGAGGTACAAAAAGGAAAGCCATATTAATATGCTCAGTTGTAAAAGGCTCAACAGCTTCCAATAATGCCAGATGAGCTAATAATCCACTACTGTTATGGACTACTGGACTCAATATACAGCCACTTTCTCTTTGTGCAATGAAAAGAAAGATCTGTAGTAATGATGTTTAGACAAGAAATCATGTCTGCATCTTGTACTCTGAACAACTATGATGAAGATGACAATATGCAATGTGTTAATTATTGTAAAAAATAAAAAATAATAAAAATAAATAAACTAAAATTTTAAAATTATGCTCTGAAAAGAATATTGCTAAAATAACAGAAAGACAAGGAACAGAGTAAAAGAAGAAATCTGTAATATATACATTCTACTTCAAGAGTGCATCTAAAGGATCAAAAGTAAATACATCAATAAATAGACAACTCCACTAAAACCTATGCAGAAGTTTTGAACAGACATGAGACCAAAAGAACACAGGAGCAGTAAATAAATATATAAGGAAATGCTGAACAACATGTGGCATTAGCAATTATAAGTAAAAGTGGCAATTAGAGATCACTGCCCGCTGATCAGAAGAGTGAAAATACAGCACTCACAAACTCATCATTCAGGAAAACGTGGAGCAAAACTAACTCTTGTTCCTTGGAAGAAGAAACTCAACGTAGTACAACACCTGGAAGGAACTCTGGGTTTTGAATAAAGCTAAATATAACCTTACTCTCAACTTTCCAAAATAATCTTATTATTAATCCAAATGAGTGAAACAAATAGGCACATACATCGTTACCTATGAATGTTTATAGCCACTCTATTCGTGATTTCATCACATTGAAAACAACTAAGGTACTCATTAATATTTCAAGAATTGGCAAGCTATGGTGCACATGGAAAATAAAACAAGATTTACTGATAAAAAGAAACGGGAACAAGAAAAGCTGCAAGAGCATCACAGCAGATATTTTTGAATGCACGTTTGGCAAGAGTATAATGCCTATCTTTCTTTTTAAAGAAATGTTTGTATAGATGAATGTTATTTTTTTATTTTATGAGTATTTATTTATTTGGTACAGGGTCTTGCTATACAGCTCAACTCATAGTGATACTCCTGTCTCAGTCTCCCAAGTACTGAGATTACAGGTGTGCTCCACCACAGCCATTTCCTGTGGCCTGGCTAGTGGAGGGTTGGCACGGCATGTGGGACCGGGGATTGAGCCCAGGTCTTTGTGTTGCAGGCCGGTGAGTTAAATAGAAACATTATAGGTTGGAAGAAGACAAGATTTGCAACTGACCCCTGCTGTGGGCTGGACCTCAAGACAAAGCAGTAAGCAAATACAGACCTATGCCATCCTAAAGATAGACATCCAAAACTGGTATTATAAAAGAGTCTCCCACCTTAAGGACTCCTGGAGGTCACTAACACAGCCCCCTACAGGAAAAGCCCTGTTCTGTACTCATGCCTGCTTGACCTGCTTGCTGGCTACGTGTGCTTTACTTCCTCATTCGGTCCTAGATTTAATCAATTTGACCTGTGCAATTGAGCAATTGAGCTTGTAATCTCAATGGTTGCCCATAGTTTTGTCCCACGTCATACCAACCTAAGCACGTTGCCACATTCTCTACCTTAGGCCTCCCTCACCACATGGCTTTACTCTATATATATACCTGGAAGACGCAGCTTCCAGGGTAACTTACTGGGACATTTCTGCCTTTTTCTCAGGCAGGAGCTTTCTTTCCCTAGATAAACCTTCATTTTTCCTCAAATTCATTCTTTAGTTTTAGAGAACATGAACTCGTCCCCCGCGTCTTACAGGTTGCAAGTCTTATTCTCCTGTATCACTTCCACTTGCCAGGCCGATGCCAAGCCTGCTCAGCTCTCTCCCCAGCCTATTTTCTGAGTTTTGTCATATAAAACAATGTATACTTAACAGGAAAATAAAATATCACATTCTAATATGTAACGAGTATGTAAAATAAGCATCAACATTTGCAGCATCAATTGCTTGCCTGCTTACAAGATACAAAAACTAACAGCAGAAATAAATTCATGTGTGAACTAAAATGAAAACATAAAGAAAACTAGTATGGAAATAATCTTTGCTTCAGTTGTCACTCCGAAAGCAGACTTCGCCTACAAGAATCTGCTCCATACTCAAGCCTCACTTACACCGACAGCACAGGAGCTTAGCTCTCCTTTTGTGTTTGGCAGAACATAATTCATAATTCTCACTGCTTTTGTCTTTCTCTTTTTCGCAGGAGCTGCCCATTACATTACACAATGTCCATTTAATATGAAAGTGAAAATAAGTAAAATAAAATTTCAAGGATATAGAGAGAATGCTGAGAACAAATGTCAACATTTCAACATCAAATGTTTACTTGCTTCTCACATCTAAAATGTAATGGCACAAATAAATTTACAGGTGAATAACAATAAAAATGCAAACAAAAGGCCTCTGACTATGGAAGGAGTCTCGGTGAACCACAGTGAGCTATAAGGGAAGGGAAAGACCCTGCCTCTATCCCTCCTCAATTACTGGAGAACCCTGCCTGAGGAATGAATAAGCCTGGGCCGTCCCCCTGTCCACTGGCTAGGTAGCCAGAATGCGAAGTGCCTGGGACAGGGCAAACAGCTTCTCTGCAGGGACCCAGGGTGAATCCACTGAAACAACGGGAAAACTTTGCATACAAACTGTTATGCTTCGTCCTTTTATAATAACTATAGACCACATTACCATAATCTAAAGTGCACAATGAAAAGTTACCATAGTTTGTCAAATTTTACTTTATGAAACCACTTTTTTTTTCAGGGGTATGAGGAACCACCTGAATTGTGGTTGACAATATCATTATTTCTCATTGTACTATTGTAGCTAGGGTGTCCTACTTGTTGTAATCAGTTGTTCTCCCTGGCATGACAATATGGGGAAGCTCTGAAATAATAACTTCACCATACCCAATACCAAAAGACTATGGACAGAACCAAACAGATATCAACAGTGCATTTTCTTTCTTTCTTTTTTTTATTGTTATTATGGCCAGCTTCACCTGCCCTGGGGGTGGGGCTAGCGCAGCATGTAGTGCCAGGGATCAAACCATGGTCCCTGCAGTTGCCTAAGCGTTCCTAAGCAGGTCCTTTAGACTGCTGTACCACCTCACTGACCTCTGCATTTTCAATTAATTGGGAATGTAGGATCTTGGGAAAGACA
>PVJA010000126.1:0-197689 GCA_004027025.1 Myocastor coypus | reverse complement strand
AAAGAGGAATACAACAGCAGTCTTCCAATTATTCTTTTGTATACAGCAGCAGAATATTCCATCAGCATACTCTACCATAAGACTTCTCCTGCAGTCTATGGGTCATGATTCTGTCTGGGTCTACAGAGTGGATATCAAGGAGATATCAGTGGCTCAGTCCCACAAGTGACACCTAGCCACCAGTAAGTGTCATCGACACTGCCCATGTCCATGACATACTAGAACTTTGTGTGATATCCTATCCCCGAACTGTTAAAAGTTCTGGTCATATTTTATTTGCCATTCCATTATTTATATTATATTTTATTCTTAGTAATTCTTTACTACCATGGAAACTTTTTCTTTATTGATATCTTTGTATATATTAACCAATTCAAATATAATGTAAGTACTCTGAATTGATTACAGGTTCTTACATATGATACACACACAAAAAAATAAATAAATAAAAGAAAAGAAAACAAAAGAAAAAAATGCAATCTTAGACCCAGCACACTCAGACCAAGTTAAGAAGTCATCTACATAGAAGACATTGGAAGTCACACACCTGAAGTTTCTGAAATGATAGTAAACAGACAGTTCCAGGATGCTATAGAGGAAATCAAATCAGAACTAATATTTCATATTAAGAAAAGATATGATGACCATAATGAAAGCACTGCATCAAGTATTTAAAGGAGATAGAGAAAAAAAATGAAGAAGCATAGAAACATGATTTGAATCTTGAACAAACAATAGAGGAAAGAATTCAAATACATGAAACAGATTCAAAGAGACATCCAGAAAATTAAAAGTTCCACTGAAATCTGGCAAAATAGCTTAAATAAAACTAAGGATAGACTCTCAGGTCTTGAAGACCAGATTGCAGTTAGTGATTATAAAATGAAAGATTTCTTTAAAATAACAAGGAACCAGGAAGTAGCAATTCGACAGCTGCAAGATGAGGCAATGAAAAATAGTATAAGATTGATAGGTATCAGTGGAAAGATGAATCAATGCACATGATATGAAAAGACTTTGCAAAAGTAATAGAAAATTTTCCAATCATGGGAAAAGAATCTGACATATAGTTAAATGAGGTACACATAACTCCAAATAGTTATAACAAAAATAACATTACACTAAGACACATAAAGCAGAAATTCAACCCAAGAATAGACCACTAAAGGCTATTAGAGAAAATAAGCAGATTACCTGTAAAGGAAAGTGCACCAGAATCACAGCAGACATCTCAACACAAATCATCAAGTCAAGAAGAACCTTTAGTAAAGTATTTTATGTCTGAAAGAAAACAACTTCCAACCCAGGTTGATGTACCCTGAAAAAATATTTGTCAAAATTAAAGGAGAACTACCATACTTCCACACTGGAAATACTTCCAAAAAATCAAGGATGCAATTCAACCAAAAATAAACCTCACCTAAACAATCAAGGTGCCTCATCTTCCTAAAAAGTTTTTGCACATCAAAAGAAAATCTGCAACTTGGGAAAAACATTTAGTCAACTCTACTTCAGAAAAATAACTTCTACCTAGAATATATATGTTAAAAAAAAATAAGACCCCAGTATTCAAAGACTAAGTCCAAATATGGGCATCTGAGATGAGTACACAATTCACAGAATAAAAAATACAATTGCAAAATAAATATGTAAAAAAGATGTTCACCATCATTGGCCACTCAAAAAATATCACCTTAAAACAATATTGAGATTTCATCTCATCTCAGAAACAATAGCAAAGATGAAGAAATCTACCTATAGGACAAAAGGAACCCTTCTCCACAGCTGATGAGAGTGTAAAACTGAATAATTACTGTGAAAATCAGCATGAAGATTCCTCAAAATATCAGGACTAGACAATTATTAAGACAGCTATTTGTTTTTTGAGTATCATCCCAGAAGAAGACAGCACATATATCATGCCAGAGTGATATATATATATATATATATATATATATATATATATATATATATATATATATATGCAACCATGCTTATAGCAGTGCAATGTCTCATAACCAAATCTTAGAAACAACTCATGTGGCCATCAACTGATGAATGGATCAAAAAGATGTGGTATGTTTATGCAATGGAGTACTACTCAGCTAAAAAGAAAGATAAACTCAAGGCTTTTATAGATAATTGGATGCAACTCAAGACTACACTCAAAAGTGAAATAAATCAGACCTGCTTGTGTAAACATTGGCTCCCTAGAGTACATAAGATCCGAAAGGTAAAAGAGGCATTATGAAAGGGCAAGAAACTGCTCAAAATGAAAAAGAAAAAAAAAAACTGGGATGTGGAATAGGAGAAAAAGAAAGAAGAAATATATAATAGATGTATGGATAGATTGATCAATTGATCGATAAATAAATAGATGATAGATACCAGTACTGCTAGTTTCTATTCATTCCTTGAAAGGGACATTTAGTCCCTGGTCAATTTTACATTCCTGTATTTGAAAATCTGAGCAATTACCTTGGAGATATATAATAACCATTGTTCTTTTCAAGTCATCTTGTTAAAATTTACACCATATTATTTGTTTTATTATCTTTTTAAAAAAGAAAAATACAAATAAAACTCTAACAAAAAATAAACCTTGCTTCAATTTTCATAACTAAAAGCCTGGAAGGAAGTATTTTGCAGTTTTCACACATAAGAACACCATGCTCCACACACAAGTATCACAGGTAGCACATGTGTTTTATTTTCCTATCTTCTTTGGTCAAACATACCTGACATATTGCTGATCTTATTTTATTAAGGGGTTCTTGTGATGTTTTAGCTGTCTGTTCAATGGTATATTCCAGAATGCTTCTGCAGAGTCCTTTGGGCAGGTACATACTGTTCTTTCTCTACTGTACTTAATCATTTATCAATTCTAGTCTCAATCCTTTAAATTTCTCTATGATATTTTGTATCTTCTTTACAAAGTATGAAATTATTTATGTTTTACGCATTTAGGAGTAAGTAAAGCATAATCAGGACCAGTGCTATCTGTTTCTAGTCATATCATAGTTGCTATATAATTCATCAACATCTACTTTGCCTTTAATTTTGATGTAAAATATGAAAATTTGCAGGGTCTTCTTTGTTGAGGATTTGCTACCAGTGAACTCATTATTTAGAACAGGCTGACCTGGAAATCAGAAGATCCTCGTGCTTCATACTCTGAGTGTTGGGACTGCATGCATGCATACCTAGCAACATTCAAGGTAATGAAATAATATAAAAATCTCCAAAAAATTAATTGGAAATTGCATTAAATATTGCTCTAATTAGGAATAGTTGCTATACAGAGACAAATCATATTATGCATTATTTCCTTCAATGATCTTCAATTCAAAAAACTGAAGAACACTTGAAATCAATCTTAGGATGTGAATCACAGCAAAATGGGTAGTTCTGTGAAATCTGGCCATTGCCCTAACAAAACTACAGACACAACTAACTCCACTTGGAACAAAGTTTTCTTATTAACTTGAAGGGAATCAGACTGAACACTGTTTAAGACAGGACATGTTGAAGTCAAGTGCCACCTGGGAAACTGACCAAAAAATAATGAGGTACTGGTGGCAGGGAATAAGTAAAACTATGCTGGATGACTAAATGCATATTTTACTAAATGGCTTTGAATTTTAAAAATGAAGTGCTTCATTGTATTTTCTCAGAAATTCATCAAAACATTAAAGTCCTACACAATTTAGAGACACAAAGCAGATGCTGAGTGACTACATCAAAAAAATTAAAGTCCTACACAATTTAGAGACACAAAGCAGATGCTGACTAGAGGTCACCCCAGGTATGGAATTATGGAAAGTTAGTCTTTGGAGTAAATGGTATCGTGTCTCTGGCAGCAGATACAAATGAATGATGCTTGGAGACAAGGTAGGGATCAGTCAGTTGACAGGCAAGAGTCCCAGTGGGAGCTGGGATCTTTAAATCAATGATTTATCTTCTACTGCTCATGCCTCTATCTTCATAAATGATAATTTCAATACTCAAAGTTCTCTCTCAATGGGGTGTGTCAGAAGGAGGCCTTGGGGAGCATATATTTTCTCATTCTGTTCTTGAATATACTTGGAAACTTTCTTCAGAACCTTCTCATAATGGGTTTCCATACATAAGAAGATGTAGTCTCAGCAGAGTTACTTTGTGGCTGGGACAGCTGAGGGGACAAGTTGTAGGCTTGAGATGGGCGGCTTAAGGGAGGAGGGCAGGGGGAGAGGCCTTTTATGGCAAGACGTAAGTGATGGCAAAGGTGGAGCCAAAGCAGCTGGAGGGCAGAAGAGCAAGTGCGGTGGGCCCCCTTTCTCCTCATGAAGGTGCAGCAGGCGACAGTGTCCAGGGAGAGACTACAGCAGTGGCACACGCTGCCAGCTCCAGACCAACATCCCTGCAGAGCTGGGGAACCGCATTTATAGGCAGCAGTTTGAAGAAACCATAAGGACTAAAAAACCTTTATGTGGAAGCAGAAAAGCTGGGGGCGGTCCTATCTTGAAGGCTGTCTGTCATGTTTAACAGTGTACACCATCTTCTTAACTTCTTTGACTTACATGATTCAAGCTATCATCAGTAGCCAAGCCACCTGATGACTCACTTCCAACGTTTCCTCAAAGCTATAACAGTGGATTTTCATGTGATATCTTATTGAATTGGGCTAATTCTATACAAAACAAACAAACAAACAATCCACAAAAGAGATTCTTTAATAAAAATTATAGTGTAACAAAGCACATAATGTGGATAAAATCGGTTCACATTTTGACACAGGTACATATACATTACTGTTCATTGCATCAAGAGAGTGAATGCAAAAATTCCTTCTTATATTTCCCCAGCTCAGCTACTTGGACACACAAGGCCATCTGTGACTGAGTATGAGGAACTGAAGGATATGTAGCAGCAAGTGAAAGAATCAAATCTATATTTTATGAATTTATATTTTATTGTAAGTTCCAATGTATGACAGTCTAGTCAAGGCAAAACTTTAGAGATATTTAGAAATCAGTGAGTAAAGAGAATTCATAGAAGAGAGAGGTATAAATAAGGACTTTTACAGTAGTTAAATTATTTTATGTTGAAAGTTTTGTGCATTGATATTGAATATTTTCAATAAATGATGAAAGCATGTCATTATGCTTCTTGAAAAATCTGTATAATTATGCAATAGAGGTGGAACTTATTTAAATTATTTATTTTTGACAACAATGTGACAATGTTTGCTACTCAATTTTACCATGCATATCACAGCAATGCAAGATGTTAATGATAAAAAAAACTGCACTGGGAAGAGTATATGGAATCTCTCATATATTGACACTTCTTGTTTTATTCTATAAACATCAAACTGCAATGTCTGTGATGAAAAACATATTATCATAACATTGTCATTTGGTATTATTTAAAGAAAACCAAGACTTGATTTTAAACAGAATATCAAGAGAATCAATAGTGTAATCATTAAGCAGCACATGATCACCTCAGTTGACACAGAAAAAAAATTCAACAAAAATCTAATATTCTTCTGAGATGAAAATACACCAAGACTTGGAAACAGAAAGATAATTTATCCAGCAGGTAAAATACATCTATGAAAACATCACATGCCCACTATCCTGCTTAACTGTCAGAGATTATGCACTCTCTTGTGTAAACAGAAAAATAGCAAATGTATCTGCTTTCATCTCTTCTATTCATTATTGCATGCAACTTGTTAATCAATTCATCTAGTTAAAATAACAATTAAAACAAAGTGTTTCTTTCTTGAACAATTTTCTTAACAAGGAAATACTTCCCCCAACTTAATAAACAATTCCATATGTCACCAAGTTCCATTAGGAAACTTAATAATATTATTTTTAGAAGAGTAAAAAAAAAACTGTATTAAAAAGCATGAGAAATGATTAAATATGTTAAAGAAAGCCTAAATAAATTGGAAGATATACTATATTTATGGATCAAAAATCTTTGGATAGCTGTAGACTTTCTTAAAAAGACATTAGCAGAAATTACTTTGTACTTTCAAAAGTAAAATCAAAGTTAAAAGAAGAAAAAATAACAAATAATATACCACATATAAACAGAGATACAGATCAATAAAACCTACCCGAGGCTAGAAATAAATCTTCATGCTTTTGATCAATTTCCTTTCAAAAGGAATGTCTAGGCAATTTATTTGGAAATAAAGTGTTTGCAACAATTGCTTCTGAAACAATTGGCTATCTGAATGTAAATGAATAAAGATGAATCTCTTCCTTATGTGATAAACAAACAAATAAAAATATCTCCAATAGAATATAAACAAATCCAACTTCTAAAGCTATGAAATTCTTAAAGATAGGAATTAACTGGTTGATCTGCGTTAGATGAAACTTTCTTAGATATGAAAATCTAAAGCACAAGCAACAAAAATGAAACCAAATCAATTGGTCGAAGTTATAACCACGTTTTCCCCATTTGAGTGCTTCCATTAATTGAGAGAACAGTCAGTACACGGAGTGGAAAAATATTTGCAAATCATATGTCTGATAAAGGCCAGTTATCTGAAAAACATGAACAAAACGACAAAATAATAAAAAAGACACACTGGCCAATCAGAAATGAACAAAGGTTTTAAGTAAGCATTGCTCAAAAACATCCACAAATTTCCCATACATATAAAAAGATATTAATCATCATCAAGCATTAGAGAAAACATCAAAATCAAAGTGAGAAGTTGCTTCACATTTTCTAGAATTGCTAGAATTAAAAATGACAGGTAATGCTAGATTTCAGCAAGACTGAAATCAGAACTCTCATAGTGCTGAGGGAAAGCAAATTTGTGCAGCTACTTTGGAAATCAGTTTAGAAGTTCCGCAAATAGTAATCTGAATAGTACCATATAACTAAGGAACTCTGCTGTTAGTATTAAAAAGAGATCAAAACATTTTTGACTCAAAAACTTGTACATTAATTTTTATAGCTCATTGTTCCCAAGAGTCATAAAATGTAACAAGTGCTTACATCAACTGAGTGGGTAAACAAAGTGATGTACATTATGGTCTGTGTGCAGATGGGCTCCCAAAGTCTCTTGTGGTCACAGCGGTCATATATTTAGAGGTGGATGAATGCAGAATCTGATTGGTTCATTGTTTAGTACCAGGATTGTGCTGTGAGGGCTACACCTACCCTAAGGAGTACCTCACATACAATACAAGGGAGGGAGAGGTGTGTTACATCTGTTTCTCTAGTAAAACCCGAACTGATGCATACAATTCCCAAAACTGTTATACAGATTTAATGTAAACCTGATCAAAATGCCATTAGCATACCTCGCAGGTCTAGACAAAATATTCTTAAAGTTCATTTGGAAACAGCAAAAACATAAGATAGCAAAGGCAAACCTGGACAACAAAAAAAAGGTGGGAAGCATAAAACTCCCTGACCTAAAATTATACTGTAAAGATAGTGATGCTATCGGCATGGTGCTAGGTACAACCCATGCAATCAACCAGACAAGGCATTCTAACGTGATAAGAAAGTTTACTGGAGATAGGAGCAAGACAGCCCCAAACAAAAAGGAGTAGAGGATTATAAAAGGACTATAAGGGTTTTTGAGAACAGGGTGTTTGTGGGCTGGACCGGCTGAGGGAAGGCTAATCTCAGCAGGGCTATCAGGCCTGACAGGGACTTTTGACATTTACAAGAGGAGAGTTTCTGTGGTTTTGCCCTAGCTCATGTCCAAGAGTTGTTCTTTTTGGTTTTGCCCTGGTCCAGGGCCAAAAAGAAGTGAGCCTTGGAGTGAGGATGTGGCTTGTGACTTATCACGTGGTACTGGCATTAAAAACCAACCTGAAGATTAAAGGAACAGGTCAAAAGATGCAGGCACACCTAATATTTCATTTTAGATTTGTTTTCACTTTTGTATTTACTCTTCCAAAGGAGGTAAAAAAAAAAAAAGTAGAGAAGCGAAGCATGATTGTGCACACCTGTAATCCCAGCACTTGGTAGGCTGAGACAGGAGGATCATTGTGTGTTCAAGACCAGCCAGCGCTACACAGTGAGCTCATAGGCTAGCCTGAACAGCATACTGAGACCCTGTCCCAAAAAGAAATACACACGCACACACACACACACACACACACACACGAATATGTCCAAATAAAGACGGTTTTGGTTTTCCAAGTTTGATCCCCTTTTACTAGCCCAATAATAGTCACCACTGGAAAACCTATAGCTTCTTTTTCATTTTCTTTCTTTTTTTTTAATTTTCAGTATTATATATTAAGTGCACTGTGGAATTCTAACATTGTTGTCTTAGACTTTCTGTTGAAATTTGTACATCTTAAACTGCCTCCACAGTAATCAATCATATTTTGTTAGGTAGATATTTTGAGTGTATTAGCACAGATAGAATTAAATCATTCTTTTATCCCAGTGAAACATTTACAGCTCAGTGTGCCTTGTACTTTTGGTTTGGGGATAGTTAGACCGCAGGGAAGCTAGGGCAACTATAAGCTGTGCTTTACCATCCTCCTTTCTCTCTCCTCATCCTCTACCAAGAAACAGATTCTAAACCATGGCATGTCCTGGGTACCTGTGCTCTGTGATGTTTCTGGCAATATTTCACATTGCTGCGTTTGAGATATAAATTCACTTAGAGCATTACAAGGCCATTTTTTTCTTTCCTTTGACACACTTCTGAAAATGAAAGTGAATAATATGAGCAATTATCGCAATTTAACCTTTGAAGATCTTTTTTTTATGCGTTTGGTACAGGGTCTCACTACACAGCTCACCCTTATAGTGATCCTCCTATTTTCAGCCTCCCCACCCCTGGGATTACAGGCATGAGTCACCATGCCTGGGCTCAGCAGTGGGTTCAGCACACTCAGGGATGGGCCAGTGTGCCATATTGAATATCTAGTTTTATTATGTTCTTTCTTGCTTTATTCTCTCTTCAGCATGTAAGAATAAATGTGAGCACATATGGCCCTCAGATATAAAGGTGAGTAATGTTAGGAACACTATTTTTATATGTTGATTTCTACATTATGTTTAGTATATCTTTTCCTGGTAATGTAGTGACACATTATTAAATTGATCTGTGGTAGTTCAATGCTTTAAACTATTATAATTTATTTAAATTATTAGAGTAAAAGGGCTGGGCAGATAGCTCAGTAGAAGAAGTGCTTGCCTGGCAAGGGCAAGGTCCTGAGTTTGATCCCTGTACCACAAAAATAAATAAATAAATAAATAAATAAATAAATAAATGAAAACATGATTTGTTTAAATAATAAGAGAACAAAAGTAGAATTTATATATTTTACAAATTCAAAGAAAATTCCTTTATTCAATTTATAAACACTAAATTTTAAAATAAATTGAACACACATTGTATTTCACTTCTTTAAACTATGCTCTCTAATGTATGTGTGTTTCTTTATGTTGTCTTTATATGGATTGTATATTGCTTCCTGTGAAGGTAGTTTATTTCTTTTTTAAAATATACTCATTATACAAAAACCCCATATGTTAGTACTCTTTTTCTGGAAGATTATTATGAACTATAGACTTTCACCTTCGAAGTTCTTCAAAAATAATTTGACTTTGATAATGCTTATAAGTGTTTATTAAAGTGTGACTCATTTTCTCCTTTGGTATACTTTAGCTTTCTTCTTAAATTAAATGTTTAGGTAGTTGAAAATACAATAGCAAAGTAATGAGGTATTAGGCCAATATAAACTGATAAAAACAAATATCAGTACTCATCCCAAACACAAAAAATAATTATCAAATCCTGTTAGACTTATTTTGCAGTCAGAACCTAGAGCTCATTTTAACTAGCATCCAGGGACTTTAAGTGTCACTGTAGATGACTTGTTGCCAGAGTACCGTATATCAATCTACTTTTTTTTTTTTTTACTAATTTGCTTTGTTCAGGTATGAATTTATGGATCTAATAACTTTATATGTACTATACATACTTTTTAATGAGCAGAACATACTTATTGAGGCAAAGAAAGCTTCTTTCCCAGAGAAGGACAGGAGGGGTCTTGAGTGGGAGATGCCCCAGAAGCTGTCTCTCCCAGGGACTTTTATAGAGGAAAACTATGTGGTGAGGTGGGTCTAAGGTAAAAACTATATCTACATATTGACAAATGAGATTTGTATATGGTTTCATATTACCTTTTTTCTTCTTTTATCAAATAATCCCTACTAAAAGCAAAACAACTTTATAAGTACTTTACATACTTTCTGAATTTAACATGAAGGCTTACATTAAACAATGCCAAGATATTAATTAACAGTTAAATTGTTTTTTTGCAGCCTCTATATTTTTCTTGACTCTCATTGGACTAATATACCTATGGCCAAAAAGTAAATGATAAATATTAACTCTAAAGATCCTGTTTTCAACTGTTTGTACTTTTGCTTTTCTCAATTTCTTATACATTTCTGTTTTCTTTCTTCTTCCAACTTTGCATGCATATATATGGTATTGTGAATAACTAGTTGAAAGACAACACTATGTATTATAACAAATACTGTGAAATTCATATTATTTTGTTAAGTGAAGCTCTGTATCACTTGTAATCTTTTTGTTTTAGTTCTAACTTGTACTTTCCTTAAATATTAAAAAAACTAAAATAAAAAGTTTTACCAATTTTATATTGTTTTGTAAAATTATACCTGAAAAAAAATCTACTCTGATGATGATTAAAGCATTGAGGCTTTAACAAACCTCATGAAGTCAGAAAGTTAAAGTCAAGTATATGCATCTTGATTCAAACAATAGGAGCAAAATAATTAAAATTAATACAAAATCAAGAAGCTGAACAATAAGAAAAAGCAAATAATAGTACAACTAACATGCAAATTTAAGGCATTAGTAGTTGTTGAATTGCATTCTTATTTTGTCAGAAATATATTCCACTTTGTTTACTGTCTGTCAGTTAATTGATATTTATTCAACCCTATATGTATTCTAAACATATAGGTGTGAACTGTGCATGCAATGGGGCCAACAATTTAATGAGTTAGAAATTGAGATAAACAAATAGCTCCATTATTTTAGAGTAGAAAAAGCAACTGCGTAAATTTTCCTGGTTCCTTAATTAAATCTGTAATGTCAGCTTATCTAGGAGCATTCACATGAGTAAGACTCCTCTGCTCAACTTTATTAAGGACACTTCAAGACATTCCCATACCACTGTGTCTATCCAATATAAATGTTGATTTTAAAAGCAAAAGCCATGACTCAAAACTTTGAGCTGGCAGATATAAGTACTCCTGTTAATACGTATTTATACCTTTTCTGCCTAGTACAATGTTTGCAGATGGCACGTGTTCAAAAGCAAGGTAAAGAAAAGGTAGGGGTAAAACATAGGAAGAGAGAGAAGAAAGAAGAATGGAAAAAAGGAAAGAAAGCAATGCAGAAAAAGAAGAAGACTCAGTTTTATATTGAAAACTTCTCTTAGAGTCAGTTTTGGGTGATATTTCTACTTATTTTCAGATAGTCAAATTTAGAGATACAGTGGTTAAAAAACAGATAAAACTAAAACTCATGAATATATTATTGCTCTCGCCACCACAGTTTAATATTCTGAGGTAAGAGTACTTGAGATATACACATGCATGAGGTCTAATTATACTTTAAATATGATGCCAAATTTCTTTGAAGTGTTTAAAAAAGACAATGAATCATAACTAAAGATATATATATATATATATATATATGTCAGTTAAATATATATCTGAACAAAGAAGCAGAAATATTTCAAAATGTTAGAAATCTAACCAAACTATGAGATGCTATCTAGAAATATTCAAGTCATTTTTGAAATAACATTATGTAGAATACATTTTATATACATACACACACACATTTCATACTGAGTTCACTTAAAACAATAAGTTTTATTTTATCTTTGATCATTTTTCTTTGAATTTAAAATTCTTTATAATTATAAAAATAAATATAAAATGGAGCCTACAGAACAGAAGTAAGAACAAGATCATATAGCAAAGAATAATAATTTTTATATTTATGTATGCAATCATCAGTGCTTCAAATATTATCTTGTGTAAAAAATAAAAATATGCTAATTTATCTCCTACTCAACAAGAAAACATCCTATGAATCAGACTGTTTTCTAAACTGATTGTCAATTCATTTGTCTATCATCTTCCTATTTTGCTTCTATGACATAATTTTGTGCATTCTATTATGGATAATACAATTAAAATTGAAGTAGTCAAAGAGTTTCTATAGATTATAAGATTTTAATTGCATTGATACACACATTCTAGACAGGTTCTATTCTATTTCATTACTTTCATGACAAAACTGACTTTTGAAAAGATCTAAAATGTGATAATAAATGATAGCTTTCATTTTTTCTCAATTGAATTCATGTTTAGGTTTATAAATAAAATCACTGGACATTTACTTATGTATTAAATAAGAGAGTCATACTATGAGTTTATTTACATTGCTTTTAGTCATATGATTTATTTATATGTTTCTTTACTTTGTGAGTTTTTTATAAAGCACCTGGAACATGAAACTAACCTGCCACCTTTTTCAGCAGTATATTAATTTGATCAAGAAGAGAAAGATTTTAAATCCAATTTGATCAATTAATATATCTGAGTTATAAATGAATTATGTGGATTACATTTATATGCAGAAATTTTAATCATTAGTCTATGCTTGAACCATACTATTCTCTGCGCTGCATCTAGAGTTTAGAACATTCAAATACAGAATTAACAAGATACAACTTTTGCCTATAAATCTACTATTTTTATGGCAAGGCAATAAGCATTTAGGGTGCTAAAAGGAGCTGCTTTCTTGTCCTGAGCTACTTTTTGCAATTTTGTCATTGCAATTGTGACAATAAATGGTTCAAAGTGCACCTAATGAACTTAGAGTTTATGAAAGCATTTCTTTTCCAATCTGACCCATGTCATACTTATTGGGCTATAATGACTGTGGATTACAGAAATTTCAGAATGCTTCCAGAAAGACAAGATCTCCCTCCTTAATAAGGAAGCAGTTACACATTAAATTACTGTTACTATACTTCTTTATGAAGCTGTAAAGCATTAAACAGACATGTCTATACAACTGTAAGGGTATATTTGTTCATAAGTATCTTCTTGTACTAACAAGAAGCAAAAAACTGAAAATTATAACAGATTTATTGCAAAAAAATGTTCATAAGGGTAGCACATGTTAGAAGGAACAAGAGTGACAGCCCATGAGACGCACAGCTCCAGGGTAGCGCGACTTCATCAAGAGATGGAGCATGTAGTCCAGCAGGTCTCAATGTTTAATTCTGCCTGCCTCAGAGTCAAAGCTATTCCCACACCTTGTATTATTTCCCTAGAGCCAATGTCTTCTTCCAATTGCAAGGCAATAATTTGTTTAGGAAATTTTTCCAAATTTTACATTGTATCACCTTCTAACTCTCTCACTTTCAACTATACCAGGGCCTCATTTCCTAATATTTTCTTTGTATCAGAATATTAAGGTAGAAAAACCAGTATAAATAATTGCTGGTGGTAGCTTAGTTTTTCTAGAAACCATTGTCGCTTTTTTTTCTGCATGTCACAAAGGCTACATGAAGAAAAAAGAATTTATTCTGCCACCCTTCCCCTTGACATACCTGCGTTTTAAGGCCTTGAGTTTAAATCTTAATTTTCTTACTAATTTTAAGTTTTTGGAGAAGTCCTTTCATGTCTTTGAGTCTTTATCCCATTATCTGTCCAAAAGTTCAAAGAATTTACTTTTGGTAACCAGGAAGAGAAAGCATGTAATATATCCCTAAAATGTAATAAGGAAATATGACACTTTGCAATATGTATTTTTTTTCTTTAATGTATTTGGTTTATGTTTGTTTGATTTTATTTTGTATTTGGTTTACATAGCACAGAGTTTACAACAACTGGCAAAGAAAGGAATCAGTGGAGAGAAATGTTTTCTCCAGGTAAACAACTCCTCTCCGCCTTACATTCCTCACACTACAAAATAGTACATTTTTACGTGCCCCTTACACTGTACAGTATGCATTTAGAGATTTGTTACTTCCCTGTGGCTTCTGTAATAGATGATCACAAACTTCTGTTGATCACGAATATTCTCCCAAAGGTTACAAACATAACCTGACATCACCATATCAGCAGCTGGCCCTGAGTTTGAAGGATTTAAGCGAGAATCTAGTCTCGGTTCTTCATGCTTCCGTGCTTCCACGTGTTTGCTTCTTTGTAGCCCCATCGCTCCCATGTCTACCTCCATGGCCAAATAGTCCCCTCTTCTTCCTCTGCTTCTTATAAGGATACAGCTTTCTTAATTATCTTTAATTTCCACTGACTTAATCCAGCATAATCTCCTGAAGTTCCTGCAATTAACTCCAGAAACAGATTTTTTTTTTTTTCATTTTCTTTTTAGGCGTTTGGTAAAGGATCTCACTACGCAGCTTGGACTCTTAATAAGCCTCCTCTTTTAGCCTCTCCAGTGCTGAGATTATGGGCTTGCACTACTACACCCTGACCAAGCAAGCCCAGGAGTGGGTGGGGGGCGGTAGCGAGGGAACGACCATGCATGTGGTGCCTGGGATCGAACCCCATCCCTGTGCTTGTCTAAGCAGATGCTTAGTCCACTGAGCTATTTTGCTGGCCCTTTTTTTCTTAATAAGATCTGATTCACAGATCCTAAAGATAAAGAAAAGCACATATTATTTGGGTCCACTACACATACCAATCTAAAGCTTAACTACTATTATTATTTCAAGTTTACAGGAAAGAAAAAAAAAACTCTGTTTTAGAGATGTTTCAGTACTTTTTTTGAATATCACAGAGCCAATTAGTACTATGGAAGCAGAGAAAGCGACACGCACGTGTGTTCATGATTGAAAGCCTGCGCCCTGGACCTGCTGCTGTGTATTATGCTTGTCATAACCTAGCAAGTCCGTGAGCCCTAAGAAATCTTATCTTAGAGGATAAGTCTATCAGTAAAAGAACAAAAAAATGACTTTTTTCTTTTATAGAAGTTTAACCTGACTCTCTGAAAATGTCAAAATCACTTCTAGTGAAAATTAGCCTGACTGTGGGAGTAAGAGTTGAATTGCTTGAAAGCTGAAGATGTCAAGGTAGAGTGGAGCAGAAGTCTCTCTTGTTTCCTTAACTAGCAGCTCTCAGAATTCTGTCTAAAAATTAAGCTGGGAGCATCAGCTCACCTCTGTGCTGTGATCTTTCGGTGCTTAATTGTTGTGTCCTTGTGTTGTCAATGACAATGATCAGAAGGAATTTAGAAAGGAAAAGAACTTTTTTTTTTTTTTTGGTTGTTGTTTTTGCTTTTTGGTCTTTTTCCCCCACCATACATGGTGATTTTTGTTTTTAATCATGATCGGTGCACATGTCTCAATTTATACAAACTCAAGCTGATGATCCTGCATGTGACAATCCAAAATCTGAGATGTTGCAAAATCCTAAAATACTTGATTGCCCACACAATAGCCTAAGTGTAAAATTCCACGTCTGATCTCTAGCAATGAGTCATAGACAAAATACAGATGCACTCACACATTGTATAAAATTAGCCTCAGACTATGCTATAAATTGTGTGTGAAACATAAAGGATTTCTGATTCTCAGTTGGAATGCATCTTTAAGGTATTTAATTTCACTATGTGTATGTTATTATTTCAAAATCTAAAACCAAAGGATGACTCCAAAATGAAAACACTCTGGTTCCAAGTATTTTGGATAAGGGATCATCAAATTATATTATTCTCAATTAAAATAACTACCTTGTACAGCAGGTTCTTTCAAGACAAACCAATTGGAGTCTTCCTCTCCCCAACCCCAAGTATTAGAAATCACTTTTACATATTTTCACTCATATTTTTGTAATGACTATAGAATTATGTACACGAGCCACACACTTTAATGTTAAAGTCTTGGGATAGGATAGCAAGCTATATTCTGTTTTTGATTCTGCGCTCAGATTAACTGTGGGGTCCCAACTAAAGGCCGTCTGACTTTGTAGACAAAACTGAGACAATGACTGTTCTGTTTTGGGGGTATCAAGAATCAAACCCAGGACCTTGCACTTGCCAGGCAGACGCATGGGCCACTGCGCTATATTCCTGGTGATAATGGCTATTTCTTGACTCAAACATTGTTGTAAGTTTAGAAGAACTGTAAAAATAGATGTCAAAACATTTATTTTTGACAGAAAACAAAGTGTTCTAAATTTAAATAAACAAAAAAAAAGAATAAAAAGCAATTGACATGCAAATTTGAAATCTGTGCACAATTTCTGAAGCTTTTTTCTAAATCAGCTTTTTGAAAGATAGCCTGGTATTTTAGAAGCATTTTTCTGCTAATGAAAGTGCAGGAGTAGATAGTCCAGATTACAGGAGAGTTTTAACATTGTTAGTCAAATACAAATTTGATTGCATTAAAAATACTTCACTCTAAAATGACAATTTTGTGAGTCCTAAGAAATGCCTTTAGAAATTCATTTTACTCAACTCCTGTCTCACTTTTGCCTTTCATTTCCAGATGTGTTACAATATTTACTCCCCCAGAAAGCTCATCAGCCAGCCCTAGGGAGCTTTAATTCTCACTCATTCACTTCAACAGACAAGTTGTTAATAGTAACCAAGTGTGGAGTCCTTTCCAGGAGAAGGTAAAGACGTTTGCTGTGAATGCAGCCAGGCAGTTAGAAAGTATTTAAACTCAAATGATTAGTGGAGTTGTCCGGGGACCAAAGGGATTTCTGCTGAGTGGTTAGAAAAGAGATCAGCCTGCTGTTTGCCACAGATAGCTTGCATTTAACATACCAAGTAATTAAGTGTTTTAATTTTGGTCCCGTTGGTGCCTCTCCTTTTCAAAACACAGCAGGGACCGTGAACATAATTGGCACCGTTTGGAAGGTTGAATGCCTAAGGTTGTAGCAAGTCTTTGTTTGTAGATGAAAAATGATACCTTTCATTGAATATCTTGCTATAGTTAACTTATCTCTTTTCCTATTCTAATTATCAAGCAGGGTGCCTAACTCACATTAAAAAACTCTCACAGCCTCAAATCTTTAAAAGCTGAGATAAGACAGATTTATCATGAGAGACCAATGTGTGGTTCAACTGTCCAGAAACCAAAGCTAAAGATATGTGCCTAATTTTTTTGTTGCAATACTATTTGTGCTCAATCAGACTGTTTTACACTTTTGTTCTACTCTAAAATATAGTACTGTATAACTTCTAAGCTCTTAAGTTCTCTTTGACTTCCTTGCTAAGCTAGCTTATGATTTAGGCTCACATACCAGAATGTTGAATGGCAGAATAGATCTGCTTTCATCTGGTTCCTTAATGGTAGTGAAATAAATACAAGATCATGTACAAAAGCACAGCCAACTTGACTACTACTGCACAGAGATATCACTGCAAATCAATAGTTACCATGTTTTAAATGCTGGCTATTTGGTAATCCAATAAATGAATTAATGTTCTGCCTTTTATTTCCTGTCATGTGATCCAGCAGTGCAGGCTTTCCTCATTTCTTAGTCCGTATAATTTAAAATATGTTGATACATATGCAATAAGTTAGATTAAATTTTTATATGAGGATATTTGCATTGATCTATAAATTCAGACTGAATGTTCATTTCCATAGCAGTTACAGGAGTGTTAGCCTAGCAAAGCAAAGGTCTGGATTTCCAGTAGATCCCAGTTGAATCTCTCATTCTCTTTCCTTATTTGCAAAATGAGAATGGTAGTATTGTCTTTATGTGTCCTACATTAGTGTGGCACGATCCAAATGGAGAATGGACACAAAGAGTACAGCCAAGGTGGCTAAACAGCTTCCTTGTGCATCACTCTGCTATAGCACTGAACCAGGATAACTCAGGAAAAACAATAATGTTTACAATGAAGTCATTAAGGGAGAATTCCTGAAACCTTGACAGGAACTCTAAACAGAACAGAGTCAGAGAGTCAACCTAGATAAAAGAACAATGTAAACTGCAGCTTTAGCTTCTGATCTCTGTCTGGAAAGCAGAAGGTGGCTCAATCGGGTAGTGGAAGGTAAACAGGAAAGTTCCTGTAGCTCCAAACATAACAGCAGACCAGCAGTATTAACTTCAAGAGAATACCATAGTCACTATGGGGTTTAAATCCTGTCTAGAGAGTTGGCTGATCTAAGAGTGACTCTTACATGAATAAAGGAGCTTGATTTGAGTCTCAAGAACCTAAGCTACAATAGCCACTACTAGACAGAGATTGCTAGTATGTGTGCAGCAGGCCCCTGACTCTACCAGAAGTCTTGGGTCAGAGTACACATGGTTGGGCAGAAGTAAGTGCCTCAACATCCTGTAGCTTCAGGAGTAGAAGTAACTTTGACCCCAAGCCTGAGTCCCATCAACACCTTCCATATATGGAGAAAGAAGCTCTCTGAGCTAGCCTGCAACTCTGAAACTATAGCTACTGTGCTATAGTCCAACTTTCATCTGTGTTTATCCGTCCATCAGTAACTAAGAAAAACACAGTTACTTCCTGTAGCTTCTGAGATGTAGCTACCAAAAGTCTTACACGAATTTAAATGTGGAAAATTCTCAGAATTCCATCAAAAGTTGTTAAAAATTGTATATACATTCAGAAAAATTGCAAGGTAAAAACCAATGTATAAATACAGTACTAATATGCATTACAATAATGAAATGTTTGAAACAGAAATTAATACAGAAATCTTACCATAGTTACAATAATAATTTAGGAATAAATTTAACCAAGAAAGTGAGAAAAACCTACAATGAAAACTATAAACACTGATCAAAGAAACTGTAGAGATCACAAAGAAATTAAAAGACTTCTAGTATGGATGGACTAGAAAAATTACATCCTAAAAATAAGCATACTATCTGAATAATGTGTAGAACCAATGCAATTCCCTTTAAAACATCACTAAATTTAAACACAAAAATAAAAACAATACTTTTATTTAATTTTGTTAATTTTAATAGTAAGACAACCACAATAATTAATACAAGGCATATTGTTGTCTTCATAATAGTTATATGTATAGTCCAATAGTCCATAATAGCTGTGGGTTATCAGCACAGCTGACAATGTCAGAAGCTATTGACTTGAGTGTTTTACAGCTCAGCATATTAATATCACTCTATTTTTTATATCTTGTGGTTAAACTTTTCTGCTGGATGGTTAAGACCAAGTTAAAGCAAGACCTATATAACAAAACATGTAACTTTTGTATCTGACAAGATCAGGCAAATCCTCTCAGGTTTTCTCCTGGAACCATGTACAGCATCTTGCAGATCTTTTCTCAGTGTCAGCCATCTGGATGAGTCATGGCCATTGCTTCACTAGTTTGCTCTCTGTAAAAGCCTGAGAGAACGTTTTCTATGTGGGTGACTCTCCTTAGGCACACTTTATGTATTCAATCCCTTTTGTCTATGGCCCCAAAATCTCCTTGAAAAGAAAATTTGAAACACCACTGAGTTATAGGATATTACCATACAGGTTCTTTAATGTCCTGAATTCTCACTGACCTAGAGAAGCTAAGGCCAAAATATTGGCAATCTTCATAGCCCTTCTTTTTCTCTAATTTTTGGTCTGCAAACTTAAGTTATTAGCCCTCCAGAAGAGAGGCTTAATGATAATATCACCCTACAGTATAGGCACTTGAGCTTTAATATCACTGTCTTTCTGAATATCAAACACCTTAGACTTAACATGGAGCTGGTATTTTCCATCAATTATTGATATTCTAATAAAACCGTATAGAATGTGATAAAAAAAATTACACATTTTTGACCAGAAATTTAGAAATCTAAGCGTATACAAAAATTTAATATGTCAGTCCTATGGCATTTTTTTCTTGTCTCTTACTCTCTTAGTACTATTTCCTAAATCATCCTGTTTATATAAGTGCATAGTTTTGCCCATGCCATGTTTCTAACTTTTCTGCTTGGTGTCTCTTCATTAATCCTTAAGTTCTTGATTTCCATTTAGTTATGTTATGCCTTTCCATTTTTATTTTTTCTTTTGGGTTCATAAACTAGGGAGACTATATAATATTTACACATAGAGGTCTGGTTTATTTCACTTATGAGTATATCTTCAAGTTACATGCATTTATATATGAAGGCTTGGAGTTTTTCATTCTCTATTTCTGAGTAATATTCCATTATGTAAAAACACCACCTTTTTAAACCATTCTTCAGATGACAGGTATTTTGATTGTTTCCAAGATTTGGCTGTCACAAAATGTGCTTCTACAAACATAGGAGCGCAAACATTACTGTGATAAGATGTTTCCAGTTCTTTTGGGAAAATTCCCAGTAGGTAGACAGCTGGATTGAATGGGATTTCTAGTCCTAGTTTCTTAAGGAGTCTCCACACTGCTTTCCATAATGGTTGTACCAGTCTGCATTCCTACCAGCAGTGGAGAAGTGTTTCTTTTTCCCCACAGCCTCTCCAACATTTGCTTTTGGTTGATTTTTTTATGATAGCAATTCTTTGTAGGGTGAGATGGTATCTAAGTGTTGTTTCAATTTGCATTTCATGGCTGGCTAGTGATGTGGAACATTTCTTCATATATTTATTAGCTTCTATGTTTTTGTTCTTCTGAGAAGTGTGTGCTCATCTCAGATGCCAATTTCTGGATCGAGTCTTTAAATTTTGGGGCCCTAATGTTTATTTTATTTCCTTACAAATTCTAGATAGAGGATCTTTGTCTGAATACTTATTACTTAAAATATTTTTGATTGGGAAAGATTGGGCGGCTGCACAGACCGCAGTTCGATCCCAGGCACCACATGCTGCGCCAGCCCTGCCCTCAGGGTAGGCTGAGCGGCCATACAAACAAATAAATAAAGAAAAGTTCTGAAACAAGAAATAAAATAATAAAATAAAAATTAAAATAAAATATTTTTGAAATATGCAGATTTTTCACTTTGGTGGTTATTTCTTTTGACATACAAAATCTTCTCAACAAAGCTGGTCCCAGTTGTTGAATCTTTCAAGTGTTACATGTGTGTTTTGATATTTGTCCATGAACTGTGTGCCTACCCTGATACCTTCAAGATTCCCCCCTACAAATTAAGAATATTAAAATTCATGTGGAACCACAAAAGACACAAAATGTTCAAGGTAATTCCAAATATAACAACAGTAACTATAATAACAGCACCAGCAACCACAAAGATAGAAATAGTATCATACCTGACTTCAAAACATACTATAAATTATAGTAACAAATCCAATGTGATCCTGTCATAAAACTGACAAATAGGCCAATGGAACAGAGCAGAGAAGTTTTAATATAACCCACATTGATATAACTGACTGAGTTTACACAAAAGTGTCCCAGAGCACAGAATGGAGGAAACAAAGTCTCCCTAATAAATGGTGCTGATAAAGCTAGACATTTATGTCTATCTGTCTGGATACATGCAAAAGAATCAGACTAGATCCTTTCCTCTCAGGGTAAACAGAAATCAATCCAAAATAGATCAAAGATCTAAGTATAATAAATGAAACTATTAAAACGCTAGTAGATAATACCAGGGAAAATACTTTGAAGTATTCATGTGAAGAATGACTCTTAGACACGGTCTCTAAAAGTAAGTATACACAGGTTTGTATAAACATTAAAAAAGATGGAGCAAAGCAAGTAATCAACAGAATTTTTTACAAAATCTATAGAACTGGAAAAAAAATTTAAACCACTCATCTCACAAACCATAACATCCAGAATGTATAGAGCTTTTAAGGTGGCGCTCACCATAAAACCACATAAACCAATTTTAAAATGGGCAAAACTATAAACACTGCTAGAAAAAAACAGATATGGAAAACAAGTATATTTAAAATGCTTAGTTGTACTGATAATCAAAGAAGGGTATCTTAAAGCAAAAAGGAAATATCATCTCATCCCAGTTAGAACGAGCATTATAAGAAAAATAAAAAATTATAAATGGTGGCAAGAGGGTGGAAATGGATAGTTCCTACAGACTGTTGCTTAGGATGGAAATTAATATAGCCATTATGGAAAGCAGTCTTCAAAAATCTAGAAATAGGGGGCTGGCAAGATAGCTCAGTGGTCTAAAGCATCTGCTTAGGCAAGTGCTGGGACCATGATTCCATCCCTGACACCATGTGCCATACCAGCCTCCTCCCCAACCCAGGGCAGGCTGAGCTATCCACAAAATCTGGGTATAGTGGCACATGCCTATAATCCTAGCACTGGAGAGGCTTAAAACAGAAGGATCACTATGAGGCTGAGCTACATAGTGAGACCCTGTAACAACCAAATATTTTTTTTTTAATAGTCTAGAAATAAAACCACCACTCAATCTCATAATTCCACTACAGGATATATATCCGGGGTAATATACTCGCTATGCCAGAAGTCATTTGTATTGTCATGTTTAAGTCAACAGATTAAAAGATAAAGAAAGTGTGATATATGTGTACAATGAAATACTATTCAGTGCTAAGCAAGAAATTAACTCTAGTCAACTGAAGCAACATGGATAAAACTCGAAGTCACTACTAAAGAAAATAAGCCAAACACCAAAAGCAAATACTAGGTGCCCTCATTCATTTGTGGAAACTAACATATCATTTTCCAGAGAATTTTGCTCAGCACATCTTTTGCTCTGCTGTTATCTAAATTGGCTTCACTTCCCTAGTGTCAGAATGGCTGCTCACAGACCCAGGTCATTTATAGAATTTAGCAAACTCTGTTAAGGCTTGGCTTCTACCAACAGTGCAAGCACACACCTCAAGGCTAACACTCCTGCTTCTGCTTGCTTTCACAAGCATCTCTGGAGCAGTCACCACTTGAGGGTTGAATGGGAATCTCACCAGCGCGCGGCTCATCACGGGCCTAGTCCAGGCAGTGTAGGATGGCGGGAGGCTCATCTGAGTCACGTGAGGAAAAATTTTTAAAAAACTCAGTTTGGGTCATTAAAAAAGAGTTATCAACTCAAGGCTCACTGAGTAAATAAATGTGCACTTCAAAGACAGAACAGCAGTGAGGGTAACTTTGGGTAAGAAAGCCAAGTATTTCAGAAAAAGCTGCAAGAAAGAGTATAACAACCAGAAGGCATCACTGTTTACAAGGAGGTGTCATTATTCTTATGTTAATGGCATTGTCACTGCAATAGGGTGTTTTGGAAGGATATAGCAGCACAACACACAATAGTTAAACTTTGGAAATGTCCTAGAAGCCCAATTGATAAACAAATAAAGAATATACAGTGGGACTATACACAATAGAACTCCAACCATAAAGAAGAAAGAAACCTTGTCATTTGCATATAAAAGTGGTAAAACTTGAGACTGTAATATTAATACTAAGTACAATAAATCAGACATATAAAGACAAATATCACATGGCTTCTTGCATATGAAACCTGAACTGTAAATAAATAAAAGACTAAAGGAGAAAATGGTAGTAACCACAAATCAGACTTCTAGGAGATGGAAAAATTATCCAGGAAAGGTGGTAAGGTACAAGGGGAGGGTGTAGAGTTTCCTTATAAAAATATATTAGAAGCCCTCTTTGTCTTAGCTATTCCTCCTCCATTGTCCCATGGTGATATATGTGCACCCACAGTCATAGTAGCACAATTTGTAATTTTTAAATCTTGGAAAAAAACTCAAATATCCATCAGAATGGAGAAATGGAAAAAAAGGTATGATACTTTTATACTCAGCCATAATGATGGAAAAACTAGAGACTTTCATAGGTAAATGGATGCAACTCAAGACCATACTTATAAATGAAATAGATCACATCTGTGTGTGTAAATATCATATTGTCTCACTAGTGTGAGAGACTGAATGAGTAAATAAGATTTAAAATGTACAGTGGATGCTGTGAATTGGGAACACACTATTCAAAAGAAAAGACAAACTGTGAAGGGGAAAAGGGAAGAGAAAGGAAGGGACAAAGAAAATATATGCCTATATGCAAGACAGTTATGACAGTTACACAGCTAGTTTCTCTTAGTTCAGTGAAAAGAAAAGCTTGTGCTAACATTGTTTGGACCAGATACCATGCCTATCTCTTATGCTCTGAGTAATTATTAGGAACATAATACATAACATATTATTATTGCAGCTCTCCTACTGACCTGCTTTGAAACAGTTTATTTTTATTTTTATTTATTTTTTCTCCTCTTTAAAATTAAAAAAAAAAAAAACAAGATATGCTGTATATGTGGAATAGTGCCCCCAAGCAAGTATAATCATGATATACTGCAAACATACACTAAGAAAACCTGGCACTATTTTATACTGCATCACTGCAGAATAATAGACACTCATCTTTATTTGCAAGATGTTCAAGAAGCTAGAAGAGTAACATTGACAAAGGTTAAAAAAACAAAGTTGAACATCTGTTTCTGGCATTCCTCGGGAATATATTGCAAGACTTTGACACGAGGAAGGTTCATGCCAAAGTTAATCCCATAGGTATAGTACCACTTGGTGAGCTAATACTTAGTTCATCTGCAACTGCATAGCACTAAGGAAACTGAACTAAATGTAATCAGCACAGCAACGTTGAATTTGAAATCATTCCAAGCTCTGGATTTAGTCTTATGTCTTTTCTTTGCTGTCTTTATAATCTTGGGAAAGCTACATTAACTTTTTGTGCCTCAGTTTACTGATGGTAAAATGTTTATCCCATTAAGGCCTACTTAGAAACCTGTGTCAACATATGACAAAGGTCTGCTAATAAATTGTTTCACATGGTTATGTGGTTCTAGTAGAAGGCAGAAGACTCCTGGGTGTGGGACAAAGGATTTAATTATCCATGGAACCAGTAAGTCCAATTTTCTCTTACATCCTTTTAACCCTAGAAGAAGGGCCCAGATAGAGCCTCCACCTATGGTGGATTTTTGTAACAGATAAAAATCCTTCAGAGTAGAAAAACTAAGACTCTGTAATCAGCTGCAACAATGTATAGCTTAAATTTTTCATGACGGAAGACATGATTGTTGCACTCAACAAAAACTACGTCAGCTTTTCTCTCAGAAAAACATGTCCTCTATCTTCAATAACTAGCCCACGTATGATCTCCTTAGTGTGAGAACCTAAAAGAAGAAATAAAATATGAACCATACACTGAGTACTAGAAAAAGGAAATGAACCTGTTCAAAAGGAAGGAATTGCTGAGTTAAGGAGAAGGACAGGAGAGGGATTGGAAGAAAGAGATCTACCTATATGTGCAGGAAAAATGGTTTGGACGACTGTACTGTGGTTTTCTGCTGGTCTATGGAAAGGAGCAGTGAGTTCAATTTGTTTTGTCTACTTTTATTCAATTTTTTGTCCTTTTTCTCTCTTAATTTCCTACAGATTTCTTTCTTTTTTTCTTCCTTCTCCTAATTTTGCATATATATATCTCTTGATATGAGCAACTACTTGGAAAACAACACTATACAACTCATACTGTGAAATTCATATTATTTTGTTAAGTGAAATTCTGTGTCACTTCTAATTTTTCTACTTTAATACTATTTTGTAATTTCTCTAAAAAATAAAAAAAATTGAAATAAATTTAAAAAGGAAATAAAAATGAATCCTGGTCCATTTTTCAAAAGATAATCTGGACAATAAGTAGTTACCTCCTCTTGTTAAAAAAAAAGAAATGAAATACAAGAAATGGATAACATTGGCTCCTGTGTCTCTCAACAAATCAATCTGGATCAGTGAATGCACTAGTTTAAATAAATTTTAACCATCATTCTAGTTTCATATTTTATTCTCTTACATGAAGTTCATTATTAAAATATCTAATTAGCCCTGCCCCGCATTCACAGATATAGAAATGGGCACCACAGCAATTCTCTAGTAATTAATCATTTTAATAATGTACTTTTCTTAATAAAGTTCAACTGGTTTAGAAATTTCCTAATTTTTAAAATTTTATTAATATTGACTCAAAGTATTTCTATTTAATTTTATTATTTATAATCAACAGAATAAGTCCTCTGAGATGTAAGCAATCACTGTTTTTATTATAAAATAATCATGATGAAAATGATAATAATCTAGGATACAATCATTCATGAAAGCTTATATTGCCTCAACTTAATATTTTTATGAAAATTTCATGGAGATTTGTTTTAGTGTGGCATTAAAAATATTAAAGAAATTATATCATTAACATGGGAATAATAAATAGTACATAAGAGAATATTACACAGCTATCCTTGAGTAAAGTTTAAAATTATGGAAGATTGCTGGGGATATATCTCAGTGGCATAGTGGTGGCCTGGCAAGCTCAAGGTCCTCTCAAATTCCTAATACTAAAATAAATAAATAAATAAATAAATAAATAAATAAAAAACACACTAACATAACAAAATAGTCTATGATTAGATTAAGGATTGCAGTCAATTGAAACACAACATTAGCCAACCATAAAGTATGACTCATTACTACTTTTTCAGCCTTGAAAACATTCTCAAAGCTCCAGTATTGCAGCCAACACAGAAAATACATGCAACACATAAAATGCAACACAGAATAATGGCGTCTCAGCGTAAGGAATTCAAGCATCCATTAATGTTCAAGATAACTCTATTGCTGCCAACACTGCTTAAATTTTCAGCCAGAAGACCAGATGCTTCTCCACTTCAATTAAAATAAAATAAAGACTCCTGAATTAGCCAGTGGCCTAAGTCACCTATACTCACTCCTCTGTGTTCACAAAGACTTTGCCCCGGAATTTTGGTGGACAACAACCTTCAGAGACACTTAATATAAAACTTGTAGTAGTTGCATTAACTTCCATTTAGGCCCCCAAATGCTTTACTTCATAGATGTGTTGCCTACAAAACTTCAAACAATGTAAGCCCTATGCAAAAAGCTGTTACAATGCAGAGTTTAGTGAGTAAGGGAGAGCTTGTACATGCTAGGTACAGATGCAATTTTGTAAAAATATTTTCCATTTGGGTGATTGAATCTGCATGAGACATTAGTAATAATGTCATTATACTTTTACTGAAGCTAAGGAAACTAAAATCACAATAAAGAATAGTTCATCAAACTGTTTTGTAATTTTGTAATGGTTTATAATTTTCAATTTAAAAAAAATTTTATGCAACTTAATACATTTAAATCATGCATTTCTGGGGATGCTATGAAAGAAAATAAAATTCATATTGGAGAACATGTTAAGTATGATTTAAATTGTAATCTCCCATGGAATACATTTGAAAACTTGTTGGGAATTATGCTTGTCGAATCTCTCAAGTCAATTTCCTCTCCCAAGAAGATAAATTCAAAGAACAGAGCAATTGTAGAAGTTAGTTTCTTAGCCGGGCGTGGTGGCGCACGCCTGTAATCCCAGCACTTGGGAGGCTGAGGCAGGAGGATCGGTTCAAGTTTGAGACTAGCCTGAGCTACAAAAGTGAGCTCAAGGCCGGCCTGAACTGCATAACAAGACCCTGTCTCAAAAACACAAAAAAAAAAAAAAAAAAAGAAGTTAGTTTCATGCCTGCAGAGTTTAAGAATCACAATCCTGACAGATCCAAAGGATTTGAGGAATGGTTATTGTCTCAGGCATGAGATGTTTAAGAAATTCAGCTGTTTTAGGAGCGGATCAAACTGTTAAGCTCTGCTTCTGAATAAGAGGTGTTGGACCCAACCTCTAGTTGGGTCACCCTTGCAAGTCAAATCCCAAAGGCAGGTATCATGCATGATACTATGGAATGGAAAATCCAAGATTCAGTTACTTTTTCTTTCATCAAAATAACATTTCCTTCATTCCCAGGAAAATTTACACAACTTTAAGCTAATGTCAATGTAATTGTAAGAAATTTGGAGTCCATGATCACAGAAGAGAGGACTATTTTCTTCCAGTAGCTGTTTCAGATTTTCATTAGGTAAATAGGAAGTGAATTTCCAGTTCATGGCTTTTTCAGGTATGGTTTCCAGTGCTCTCTTGCTGCTGCCGGAAACCTTGCTCCTATACTTACTTATCAACTTTTTTATTAACTAATTAATTAAACAAATATTTACAGAATGTAAGTAAAATATCATCATAGGCTCGCTCATAATCAAGGCTGCTTTTATCTTTTTCTTTTTTTTTTCTCAGATGACCACAGTTGAAAACATGATTACTAGTGCTCCTTCTAGCTCTTCATATTTTATTCTTGGCCTACCTACTTATCTTCTAGAAGTGTCCTTTATCTCTGGGCTAAATATCTGTGCTTTCATGGCAACAGGTGATAAGATAATTATCATCTTATCCTAGAGATAATATAATTGAACTTAAACTAAAACCTTCCAGAGACAATCATTTTAACCTATGATTAGGGACATAGTAGAGTCTTTGTGCAAGATTCTTAGGACTTGTCATAAATCACGGCTTTTGTACATTTATCTAATGTACTTGACTTTTTATAACTGTGGGGCTTCAATTTCACCCTTTCCACCTTCCAGTCTAGAATAATGGTTGGCAGTGTTCAGTGAAATCAACTGAATGGTAATGATATGCTAAAATACCCACTTATGGGTGTTACTATGGCAAAACTATAAACCACTTAAAATATGTAAAGACTTAATTGTTCAGAATTTTGTTTGTGATCTGAGCTTTTGGAGGCATTCCAGCCCAATACTCCCTAATTTGTATACAAAATTTTTAAACAAAAACTAGCATTTATATATAGATAACAATAGGCTTTTTGGTTTCATTTTCTGAATTATTTTAAGTATTTCTAATGATAGATAATTTCAACTCCAGGATGCTAGACATTTTGCCTAACATCATTTTCTCTGACAAAATGAATGGAAACAATAAAAATTGTAATTTTGGGAATTATTTGATGGCTATAAATTACCATTTTCTTTCATCTACAGTTCTATGTCTACAATATGTGAATGGGTAAATATAGTCAAAAAGCATTTATATTCATATTGTAATTATTCTAAATTGTCACACTGGCTCTCAGTATCCAAAAGCTGCTTGGATAAAAGGAAAAAGAAAAAAAAAAAAAAAAACAATCTTCATATACTTGCCTGAACATGGTAAATCTTCTGTTATTCCTCACTTCTTTACTGCTCTTTTCTCTATAATAACTAAAATCTATGAGTAAAATGAAAGAACAGAATTAGATTGTAACAAACTAGGGAAACTGGACTTTCCAGGGAGAGAAATAATCCTACCTGGAGGAGATAAAGAATTTTAAATCACTTTCATCCTCAAAGTACTAGTTTTCAAAAATAATTTTCATCACATACTGAAATATTTGTGGCAGAATTTAATAAGTGAGGATTATGTAAAAGAAACCCATGCATTAAAAAATGTAATATTTACTTTACATGTGAGGTCAAGGTAGATGAGATATAATGGTTAGCAAAAGAAAAAACAATTATGGCTATAAAGACGCAGGTTTTTCCAGTGCTAGGAAGAAGCGCCCACAGCAGGATGATTGAAGATAACCATCCTAAAAGACACATGTTAAAAAAAGTGGTGAACTTTCATTTTGTTTTGTTTTGTTTGTTGATTTGTTTGTTATGGTACCAGGAATTAAACTAAGGACTCTGTACTTGCCAGGCCCATGCTTATTCTACTGAGCTATCTTCCCAGCACTCACTTTGTATTTTGAAATACCGTTCTCACAGCATATTCACAAATGTCTCCACTCATATTCCTTAAAACAAAAAAAAACAAAAACAATAAAAACCCCTCACTAATTCTTACACCAGCGACCTCTGGAGACATCCACAGCTTTTCTCCACAAGCAAGGTCCCAAGGCCTTAGCCTGAGCTCCTTTCAGGTACCTCACATTTCCACTGGCCTGGGGTCACCCAAGCGTGTCGTTATTGTTACGACTTAATTTTCAGTAGTTCACCACTTCAATGTCACAAGTATGTGACGAAGGCCACATGTGCTTTCATTATTTTTTAAACTCATATTTTATCATAAATATTCATAGAAATATTTCATTGTTTACCAAAATAAGCCTGTTCTTTTTATAAGAGATGGCAATGAGGAACATACTGTTCAGTGGAAATTTAGCGTTTTAGAGCAGCTACAGTTGAGAAGAAGCAATTTTAATAGATTACTGAGGCAAATAATTTAAAACTAATCGGGTATAAATAATCACAAATAGTTCATCTTCACCTTTCATGGCTGTAAGATCTACAGAATGGAGACAAAAAATTGGCCACAAGTACAAGAAACCCAGAAATAGTAACAGTTAGGACAAGTAGTAGTCCTAACTGTAGTTAGGAAATTAGTAGGAGTCGGAGTAGGAAAGTTAGTAGTAGGAAAGTAGTCATAAAAGACAGGACAATGTATTGTTGTTACTGCTTTTTAGGGTGACCTTGTTGTGCATTTCGACCTTTCTCCTTCATTTCACAAAGGCTGATTTACTCTCTTGTCTCATAAGCCTGTTGATTTTGAGTTCCTACTATATACTTTACGTATAGTTGTTCGGTGTGTTCCAGATGTGGTAAGAAACAACTGTAAAAACAGAAATGAAAACCAAGTTGTCTTCAATAGTTAGTATGGAAGGATAAGGGAGAAAAGAGTCAAATCTAGATTTCTAAACATGTTTGCTGTGCCAATGATCCCGGGAGGAGAATTTTGGTCACAATAGTTGTGTCCAACATGACCACAGCACCTCTAGCTTCCAGCCCATGAAACTTCATGTCTAACCACCACTTCCCTCCTATTTAAAAAACAGGCTGACTGTCCACATCTCTTACAGGGTCCATTTTTTGGCATAGTTAATCCCAGTACAACACGTAGCCACTGGATAGGTAGGTCTTGGTCCAAGGTGAGCTTGTCAGCTCTCTTAGTCAGAAGCACCACAGCTGGTACAGCATAGAAGATGGGGAGGGGGCAGATCTTAGCTATTGGATCCCAGCATTTGTACCACTAGGATCCTGAGTGCTCCCAGGAGCTAACAGTTTAAGTAAGCAGACATAAAGCCAGCACAGAGGCATTGGCAACTTGGAGAGCTTGAACAGGCTTTGTGGGCAGAAGAGGTGTACTGTTTGATGCAGTAGGATTTGCCTTGGGACAAAGATCAATCACCAAGGGACATAACTGACAGCAAGCCCTGGGGGTGAGCCCTATGTCCACATTTCTGGAAATGATTCACTCGAAAACTTAAGGTTATAAATATCAGGCATTTCAGGCTGACGTTGAAGTGTTATTCTTTCTCCCAGGCTATAGTCAGAGTCGATATCAAATCCAGGACAACTTAACAATGTATGAGGAAGGCAGGTCACATCCTAGGAGAGACATGGGGGCACTCAAGTGTATACACAAGTTCATGTTTTATAAAATGATGCCCAATTTCACCGGAGTTTTCTTTTGTCAATTTCTTTTCAGTGGGGACTGGAGTGGGTAACTCTAGGAACTTTAGGCATGTTTATTGGCTGCTTGCCTCCCTCTTGAAAGTCTTCCAGGAGAGCAGTGAGGATCTGATTTAAGGTTTCATGCCCCTCAGTTGCATTCCACTTCCATTTTGGATGCACTTTGGGGAGGACTGTGTTCCCAGCCACAGAGGTGAGGACTTTCGACTTTAACCAGAAGGGCTGGGTCCCTTCTAAGGTATGGCAGCATGATTCAGTATTACATAGTCAGAATGGATCACTGGCAGTAGAGCAGGAGGCTGAAGTGCAGGAGATACAACTGATGCTGGTGGTGCTGTGGCTGGCTGAGTGGCTTGGGGCTGGCGAACGTCAGCAGGAGGAAGGTCAGATTCACAGTCCTTGGGTAGAATAGGATAAAGATTTGCTGGTTTGGGCTGATTGTGAGAGCCTCTCAGATGGCCTTGTGGGGTTGTTTTGATAGCTAGGAAGGCTTTCTTGTCTTCTGGGACACAGGGGCTGAGCTAAAGTAGGACAGTTTTTACCTCCTTGTGGACATTTAGTCCAGGTGAGCTGTGCTTTTAGTTTCAGGAGTTTTGCAGTTGAGGAAACTTTGGGGAGCAACTCACAAGGAGAGGAGGCATCTTTTAAATCTACTGCAGTCCAAAAATGGTGTCTGTGTGAGGACATGAATATCTTCTCCAAGGTGATTCACAGACAATTAGGCTGGCGTGTGGCTGGATGTTAGTCTGTTTGTCCTTTCTGTGATGTCTGAGAGCAACAGGGGTCATAGAGAGGTCACACGGTTTATAGCCAGACCCTGAGGTGGATCTTTAGTTTATACCTCTTAGAGGAGAGGTTTTAGAACTTCAGGATTATAGTCATCCATCCCAGGTTCATGCAGACATCATCTTTCTCTGGGGGAACAGTCAAATTGGAAAGTTCAGAGTTAAACAAGAGAGAGGTTCACTGTCTTAGCATGAAGATGTCCTCCATGGCTGTTTTTGCTGGGGAAGAGGTGACAACTAAGTATTCTAGTGCTCTGGGGATTTTTGACAGAAGGAACTTTTGAAGGGAGAGAGTTCTGTTCTGCTAGAGTTCTATTCTGTCGACCAGGTAAGTCATAGGTTTCCTCTCTACTTTTTGCAATAACCATGAGCTCTCAAGGGCCCAATTTGGTAGAAACTGGTGTGTCCTGGTCATTCAGGCCTATCTCTTCAGCACACAACTCCTTTGTCTGGGTTGACAGCCCAATTATTCTTAGTAAAAATGTAGAACTCAGAAGGAATTGCTGACGGTCATCCCGGCTGGGTGTTAGTTCACATCATGTAACCCGAATTTGCGTGTCTCCAGGGAGCCTCTGTGACCAAGAGCAGGCAATGGCCTGGAGCTGGTTCACTTGGCTAGGAGTAGTCAGGACAGGGAACAACTGTGGTGGCTGAAAAGAGGGGTAACATAATTCTGAGGAATAATGGGCCTTTGTTTTCTTTCTACTTGAGATATACCGAGTAGTTTGCTTTCATTTTTAACTCCACGAAAGCTCCTCTTCCTCCATCAGTCAAAACTGTGGGTTTTAACTAGTTCCTGTTCTATCTCGCTGTGGGGCATGTTGTTCACTCTTGAATGATGGTGCAATAGACAAAAGGTGAGTGTCCCACAGGGAGAGACCATTCAGATGCCCACCTATATGCACTTCTCTCAGGAGCCTGGGTGCGACGCAGGAGCAACTTAGCTAGGATGCTGCAAGGCCTCCTTATGCCCTATTTCAACTGCCATGGAATCACAAGTGAGAGCCCAAGCAGCCACTGTCACCAGAGTGTCTCAGTCTTGGTGCACAGATGGAGCAGCCTAATACAAACTTATGTGTTCCACTCACACATTTATTTGACAGGGACTCAGAGGCTCAACATTCCATCTTCCCTTTCCTTGAGGGTACTCTCAACTAACAAGAGTTAATCAAGCTGTACTTTGAACTAAGCAAGCCCGACAGCATGACTAACTGGGGTGACCCGAGGGGATCTTGCCAGAATTAGGAAGGCAGTAAGACAGACAGATAGACAAACAGATTGTGTAATCTGGCCTTTGGGATCTGACATGACCTGCTCCAGAAGAGTACCCAGAGTCCTTTTCCAGACCTCGAGGGGACTTGAAAGGTCTCAACAGCATGCTTTCTCATCAGAACCTGGAGAGGTCCCTTCTCCATCTGTGAAGGCCACATCTAGGGACCACAGTGGTCCACATGGTGGGTCTCCTGGGCCAATATACCAGATACAGTGGCAAGCAGAAACTCTACAAAGACACCCAGGAGTTGAAGGAAGATTTATTTACATTCACAGGCATTTATTGGGATCATTCCCAGAATATCAGCCCTGATCTCTGTGGACTAGGGTTTACATGGATAAGCAAGCAGGAAAATACAGGGTTGAAATGGCCTGTCAATTTGGGATGGGCTTATACAATTTGTATTTAGTCCAAGGTGTACAGGGTCTCAGTACACAGATCAGTAGCATAATGATTCTCCTCTTTGCAGCCTCCCAAGCACTAGAATTACAGGAGCATGCCCCCAGGCCCAGTCTTAATTGCTATCTCCATGTGCCACGTGGAGGCAGAGCCATTACAGCACTCCAGGGATTGAACACCAATCCCTACATCTGCCTAAGTACCACATCAATCCACTGAGCTATCTGGCCAGCCCTGTTTTACACAGTGTGAATCACAGTTACCATCTATGCATCATGGCGACCAGCCATTACTAACAGAACAGAAGATAGCAGAACCGGAAGAGGAACTATTACCTGGCAAGTTATACCAGCTGAGTGGAGCATTTTCTGTTACAACACATATTACTCCAGTTTTCTGGAGAAAACTCCAGAAAAAGCATGAGTAACTACAATTAGAAATTCATGATTAAATTCACATCTTCTTACCGATAAAACATACTATGTCAAAAAAGTATCTTCTTCCCATCTATGGCTTGGTTTACTTAGAAGAAACAAGAAAAACTACTGTAAACACAAGGAGAGAGATCATGTAAAACACCTACAGAAATGCACATTCTTATAGAGTTCAGCTTGCAGGCAAGTTCTCAGTTGTGGGCAGGATGTGTTTTATTAAATGGCCACATGAACTGTATGACCACTTGCGAGCACGTCTTCACAATGCTTCCTACAGCCAACCATTTGAAAACCTGCTGAAGGAGGAAGGAAACTGGGTAACAGTTTGCGTGTTCTTAAAAGCCATCAGCTCTGAATAGATACTATCTTCAAGAAGAGGAAATTGCATCTGCACAGCTCAAACCAAGCTATTCTGTTTGCATTCTGTTCTTTGTCTTCTGTAGGTGGAGGGTGGAGAAATCACTCACTGTTTCTTGGGTTTTTCATAAGCTAGGCTTATGTTTAAGTTTTTAAATGAAAATGTAGCACAAAATTTTCTAAGTGATAAATTTGCACTTTCTCTGTATGGCAGGGAGACAAAAGTTGGTGGGAAAATCTATTTCAACAGCATATTTAGAAATTGTCAGTGCATCCCAAAAGATATTTGTGTACAAAGAAAGACCTTCATTTTGCCAAAATGCCTCATTAATCCTGTGGAGAAGAGAGTAGGAAAAGAGGTCTGATGTTTATTTTCCCCAAAATAATCCTGTAATCCTGACAATTAAGGTAGCTGAGGCAAGAGGGTTGTAAATTGAAGTCCTACCCTGGAACTTAGAGAGAACTTGCCAAAAAGTAACTTGAAAAAAATGTTGAGGAATATAACTCAGTGGTAGAGGACTCATGGAAGGAAAAATTGCCAAAACTGATAAAAACAATAACAAAAGAAATATATATACTATTTTTATCTTTTTAATTATTTTTATCTTCTTATATGTTGCTTTTAATAAAAAATAACAATGTGACAGTTTCAAAACATGTTAGCAGTGTATTTCCAGTATTTGATACAATGCATATTGTTGTCCTCCTATTAGTTATACAGAGTACAGGGTGCAGACATTATAATTTTTCTAATCATTATTGGTACAAAATCATTTTTTCTCATTGAACTAAAAAAAATAGTTGTATACATAATCCAATGTTCAATAATCACAGTGAGTTATTGGTAAAACCAGCAATGTTGGAAGCTGTTGATTTAAGCCTTTTACACCTCAGAATTCTAATCTAGCTTTACATTTTATGTCTTGTGATTAAACTTTTCTGCTGGCTGGTTAAGGACAAGTTTAAAATGGAAAGATATTCCCTGCTCCTGGATAGGAAGAACCAACATTGTGAAGATGGCCACACTCCCTAAATTGTTATACAGAATTAATGCTATCCCTGATAAAGTATCATAAACATACCTCACAGACCTGGAGAAATCATTCCTAAAATTTATTTTGATCCAAAAAAGACCTAGAATTGCAAAGACAAGGCAGAAGGCATTATAATTCCTGACCTAAAGGTATACTACAAAGCTACAGTGATAAAATCAGCATGGTATTGGCAAAAAATATACCTGAGGATCAATGGAATAGATTAAAAGGTGCAGAAGCAATACAAACACTCAGCCACCTTATCTTTGACAAAGGGGCCAAACATGTTTCCTGAAAGAAAGATAGCCTCTTTAACAAATCTTGCTGGAAAAACTGGCTCTCCACTTGCAAAACACTAAAACTTGACCCAGGTCTGTCACTATGCACTAAACTAAAATAAAAATGGATTAAAATCTACATATTAAAAGAGAAACACGAAATCTCCTGGAAGAAAAAGTGGGAGAAAATCTTGAAGACATCCAAGCAGACAAATAGTTTATGGATAAAAATCAAAATGCAGCCGGGCATGGTGGTGCATGCCTGTAATCCTAGCACTCGGGAGGCTGAGGCAGGAGGATCAGTGTGAGTTCGAGACCAGCCTGGGCTACAAAAGTGAGCTCAAAGCCAGCCTGAACTGCATAGCGAGACCCTGTCTCAAAAAAGACAAAAAAAAAAAAAAATCAAAATGCACTCTTAACAATTGAAAGTATCAAAAAATTATATATATATTAATTACCTTTTTTTCCCTGGCATAGGAATTGAAGCCTGCAGTGTTTATACAGAATTGTGTGCTCATTTATATTTTGAGATGAGGTCTCCCTAGGTTGCCCAGGCAAAATTCCACAGCTCCTGCTCCCCAGAGTTTTGACATTCTAGCCATGCTAGTTTAGATTTCATCTGAGACCACACCCTTCCAAGGGGTTCAAAATATGGACTTACTAAATCTGAAGAAAAAAAAAAAACCATAATTTCCATCAAACTAACACACTGTGCCTATTTTTATTATGTGTCCTGCCTTCCAACTACTTTTCAGATGCCAAAGCAATTGTTTGCTATTTATAAGAGCTTCCACTGAAATTGTTTCAACATCTGTCTTCCCCTCAAGCACCACTGCCGCCACCTAAGGTCAGTCTGTATGCTATTACTGAGTGAGCCTTCACTTCCAGCCATACAGAGCACAACCACTATGTTTGCAATGAATTATCACTTAGAGAATTACTGACATGGACCAAGAAGACAAATGCCACATTGTAAGGTTTGTATAACTGATATTCTTTATACTATTTATGTATTTGTTTATCTATTTATTTATTTATTATGTGTTTAGTACAGGGTCTCTACACAGAGTGGACTCATAGTGATCCTCTTGTTTTCAGCCTCCCAAGCACTGGGATCATAGGCACGTGCCACCACATTCAGTTTCAATCTCCGTCTTGGCATGCCCCAGGGGCAGGGCTGGCAGGGCAAGCCTGGGTTCGAACCCTAGACACTGTGCTCTGCCTAAATGGGCACTTTAGTATGCTGAGCTATCTGGTCAGCCTCTTATGATGTTTTAAAATTAATGAAATTTCACTATTGCATAAAATCATTTGCAACTATTTGCAAAACAACTTTAATTGTACAACTATAGATTGTACAAAGACTTAGGTAAATTGCAGTTGAAATTTTCCTTGCAACTTCATTTTCCCTATATCCTAGAAGTACTCATATGTATCTTAACTATGATTAGCATGTATCTACTAAAGGTAACTCTTGAAATTTGTAGTCTATCATTTATGGTTTAGGCTGGAAGTAGAGAAATAGATCTTTCTCATGTAGGATCAAGGGGAAAAGATACCATTGTTGTTGTCCTATTAACTTGCTTTAAATTTCCGTTTCATTATGTTTTTTAAAAAGTGGGGGTGGCAGGCCAGAAAGCTCAGCAGATTAAAGTGCCTGTTCAGGCAGATGCAGATGGATTTGCTCCCTCGTATGCTGCGCTGGCCTTGCACCCAGGGGCCACCGAGCTGGTCACTAGGACTGGGCCTGGTGCTGTGCTCCTGCAATCGCAGCATTTGGGAGGCTGCAAACAAGAGGATTACCGTGAGCCTGATCTGTGTAGTGAAACTCTGTAGAGCCTGTACTAAATGCAATGAAATAGAATTTCAGAAAAAGAGATGGAAGGATAGGGAAGAAAAGGTGGGAGACAGGGCGAAAGAAGAATTTATAATGAGTTATATATGTGTATGCACTCCATGTAAGCCATATAAGCATTATGTACTGCCAACATGTAATAATAAAAGAAACAAACTTTATAGTCCACTGGACAAACCTGTTGCTTTATGATCAATTACTAAACTTTTGCTAAATCTTTTCAATTCGGTGTGTTAAATCCAAGTTAAGAGAAATATGTTTATTTCAGATCACTGGAACTCATATTACCAGTTTTTCCAAGATGAAAACTTTCCATTTTTCTTCTTTCAATGTCTTTCTTCATACATGGTTGCAGATATTCTGATCACACCCACTGTGGGGACTTCATCCAGGTACACGACAAATCTTGATCCTTCGCTCATCTACCCCTGCTCTCAAATGAGAGATGGAAAGGTACCATGCTGTGCAACTGAGAATCAAGTAGATTAACTGAGAAAGAAGAGGAATTTCTATCAAAAATAACTAACTTGCTTGAGTGAACTGGTTATAAACTTCAGCGGAGCCTGAGAATTTAGAAGTTTTTCAATATGGTTGTTTGGAAACCATTAGCAGATTCATTATTATTAATATTAATTAATTATTATTATCATCTTAGACTAATCACTTGATAAATCCAAATGAATACCATACATTAAGCAATGAAGTATCATGAACATATTACTAGAATCCTTTCTAAGCAATAAATAAATAAATAAATTTAAAAAACACTGCAACACAGCCTAGCACTCACTTTCAAAAAGTCAAGGCCTCTTTAAACAGATTTTGGAAATTTGTATTTAAAATTCCTATATGTGAAAACTTAGTAATTCTACTCATTATACACAGTTGTTCAATACAGGCGCTACATAAATCTGCTCAACAACATAAACACCGCCTCAGAGCGATCTTACAAATTAAATAGCCTGTCTCCCAGAGAGAGAAAAAGTAGAGAGCAAAATTAATTTTACAGCTACAGTGTCTCCATGGGGAACTACCCTCCAGCTTGAGTCACTGCAGAAGTGAAGTGAGTAGAGCTGATTTTTGTGAGGATGCAAAAGAAAACGCCTGAGAACTCCAGGGAGGGAGGGTAAGAGAGAGAGAGAGACAGAGAGACACAGAGAGACAGAGAGACACAGAGAGACAGAGAGACAGAGACAGTGAGACAGAGAGAGACAGAGAGAGAGAGACAGACAGAGAGAGGACTAGGAAAATTGGTTTGGCACTGTGTTGTTAATTAGCCAACTGAACAGAAATGAAAGTCATGTAAAAAGCTAATGAAGCAAAATTGATGTGCACGCTCTTTGTGTTCAGCTTGCACATGGCCGAAGCAATCTCTGAGCCAGGGCATACAGATCCCTAGAGCACGCTGCCACGGGCTGGGGGCTGATAAGAGGGGTTGATTCCAGCTATTTCTAAAGGTAGACTTTTCATGGTCTGGTGATTTGCTCAGGCCAGCCAGCCATGTCAATTCTGTCTTGAGAGACACCTGCTTTTTGTAAGTCTGTCAAGTACATTAAATGTGGGAAAAATTTGATAATGACTTCGTTTCATTATCTGTCTAATGATAATTCCCGGTGACCTTTACTCACTTCTCTGCTGACTTAGAGAACACTATGAACATTTCTTTTACACAGACAGAAAAAGTCCAGGATAAGTTATGGGACTACTGTGCTATATTTGAAGGCTCTGTAAGTTGTCTGCCTCTTTTCTTCCTGAATTAAGTTGCGTTTTACCCACTTAGTTATACACATATGAAATGCATAGAGTGCCTATAACCCACAGAATCCATCTATGAAATATTCAAACTTGTATGACATTAGCATTAAATCTCAGTAAGTTTAACTGGTACTAAAGCAGAGGAATAGATACAAGAATTGGAAAAAGAAACCTGGTTTCTGGAGACACTTGCCTAGCATGTTTTGCGCAGGTAAATGAGTAAGCCCAATTTCAGGAAGCTGGATAACACCATTTAAAGAAGTTTTAAAGGTAATAGTGATCAGCAAGTGCTTTCTTTAGTGATGCCTATGCTAGTCACATAAATTCATTATTCTATTTTTTAACTTTATTTATTTATATTATGGCCTGCTCAGCCTGCCCTGGGGGTGGGGGTGGGGGGTGCAGCATGTGGTGCAGGGGATTGAACCATGGTCCTTTTGGTTGCCTAAGCTTTCCAAAGCAGGCACTTTAGACCACTAAGCTAACTCACCAGCCCCAATAAATTCATTATTAAACCTTGATCAAAATCTTATATAAAATTTCAATGTCTACTTCAGAGAAAGTTAACCTAGAAGTCAGATGATTTAGTTGTTTATGATCAGAGTTAGTAAAAAGTCTTCAAACTCGTTTCTATTTCCAAAATTCATGCTTTGGGCCCAAGAACATAGAAGCACACGCTGTGAATACGTAAGAAATTTCCAAAGAGCATTTAAAAATTAAAAGAATAAAGGTCTCTTTTGAGGATCACATGTCTTCATTGAAGTCCAGACTAGCAACACTAAACTCTATCTCAAAGTATTTGAATGTTCTGATGTTGGCATTGCCCTACCAACAACTAGAACTACCACTTATTAATATTAAATATTTTTATCATAAAGAAACTGTAGATGAAATATTTATTTTTTTACTTACAGGGTTTAAAAATTTATTTCTCATTTTATTAGTTTTAAATAATTGTATATAATTACTATCCAGTTGAGTAAATTACAAGAGGACTTCCTAAGGGATTGGAATTTAAATCATGCACCTAATTCATACTTAACCATGGAATAGCTGAGCTGTCTGAGAGATCTGATCGGGAGGACAGGTCATATGTTTTTAAGAAGTACAAAGAACAGTTTAGGGAAATAATTTGCCCTGAAGGAACATACTAAAATTCTGTACAATGAGAAAAGCTTCCTCAGGAATGTGAGAAGAATGGGTCATTTAAAGAGGACTGTGATATCAGTGACTCAAAAAAATGTCATCAGACCCATTTTTTGGGCCAGCCAAATAGCTCAGCAGATTAAAGTGCCTGCAAGTCAGCACAATAGCCAGGAGTTTGATCCCTGGGCCTACTGCTCCTCCTAGCCCGCCCGGGGAGGCACTGAGGAGGCAATTGAGACTGGGCATGGTGGTGCACGCCTGCAATCCCAGCTCTCAGGAGGCTGTAAGCAGGTGATTCTAGTAGTGAGACCCCCCAACCAGCACCCTGTAGACCTCTCCCTAAAACATAAACACACACACACACACACAAAAAAAAAAAAAAAAAAAAAAGAACCGTCCCTTATGTAAGCCAGATCAAGCACCAAAAACTAGTGGCTAAAACAGGAAGTGTGGAAAGTATTACCTATTAGGTAATAATGAATAGAAGATACACACAAAATAGTTACATAACATGCCTACAGACATAGCTAAAATGCACTGGTTGCTATAAATTATCCCCATATATTATCTCCAGGTATCCAGTACGTGAATACTGAAGAGGAATGCTTAGTGGAGGGCAATAACAGGTTTTAATCTCAGATGGAAGGATGGTTCTGCACTCAGGCGATCTCAAGAGCAGCGGGGTCTGAGTTTGTCATTTGGCAGCAGCATGAAATCCTGTCAGCGAGAAAAACATAAGCTACTCTGAAATTTCCTAAGACTGATAGAGCACTCAGAACCCTCACAAAGCACCTCTCTCAGCCATGGCCCTTTAAAGGACTCCTCTTGAACATAAGAAGTGGGTTTTATTGAACAAAGTAGGTGAGAGGAGAGAAGAGTGAACACACATGCGTGAGCAAAAGTTCAAGAGGGAACAGATGGCCAAAGAAAGCCCTCTTCTAAACTAGGAGCTGTCTTAAAAACGAATAATAAAACTAAGTTTTAAAAGAAAGGAGTACTATTTTAAACAATTAAAATCAATAAAATTATAAAAGATTTTCCAGATAAAATCCCAAAAGCATTTATTTCCTTCTTGAGAGTGAACCATGATTTGTGTGTGGTCCATAATAGTGTACATAAAAACCATAGCTAAAGTACATTTGCTTTTTAGGAAATAAACATGGCATAGTCTATAAATAAAATGCTTTGCTTTCTTTTCCATCCATATCTTTTATTAATAGTCATCTGATTAATCCTTTCATTAATTTTTCAAATGTATTTAGTACAGGTCTAGTCTGATTGGACTTGCAGTGCTCCTCCTGTTTTCAACTTCCCAAGCACTGGGATTACAGACACATGCCATGTGCCACTTCACCCAGTATTAAGGCTCATCTCAGTATGCCCCATGGGCAGGGCCAGCAGGTATGCCAGGGGTAGAACCCTGGTTCTTGCATCTGCCTAAACAGGCACTTTAGTCTGCTTAGCTATCTGGCCAGACTTGTCATTAATTTTGTTGTCTAGGATATCTTATATCAGTCAATGAGGCCTGTGACACCAAATGTAAAAGTTTTTATCCTGAATCATGAAGATGTAGACTTTGTGTTTACTAAATACACCATAATACTGAGAAGATATCCTTGTTACACTCTTGATTTAATTGGAATATGTTTGAAATTTTGTCACCCAGTATGTTGTTCTGGAGATGAGAGAGAACAATAGGCCAAAAGGAGCATTTCTCTCCAGGATCTTAGAAGCACCGTGACCCAACTGAACTCACATCCAAAGTTCAGGGACTGAAGGAAGGTTCTAGATTTTACAGTTGGCTGAGGGGACTGGTATTTAGAAGTTAGGGGACAGGGCAAGCAAGGTACAGAAGCAAGACAAAGTAATTAATAACTTAGCCTTGAAAGAAGAGAGAGCTTTACAAGTTCTGTGAGAGGAAGATGACATAAATTGTCTACACGACATAGTTGTCAATCTTATCTGGATCAAAACGAGAACTTGTAGCAACAGGGAGAAGTGGGGAGTGCAAGGGAAGTTGTTCTCTAAGCTTTAGTTCAGTGTGTTTTTGAAGTATTACCAATATTTGATTCAGAAAGGTCTTTTGTATCTTTAGCTTGCTATTTTTTTTAAATTGTTACTAAACTTAAATAGCTGCTTTTTCTGCATGAATTAAATTTTCGAGATTTTTCTAATCCAAACTTCAGTCTGTCCAGTATGTTACCTTACTGACTATTACGCTGATAGCTACATTCATGAGCTAACCTTGTTTTCTGTAAAGCCCAGTGGGAATACCATTTTTAAACTTTATAACTTGCATTTTTTCATTTATAAACACAGCACATGTTTATAGTACATGAGTTTATTTTCCTGGTGGGGAAATTGGCACGTGTGCATAGCACATCTTAAGTCTTTTCTATGCAAAATATGTTTACTTTTTTTGCACTGTCACCATATATACACCGTTTCTTAGTCGGTTTTCTTTTGAAAAATCACTTATCCATTCAGTTGGTACAGGGTCTTGCTACACAGCTCTGACTCATATTTATCCTCCCAGCTCATCCTCCCCAGAGCTGAGATCACAGGCGTGCACCCAGTTTCACTGGCTGGCAAGGAGTGGGGTAGGACCAGCATGGAATATGATACCAGGGGCTCAAAATCAGGTCCCTGTGCTTACCAGGTAGGTGCTTAGACTGCTGAGCTATCTGCCCAGCCCCCACATAGTCTTGTGCAAATATTATATCTCAATTTGAGCATGCTACCTCACTCCATTTTCCCTCTATGGCAAAGAATAATAGGTAGGATGCCACAGAAGTTGAGATGGGTTCCACTTTTACCACTTTCATGTATCTAAAACTTAGTCATGTTTTACATAGCATTGAGATCATAAAGTACATCTAGTCCATCTTACAGAGTTTCTAACAATAGTTAAATAAAAGATTCTGGCTATAGTATTTTGACATGTAGAAAACACATACATAACACTTTGATGTTTTATCACTAAGACTCGAAACTTGCAAAAGAGTAAATCAGTATCGACTATGTTTCAAAGTAAGAATGACTATAATGTTTAGGTTAACTTGCCGATTTTATTGGCTTGGGAGCCCCCTCCATTACAAATATAGCACATTTCTTTCTGTGTCCAGGGGAGGCATCATGTTGGGTGATCTATCCATGCCCCAACCCCTTCTGTTCTGTTCCAGTGCTATTTCCCTGCTCTGCTTCTTGGCAATGCAAACTAAGTGAATTTACTACAGCACAGTTTTCAGCCACAGTGCTTTTGCCTTGGGACCAGATGACCAAGTACTGATTCTTTGATGCCATGCACATAATTCAACCTCTTTTCCTCTAAACTGTAGCTATGAAGGATTTTGTCCCAGCACTGGGAGTGCTGCCTATTTTGGTAGCTTTGAAGATACCAGATTCCTATTGTAATAGCATCTGTATCTCACAGAATTAGTTTTAATATGATCATATTGAAAGATCCTCAGTTATCCTTCCATATCCTGTTAGTCAAATTACCTTTTGGTTCACCACCTGGATTACACAATACACAGCCTACAAATGACAGAAGCTACAGGTGAAGTAAAGTAATCATTTAGTTACTTCACCTCAGAACATTTTTTAAACTTAGTATTATACATTTGAAAGGAAATTTTATTTTTAAAAAATATAAGAAAATAAAACAAAGTTGAAATAAGTTTCAAAATTCTAAAAATTTCTTTGTATAAGTATAAAACAAATCTTGGCATCAGCAAATTCTGATATGCAATAGGTGTGGAAAACAGTATTATGCTGTATGGTAAGTAAAATAAGATGATTTTTGTTTCCTGATAAGAGAAAGTTCAAATTAGAGAAAATTCATTGGTCAATTAGTTATTTCTATATGCCAAACATCTTAGCAATTGCCATTTATCTTTATTTTTTATTAATTTTGTTGTTACAGGGCCTCACTACACCATTCAGACTTATAGCAATCCTCCTGTCTCAGCCTCCCCAGCTCTAGAATTACAGGCATGAGCCATGACACCTAGTTTCAGGACTGGCAAAGTTCGTCAGGGGTTTCCTGGCCTGTATCGCATGTGAGATCAAACTTGGGTCCTTGTGCTAGGGGCTTATATCACCAAACTATTCCTCCAGCTGTTTCATGAGTGTGAAGGTCGCCTGTAACGTTACAACGACCTCACCTGTTGGTGCATAGCTGTCTACAGGATGATGGTAACTGAGACTAACCATCTTCCATGTAACTCCATATACTTCAGCATTTTATTTTGAATTTGCTTTCATGGTGAAGGGGTCAAACTAAACTCATAAAGGTAAAGTATAAAATACTTGTGGAGACTTGGGTTTGAGAATTTTCCTAGCATTGCCTTTGACGTAGTACTCAATTTACTCAAAGCAAATCAGGTCTGTTAACTCTAAGCCCAACTAATGGGGAAACAGATCTCATACGTTTATGGGCAGGATTGTAAATTAGCCTTGTACAGGGGATATGATTACATAGAGAGATAGATAATTAGAGAATTTTTGTAGTCTATCAGGATTGCTTATGGAGAAAGCCTAAGAAAGAGATATTAAATATGAGAAACTATCAAATGTCATAACTGACTAGCTTCACTATTACTCAGAAACATGGAAGGTGACAATTACAAAGGTTGCATCACAGTAGAAACTTGTAAGTGGGGCCTTGATTAGAATATGCAGATCAATCTGCACACACATATTAGTGAAGTGCATCTGACTAGTGGTATATATATATATATATATATATATATATATATATATACCCATGAAAGACAGGAAATGAAACTCTTGACAATTCTTAAATATCAAGACCAGGGCTCAGGAAAGAGCTCAATAGCATAAACACCTTCCTGGCCAGTGAAACTTCTAAATATGACCCACCCCACGCCAATAAAAAAATAAATATCAAAACCATTTTGCAATCGTACAATCAAACTAGAATCAAACTAAAGAACATAGAGTTAAAATCTCCAAGTAAAGGTCATAGAGAAAATGTTTTTAACACAAAAAAATATATGCAGCATTTGGGAGAGGTTAAAAAGGAATTATCGGACCCTTTCTGGGTGTGACTTATATGATCTCTATTTGTAGGACTTGAACCACCTGGAACACTGAAGTGGAAACTAATAAAAACAAACCAACAAGACATCTGTTGGGTGACAAAGGAAAGATAGCAATTTATTTGGAATAGAACATGCTACTCCAGAGAAGGAAGGTTGTTTTATTTCCTTTAAGTTTGCATGGAAACTATCGATTTAATTTGGTTTTGGCTAGAAATGCTCCTAAATAAATCAGACCTATCATATGATGGCAGAAAAATCACATGAGCAGGTGGCTGATGTCCTCAGACAAGAAACCTGGGATTCTAGAATTTCCCAGGGTTCACAGTAGTCATGGAGAGAAATCCTCACTTCCCACTCTAGACATCCACCTCACTAAGCTTAGCTTCTTATACTGAAATATCATCTCCACTCCACAAGAGGATCTCTGTCATGCTTCCCAGATTTTTCTGGGCTACATCATGTCCCTTTGATTGTCAGCTCCTAGAATGCTAATGCTTCCTGTTCTACTCTGAGACATCCAGAACTCAGTGTCTTTTCTTCACATTATGTTCAATCTTTCACAGTCCTGGTGGAAAGGAGAGTGTTTTCATGAAGCTTCCTGTGCTGATGTTCTACAGCGTACTCATGTCCACATTTGAGTTTTAGGCTGCACTAAACAAGACTATCATTTGCCATTAGACGTCCTGCCTCAATCCTATAGGATGGCACTGCATCAGTCAACCTGTGCTGAAACTACTGCTTTTTAATTGCAGAGTATGTGAGCTCATAATTAACATTCAATTATCTATTTTTAATTCAAAATTTGCTATTTTTATGCAATATGTAGAAGTTTACCCATTTGAACTTCATTGTGTTTTTGCAATATTTTGAAACATGTGGGCCTTTTAATGTAAGAAGATAATTGCTTAACTTACTAAATTATTACATACATTTAAAAAGCCATTTAAAAGCCAGAGTCATTATTGTGCTTATTTAGTTTCCATTTAATTAGTTATTCAAGAAAGTCAAACTTTATACTTATGGATGATAAAAACAAATTTCAGATTCTCTTGATAACTAAAAATTTCACATAGAAATATATATATATATTTATTTATATAATTTTGGCACCTATTTCAAGAATATGTGAAAACTCACTCTATGTTTTGGATGGTTTTAGCAATATTTGCTAAATGCAATCTAATAGCTCATCCTTCCACACATCTTGAGGTCATTCTCAAAATTTCAGATAAGTAAGAATATAAATAACTGGAGTGTTTTATATTATCCTTTCAGTAAAGTCTACACTATAATCAAAGTATTCATAAAATCTTTATGTTCTTCTCTGTGATCAACACGTATCCAGAAAAAAATATACAACTTGAATCTGTCCACTTTTCAAGGACTACTTAAATTTCTTTCTTCACAATACTAAATATAAATGAGAGTAATCACTTGTACTTTATGAGTACACTGCTTTCCTATAGAGAAATTCTTTGCAATAGATATTTTACAGACCTCTGTGTGTATATCCATTTTGTCCATCTAATGAAACTGTAGTGCCATAAAGTACTGTTAACATTTGCATTAAAGGAGACCCTGACACAGCCAAGCTCGTGTCAGAGGGGCCAAACAAACACAGTGTTGCACCCACCTCCAGGGCACTGAGGCAGGTGTACCCAGCGAGTAGCTGTTAGCTCCTCACTTAAATATTTATCACACAAGGCTAAGAGGAAATATTTCCTTAAGGAAATAAAAATCAATCAATGTTGATTCTTATAGAAGAAGGAAGCTGTCATAGAAAAAGGGTAGCTTTTGACAAGATTGACAAGCTAGACCTCAACTTTTGTTGCATAACTCATGCTTTGATGTGAGCTGAATGAACCACTTTAGCTCTCTTGGCTTCAGTCTCTTGCTCTGTAGAAGTATGTAATTAAATTCAAATAACATTTTCCAAAATGTTTTATGTTCTGCCGTGTGATGAAATGCTCTTTGAAGGAAAGAAAATAAAAACTACAGTGGAATAAATAGGAGAAGGAATAGGAGGATAAAAGAAAAAAGAATAGGGTCTAAGGAAGTTTAAAGAGTGACTATATTCACTATATTCACAGTGCATATACAATGAGAACCTGAGCGACTTAGCAATAAAGAAATGCCTTGTATTGTTTTGTAAATTCTTTTCTGAATGAAGGTAACATATAATTTCTTTCCACCCTTTCCTTTGTAGCCCCTACTAATACACAAAGAACATGCTTCTCTATGAAACACAGTGGAGGTGCTTGTTGAGAGGTTTTCTTCAGCTTTAAGACAAAACATTCCTCCCCAGAATCCCCTTTTTTCTTGTCGACCTACTGGTCCTTAAGTTTCATGGCAGAGCCCCTGTGGCATTCTGCTCTCCAGCTGTGCCTGCGGAGTCACATTACCACCTTGGAGTTGCTTCAGCTCCTCTCAGGACTAGCAGCTCCTCCAAATTGTGGGCGAGAACTCTGCTCTTGTCTCCCTCACCTGCACTCTGCACCTTCTGCTCAGAGAACATCAGTGTCACAGGCCAGTACTTTCTCCCAAGTTTTACAGAAGCCTGAGATCCATGCTGTGATTAAGACCACAGAATCCTGGAGCTACCCTACTACCACCACCATGCCCAGCAGAGGCGAATTTGAGCTCTGTGAGAGAAAGAACATCCCACTCCATGAGGAACTACAAGGCCAGCCTCTCTTGAAAACTTGCATAAGTTCGTAGGCAGTTCAGCTGCAAGCAAGCAGAACATCTTCAGGAATATACATCCACAAACTAATCCTCACATTTAGTCCAATGGCTTCTAAAGGATCTATTATCACAGACTGAAAAGGAAACATTCTCTTTCCTTTTCAAGTTTGTATTCTTCTCAGGTGAAACTCAGACAGCTGGCTTGTGTTCCCATCTGTTCCTCCTGTTTATGCCACCATTCCTGCAGTCCACTCCTGTTCAACCCCACTCCACAAAAGTTGGTTGTCTGCGCACTTTATTGACCATCATATTTGGTATAAGGTTAATGCATACTAAATTTTAAACTTCTTGTTACAATGTGATTTAGAAATACTAGTTGGGAATCTTTCATTCCTCAAGTAACCTACTGCAATTTAAAAATAAAGCAAATGTATGAGCACAAGTAGCTGAAACATTTCAAGAAGTAGACTAGAAATGAAGCTTAGGGTCAGAAGTTCAACCATGTTACAGAACACAGTTGCATTTCCGCTTTTTGGCCTAAGCTGACTGCTGGGCCAAACACTTCATCGTTCCTATCAAGCAGGATGAGTGAGAACTCACCCTTCCTGCAGATGACACGATAGTATTAAGGTTTATTCTCACCTAACAATTGCATCATCTCCCTTCTAAATGTGAAATGTTAAGGAAGGGCCTCAGGTCTGTGTTACTCATTGTTGTTAACAGGAGTGGGCTCACGTGATTTGGACAAAACTACCTCCAGAAGTAAGGATGGAGTTGAACTACTCAAGCCACACTCTTGTTCCCCATTGAGTGGTTTAAAGGAAGTGGAACTTAGAGAGGCAACCAAAATTTCAGGGCACATGCTCTTAAAAACTACTTTTATGATGCTGGAAAGAAATGCATCTGAGAGAACTGTGAACATTTTATTGGACAGACTTCTGTGTATATTTACCACACACGGCTTCCTTCCCACACGTAGCCTGGCTTGAAAGAACAGACTGAAAATAGTTATAGCGTGGAACAAGCTAATTGGTCTCTGGTGTCCTCTTCTTTCAGCACAAAGTGGAAGGCTGTGTATGATGAAGAGGAGTGAGCACACTGGAGGCTTCCACACTGAGATGCATAGGATTAGCTGTTGGATCTGACCCAGAGGAGCCAAGGGAGCTGCGCCGGAGACAGAGGCCGCGTGGCAAACAAGTTAGGAGTAAAACAAAGCTACAGGACAAAGGATTCACGCAACTAAGAAAGAAGGAAAACTTGGTTTCAGTGGGAGGAGATCAAAAGCTCTCAGAGGAAAGGAACGAACAGGAGAATGGTGCACCGTGCAGCCAAGTTTGGAGCGCTTCTGTTGCCCGAGCCTTCCTACCTCAGTTTCCACCGGGACAGCACTGCTTCCCATTCTAAATTTCTGCTGCTGTCGTTTCCCATATGCTGTCCCATAACCAGCCCTCTTTTACATGTGCTGCTCTGAGCTTCTACTCTCTATAAGTGATGGCGCTAAACTGAAGAACATATCATAAAAATAACATGATATGTAAATATTTTACCTAAATGCTTTACTTGAGGTATCAAGAAGCAGTTACTTTCATCTGGGCAGGGTGGTGCACGTCTGTAATCCCAGTACTTGGGAGGCTGAGGCACAATGATCAGTGCGAGTTCAAGACCAGCCTGGACTACAAAAGTGAGCTCAAGGCCAGCCTCAACTGTATACCGAGACCCTGTCTCAAAAAGACAAAAAAAAAAAAAAAAAAAAGAGGAAGAAGAAGCCATTACTTAAAACAGCTGGGGAGATGGCTCCGAGGCACAAGTGCCTGCTGGGCAAGTGCAAGGTCGTGAGTTTGAACCCCGGTCCCACAAAAACAAAACAAAACAAATTAAAATATTTTTTTAAAAAATACTGCCTCTATGGCCAGGCGTAGGGAGATATCTCAGTGGTATAACCCCTGCCTGGCAAGTACAAGGTCCTGAGTTCAATCACCAGTACCAAAAAAAAAAAAAAAAAAAAATCCTCTATATGGACCTCTAGAAGTTTGAAGGAAAAGAAATTGCATCCTTCTAAAATATAGTTTCTATTCCAAACATGAACTAGATACCAATAGGCCTTATCTGGTGATATGTATGTACCAGAGCAACGGAGCCTTTATCTACACATACAATTTTCTCTTAAAGTAAGTCACTGAAGATTGTCCTACCTGTTAAATAAGGTGTTAACAGGCTGATTCACTTAATAACAAGCATATATGTATTCTATTTTAGCTTTAAAATGTTTTTAAGTGGTTTCACATTAAAATGATGAAAACATTATTAAATAACCAGTACCCAATGTGATCATGTAATCCAGTTTTTAAATAATGACTACTGGGACTTATAAGACCTCAGTTATATTTCAGTCATAAAATTCTCCATTCTTTTTTTCCCCCCTGACATACAATGTGAGTCTGCGAAGGTCATGCGCCTCACCAGCAGAGCAGCAGTGCTGACCCACGGCTCTGAGTCAGCATGGAAATTTGCCCACAAGCAAGGGCTCTGCTCTCCTAACTGACCTGCCAGCTGGAATCTTTGCTTGGCAGCTCTGACTTCCTACGGCTTTGATCTTGCTGTCCATCTTGCACCCACATAGGATATTTAGGCCGACATAATACGATGCTCAAATATAAATTAAGAGAGAGGAAAATATGAACTTTAATGGGAGAAAAATATCAATGATTTTAGGACTTAAAATGTTATGTGTGATATATATTCTCATATCTCTGATTTGTCAAATTATATTATCTACATTCTTAGAGAGTAACTTTTCATATGTAGATAAGTCACTTGTATGATTTTTTATATGAAATGAAAATGAGTAATTTTTTATATGAAATGAAAATGAGTAATAAGACAAAGGCAAAAATTAAGATAGACTTGTTATTTTATTGATACTACATTTCTTGAGACTGGTTCTCACAGATGACAGGAAAACTTCCAGTTATCTTTCTGACACATCTGACTGCCTTCCGTGAAGCCACTGTGACATAGCTACATGGTCGGTGACTAAGCGTTTGGGACTTTTGGCCTCCAACTGCCTCTGTACACAAGTTCATCAGAAATGCTGGAATTCTCCTCCTTCTCCTTCTCCTTCTCCTTCACCTTCTCCTTCTCCTTCTCCTTCTCCTTCTCCTTCTCCTTCTCCTTCTCCTGCTTCTCCTTCTCCTTCTCTTTTCCTCCTCCTCCTCCTCCTCCTCCTCCTCCTCCTCCTTTCTTCCTCTTCTTCTTCCTCTTCTTCTTCCATGTATGCCTCAAAGGCAGGGTGTCCTGGTAAAGGGGCAACAGTTGACGGTGGTGGAAGATGGACAGACAACAAGAGCGAAAGGGAGGGGCTTGACAGAACACACTTTCCATCCCTTGCACTGCATGTCTGCTACCACCCCAGGGTGTGAGTAGGACTCACACTAATAATACCAGTGCTAGACACCAAATCAGTCCAAGCTCTAGATTCAGCCACCTCCACAAAGCATGCCCCATGCCTGTAGAAGTCTTTGGAGGCATCTGCAGCCACAAACCACAACAGACTGTTATTTGTAACATATCAGAACTGGAGAAATGACATTAGAAAATACAAAACAGGCACAGAGCATTGAGTATTCCATGATCTCGTTTATACATAGAATACCGTTGCAAAGTGAGCTCTTGGAGGATGACAGTATGCTGGTTGTCAACAGAGGCAGAGAAGACCACTCTTCAGCACCTCTGCTTTCTCTCCTGCTCCTCCCTTCCTCTCCCATTCATTCCTTTTCTGCTTTCATAGGCTTGAAACTGTAGAATCCTTAGACTGGACTCCCGGTAGCCATATGTCTACCCACATGGGAGTTTTCTTGGGAACATAGCTAAGCTAGAGCAAAACGCCAAAAAGAGATGAAAGCAAATCAGATTCTAATATCACTGTTTAAACCTCTGGATTTAGTCACGCATAAAGTAAATTCTACTCTTTGGCTTTTGTGTTATTTAAACCAACACTTTGTCTTTGTACAGAAAATAGCTTAAGCTTGTATTTTTTGAACTTAAAATTTGAGCCGTAAATTGTGGCAACTACAAATAGCTGTGAGATTTTACTTTGGCTGAGAGCTAAGTTATGTTATGCTTCCATATTAATACCGCTTCTAACCTCCAGCCTCTGGCATATTTATATGTGATATCTATCCAGAAGTACAAATGAACTGATAGCCAATCGAGCAGAACGGATCAACTGCCCAAATGTTCACCGTTGGATTAATGCTGTCTCTGGATGAGCCACCGTGACTGCACTTGGCCCAGGAGGCAGAACCAACAGTAATTAGGTATCCATGAAAAGTTATGCCAAGCAGCCTGGGTAGCTGCAAGACAACAGATAACCTCCCACCACCACATCATTAGCTACTGTCGTTCGTGCCAAGCCAGAAGGGAGAGAGATGATGACCGAATTTTCCACTATCTTCAGTCTGCCAGTAACAAAGGAAACATAAATAATATATCTTGTTTTTGGCAAGTGGTTGAGTACTTTGAGAATCTTGCCTTAAGTTGTAGAAAACACATGTATTTGGCAGGAATAATCTTTGGACTACTTTGCTTTGAAGCCAGCTGTTTTTAAGTAAGATCTAGAAATCCCACTGAAAGGAGCTCTTGACTGAATGCACTTTTCACTCAAGTGAACGTTAGCATTAATGAAGCCCTATAAATCTACACCTATTACAAAAGAAATCGCCACAATTTCTTAATGGCTGGACTTTACAGGACGTGCTTTGTGAAATCTATGATGGGAACTTAAATATAGGAAAAATAGTAAATGAACATGTTAGTCATCCTGCCCACAACTGTGCACTGGATTTAATGCTAGTGTAGTGTCCTTAGAGGGACAGGGGGCAAAGTTAAGTGATGTTTATTTAGGCAAACGCTGGCAAGTAAAGCCTGAGTCTATGTAGCATGTTCTCAAACCACACTGGAGACTATTCTGAGCCTCTGTTACCACAGACATCTCAGGGGAAAATCTGGAGCATTGCTTTTGCCAAGATCTGAGCAACACCAAGGTTTAAGAAATTGGACATCATTTGTATGTTTTTCTACACAAGAGAAGGCTTGCCTCCATGCCTCAGCTATGACTAATTGTCTTCCTACTTCATTTTTCAATCATTTCCCCATATGATGCTGCTTGGAGTTAAATCAGTTTAAAAATTAATGCATATGACTTCTTTAATGTTAACTATTTTGTATTATATAACACATAATAGTATAAAATGAGGTTAGCTAGATTTATAATCCAGGAGAAAAATGAGAGGAGAGCAGTTACAGTTTGCACATAACAACAATAAACAGATACAGTTATGTGAATGAGTGTTCCGGCTGGCTGGGAAGCTCAAAGATCTGGTGCTTCCTTACGTTTGATAAAAGAAATTTGAGCACATTGCATTTTATCACGCTCTCTGCAAGACGATTTTTCTGAAATATTCTTGAAGTCTCACAGTTTATATGATTTTCAGACTGCTAACAGACTCACATGCCTGATAAATTCTGACAGAATTGAAGACTACGTCTGTATCAGGTTTACGCCAGCCAAATACTGTTGGATTCATTTAACCTGTCTTTGCTAATGACACCCAGCTATTCAGTGAGGATATGAAATAAACTCTCAATTAGCTGAAGAATTACTATTATAATCAAGATATTTTGGTCTGTATTTTAGAGCTTGAAAAGATAACTACAATTCTCTATGCTTCTCAATGAATATTCCAGGTAAGAAAGAAAGCCTCAACTTTCAAAATGAAACCAGTAATTGCCACCAAGCTGCACAGCACTGCCAGCGGCAAAGTGAAGGAACACTGCGGCAAACCACATTTCAGTACTGAGGAAATCCTGTGTCTTTAAGGTTGTGTTGACTTTCCAACTGAAAGTGCAGTTTTTAAGTCTGCTTCTAATTAGATCAGCTGGAGACTTTTTGCATATATCCAAACCTCCTTTGCCACAATGAGTTTGTATTGAATGTTCCCTCTTAACACACAAATCAAAAGAACTCTTTACTTTCACTTTCTCAATAGTGCCAACAATGGTTCATATATTCAGAAACATAAGCAATTCCAAGAGCAAAGCCAATAATATTACTTGGGTTTGCTACACAAACCATACGCTTTTGTATTCTATGTTTATTTCTTTCTCATTTATATGAGATATGTACGTATATTTGAAAGTGCAGAAAAAAAAAAAGATTCAATAATTTTCATTGGAATATTTGAATTGGTTCATAGTGATGTGCATAAATTCATGCTGTAGCTTTCCTGCCAAGAGTTTTATTTCCCTAATAAAAACAAAAGAAAGCCAACAAAATTCAGTGAAACAAAGTGATAATTTTACAAAGAATTTGATAACCTTTTACTGTGCTCTGTAATTTTCTTTTGCAGCTGTCTACACTTTATCTCATCCCTTCTATTGTTTATTTAGTTGAAATTATGTCCCATTTTGTTGTTTTGTATCATGCACTAAGCAGCTTGATCTGTGACTCCCTTATTAACTCTGTTTAGTGTTAGTATGTAATACCAGTTCTTTCCATTAACTTTCTTGTACCTTATGTATAGAACAACTTCTAGTCTTTAAACATTTGAACTTAAAACTTAACTGTTTAGGTAAGTGAGTAAATCTTACTACCTCCAAAGGCTGATCACTGTAGTAATGCCTACATGTTTATATATTAATATACAGATCACACCATTTCTTTCCTTTTTATTTGCTGTTCAATAGAAAATTACATTTATAAGGGCCGGGCAAATAGCTCAATGGATTAAAGAACCTACAAGCAGGACAGGGGGCCAGAGTTTCAATACCCAGACCTGCCATGCCAGCCCCACCCTACGGCACACTGAGATGGCAATTGAGACTGGGTGTGGTGGTTCATACCTATAATCCCAACTCTTGGAGGATTTAAACAGGTGGATCACTACAAGTCCTATTGAGTAGTGAGAACCTGAACACCTTGAAGACACTTCCTTAAAATACAAAGAGAAAGAAAGAAAGAAAGAAAACAAGCTACATTTTTTTAAAAAAGTTAGGTGCCTAACCATGTCATTTTCCTGTGATTATCTAACAGGTGATTAAGAGCAACCACTGGATGTGGAACAACTGATATACAGGGACTTGGGATTTTAATGACAAGTAAAGCTAGTATGCATGCAGTGTCTGACAAAATAATTTAAGTGTATGCAATTCATAGTCCATAAATATAAAATCTGACAACATATGAGCAATAATGATTTTTCATAAGTCTCGCAGGAATATTCTCAAAACCATACAAGTGATTTTTTATTTCATGTGGAAGGTGAATTGTGATGTGTTCGGCAGAATACAGAAAAAAAATGCTTAACTGATAAGGAAAATGTTTCAGTAAAGGTGCAGAGGCTGATAGTCATAAGGTCACTGAAGCACAGGTCCTAGTGTGTTCAATTTCCCTCCATTAAGAACCTGACCAAGACTTAGTATTTAAATTTTTTTGATCATTTGATTGTAAGAAATTATAGAACATGAGGCCAAACATTCCAAGGAAATATAATTAGAAGACAGTGAGAAGAGTTGGATGCCAGAAAATTGGAGGAAAAACAGAAAAATTATCCAGAGAAAGATTTAAAGTATACTTAATAAACAAGGCTATAGAATGTCACCCTTATGTGAACATAGAACTGGTTTTATCCAGAAAGAAATTTTCTTGTAACTGTGAGCAGAAGAAATGGTCACAGGTCTAAAACTTTTAAAGATAATTAATGATAATGAGATGAAGAGAAAGAAGATTCTCAAGATGACCCTCAAAGTGTAGTTAGAATGTAGCACACACAGATCCTAAGGAGAGAAAAAAAAAAAAAACACTGGATGACTTCCAGCAGTACACTCAATTGGTTTAAAATGCACATTTAGGTCTAGTGTGATAGTTTAATGGACTAAGCGCCTGCTTAGGCCAGCACACTGACTAGGGTTTAATCCAGGCACCACACATCATGCTGGCCGCACCACTGGGCATGCTGAGTAGGCTACCAAGACAGGGTGTGGTGGCACACCCATGTAATCCCTTTGTGGAGGCCAAAAACGGGAGGAATGGTAGGATCACTGTGAGTCTGCGCTTCATAATGAATACATATATATATATATATATATATATATATATATATATATATATATATATATATATAATTTTTAGAGAAGGGTCTACAGGGTGTTCAGTGCCTCACTAATAGATCAAACTCATAGTGTTCCGCCTTTTTACAGCCTCCCTAGAGCTGGGAATACAGGCACACACCACCATGCCCAGTCTCAATTACTGTCTCAGCTCTACCGGGAGAGCGGGCCCACACTGCAGTCCCAGGGATTAAACCCCCAACCCTTGCACCTGATTGTAGGCACTTTAATCCACTGAGCTATCTGACCAGCCTGCATAAGAAAATCTTTTAAAAATTACAAATAGAAAATCCAAAGTTATCTGGCTGCTTTTTCAATCCTTGTCCTGAAATCACACAATCACACACACACACACACACATACACGGACTCACACTACGAAATTTTAAAAAGTTATACTGGCAGTTAGATCAATGCGTTGTAAAAGAAACAAATCTTGATATGATCGAACAGTTTCAGATAACATATGAATTCTAGGTTAAGTAAAGCCATAAAAACTAGATTAAGCTTCGATGACTTCTAGAGAGATATGGATCTAGAGTACCCCAATATTGGAAAAAGAAAAAAAATGTTTTCCTCCCAATTCTTAGCATATATATGTTGTACTAACTCCTACTAATAAGAGAAGCAATGTGGACCAAAGCATAATGCTACCAGGGCTCACGGTATTATGATACAAAAAGTACTTCCAGAGTCTGAAATATGATCTGAGTACTTGGGGTGTTTCATATACTTGAAGAAATATTATATATATATATATATATATATATATATATATATATATATATTTGTATACTAGTATGATCCCTGACTATGATTTGCCAGTCATAATAACTAACACTCTAATGACTTTAAATAATCCTATAGGAATAGTACCATTTCATTTAGCAGTTGATTGTTTTAGTAAGATAGAATCTTGCTATGTAGCTCAGGTCACCCTTGAATTTATTACATAGCTCAGAATAGTCTAAACTCCTCAGGAGCTCTTTGCCTCAGCCTACTGAAGGCTGAATTTGCATACATACACAATCACACCTGGAAGTACTATTTTACTTTGTTTATTTTAATTTTTACAACTATCTTAGTAGCAGAAAGACTTTATTTAAAACTTGTTTTTTTTTAAACTTTGTGTAAACATAGATAGCATGCAAGAAATGGTTCTTTAGTTCATACACTGGATACCAAAGTTTTTCTATAAATGCTATCCTTTCATTTATAGTTTTCTGTACTGTTTTTACTTATAATAAGAGAATATGCCTCAAAGATTTTCCTGCCATGGTAAATATGTAATAACATAATGACTATCAAAAGAGTAATTAAAGTATAATAGAATGCAGCAAAATTTATTAAACTCATGCTATAAAAGTTTTAATTGAATTTACACAGAAATATAAATTATACTGTTAAATTAAGTTCACTTACAAATAAGTAAGTGTAGGGGCTGGGAAGATAGTTCCAAGGCATAAGTGCCTACCTGGCAAGTGCAAGGTCATGAGTTTGAACCCCGGTCCCGCAAAAAAAAAAAAAAAAAAAAAAAAAAAAAAAAAAAAAAAAAAAAAAAAAAAAAAAAAAAAAAAAGAAAAAACAAAAACAAATAACTAAGTGTATAATATGTGTACTAGACCACATATGAAGAAAGTGGATGTATATATAGCTTAAAAAGCATTAATATAAAATCTTTTCTTTGGTAAAAGCAATAATAAATTAGTTCTATATATGTTTAATAACTTAAAAATTAACAATATAATAAGTACACTTGTGCCCACTACATAGTTTTAACTTATATAAAATTTTGGCAATTTTTATTTGACAGGTTTGTGAGAAGGATTATGTATGTTAATGTGGGTAAGTCTTCTACAGCAGTATACAACATACATTAACTTAAAAATGCTTGGTAAATACAGGCCCTGTATTATATTCTAGTCTATGAAATATTATGGATCAAATTGGTTAAACACTAAAATAATGCTAAGTTTTAAAACACTGCACAATGTGTCATGCTGTGATTTATAGCATCACCTTTGAGATGAGTGTGTGTGCTTGCCTAACAGTTTACATAAGGTCTGTGTGTCAAGTGGAAGAGAACTCAGATTGCCCCAGTGCTCAGCTCCTGTTGCTGTAGCCACTGACTTCAACACAGCTGTTTCCCAATGCACAGCATGAAGATCCCTTCAATTATCAGATTCAATTTAAATATTAATGAATATTAAATAAATAAAAATAAATATGAATGAATGCATTGCCTTATTTTTAATTTTATAATATTTTTCATTAATAAATGACTCTATATTCTGGGTTTATAAGGATATGTGATATGATTCTACTATTCATATATTTATAAGAGATTTGCATTGTTCGTTAAATAGATTGTAACTGTGTCATAGTTGTGTGTTCCAATGTGAACTGTGCTGTTCAAGTCATTGCCCCTATTTACAGGTGCTATGATCTGCTACTTAGCAGACTCTAAAGACTCCACTAGATGACTTTAAGATTATTGAATTCAAGCAAAGTGGTAAGGCATAAAATCCACACTAAAATTCAGTATTTTTGAAATACACCAACAAGTAGCCTGCTGAGAAAAAAATCAGGAAAACAAATTTTAAGCTACTTACTATAGCTTAAAAATATCTAGCAGTAAAGACAACAAAGAAGGTGAAATATTTGTACAAAGACAGTTAGAGAACATAGTAGAAATTGAGAAGTCTATAGAAGTTGAAAAGGTCTCCTAAACTTGAAATTGTCTAAATTAATATTGTTAAAATAGCCACTTTAGCAAAAGCAAATATAATCTCCATCAAATTACACAGATACAATACAGGCTCTATCAAAATAAAAATGACATTCTTCAAAGGACTAGAAAAAAATTCTAAAGTTCACAAAAATGTCCAGAATAGTAAAAGCAATTCTGAGCAACAACACAAATGCCGCTGGAAAAGTTAATATGGCATATTACGCAGGCTCAATATGCTACAAAGTGACTGTAACAAAAACAACATAAACAGACATCTGCATGGTAGAATAAAACAGAGGTCTCAGAAATAAATCGATGTGGCTACAGCTATCTGCTTACTTCCAAAAATAAAGTAATAATAATAATAATAATAATAATAGTAATAATAATAATAACAGCAATGACATTTTAAATGAACCTGAAAAACTGCATGCCCTTATGTAGAATAAACTCAAAATGGCTTAAAGATATCAATGTAAGTCTTGACATTTTCAAGGCAACTAAGAAAACAGAAGAAAAACTACTTGGAGATATTGAGAAGCACAACGATGTCTTGAATAAGACTCTAACATCACAACAAATACTAGCAAGAATCTCCACATAGGACTGCATCTAATTGTCAAGCTTTGGTAGAATGCAAAATAATTGAAAAGACTGAAGAATCAAACCACAGAATGAGAGACTGCAGGTACTCTTCTGATGTAGCATCAATATATAAAATATTAAAAGATTTAAGAATACCAACACAAAATGCTCAATCCATAAATGGGCTGGTGAACTGAACAGGTGCTTAATAATGTATATTAATAATACTTATGTAAAAATATTCCACATCTTTATCCATAGAAGAAATGTACACCAAAACTTGCCTGTGAATCTATTTCAAACCAATAATAATAACTATTATTAAGAATTCAAAAATGGTAAATATGAAAGAGGATATGGGATAAAGATAATATATAAACATTGTTGAAAATAAAGTAAAACTGTTACTGTTGAAGTCAGTATGACAGTCCATCAAAAAAATCTGAAAATAGCCAGGCGTAGTGGTGCACGCCTATAATTCCAGCACTCGGAAGGCTGAGGCAGGAGGATCGGTGCGAGTTCGAGACCAGCCTGGGCTACAAAAGTGAACTCAAGGCCAGCCTGAACTGCATAGTGAGACCCTGTCTCAAAAAGACAAAAAAAAAAAAAATCTAAAAATATAGCTCCCATTGTCTCCTGGTAGCTCATTGATATATACTTGAAGGAATTAAAGCCAAGAAAATATATGGACACTCATTTATCCATGTCATGGCACAATTCATAATAGCTAAGTTGTAGAATCAACTATGATGACTGTCAAATGAAGAATGGGGAATATATATATTATATATATACATATATGCATATGAATAAACTATAAAGGAAGAACACATCATGTTATTTTTAGGAAAGTGGGTAGAACTGGAAATGATTATATGAAGCAAATAAGTGAGGTTGTGAAAAAGAAATATTATATGTTTTGTCTTGTATGTAGAATCTAGAAAGAGAAGACAGCAAGGGAGTTGAAGGGAAGTTATTATCAAGAAAAAAATGAATCAATGGGAAGAGAAAAACAACAGGGCTGGATGGGATCAGAATATGTTGCATGGATACATGAAAACACCACAGCGAAACCTATTACTCTATTATTAAAATTCAGGGCTAAACTAAGAAAATCATCTTCACTTTTTATATACTATTATTGTCACTGCAAACTTTTAAGTCCTAAAAAGCAGCACAAATGTTTTGATTGCAACAAGGACCAGGCAGTGGATCTCTGGATTTATCTCTCACAGTTCACTGCACTAACAGTAATGAAAAAAGTAAGAGAAGTGAGCGTCAGTTAGGCCAGGCTGTAGGCTCTAAGTGATGCTATTTCATATACTGCAGAAACTTTCTCTTTAGAGCTATTTTTAAATTTCATTTTAAAGAAGAAAAACAGTAGAAATGGCTCAGAATTCAAAACACAGTAACAGATTGACAGTGATTAGTATGCTGATTATTGTCATCTTCATAGCAGTAGCTCAGATTATGAATTGTAGACATGAAAATGAAGCAACACATATTAGCACAAGTTGCACTTCTTAATGAGCTAGTAGAAATTAGTAACAGATTTTGCTCTCTTGTGTGTGTCTTCCAAGTTGTTCTTTCCTTTGGTGGGGGCTACTGGGGATTGAACTAAGGACCCTGTGCTTACCAGGCAAGTGCTTATTCTACTGAACGATCTCCCTGGCCCCTGAGTTGCTCTTTCCTTAGCAGTTCCCTTCTCTTTCGCAATATCTACCTCACACTTTCAATTTGAGCTTTTCTTTCAGATTCTTATGAAAGGAAAACAATGCAATTGTTATGCAGGTGAGTTTCATTGATTTCACTTTTGAATATGGTTTCTAGTTTTATCCATATACCTGTAAAAGCCTGAAGCTTATCTCTCCTTACAGCTGCGTAGCATTCCATTGCATAAAAACTATACTATCTTTTTGCTCATTGCTCAGTTAACAGACATTTGAGTTGCTTTCAAGACTTAGCTATTACAAATTGTACTGCTGTAAAAATGTGTGCACATATATCTCTGTGATATGATGTTTTTAATTCTCTGGGAAAATGCACAGAGGGAAAAAAGCTGAGTTGAGTGGAATCTCTAATTCTATTTTTTCGAGGAATCTTCACACTGATTTCCATAGTAGTTATACCAGTCTAGACTCCACCAATAGTGGAAAAGTGTTCCTTTCTTCTCATATCCCTACCAGCATTTGTTACTGGTGGATTTGTTGGCGATAGCTAAGATGTGTTAAAGTGAAATCTCACTTTTGTTTTAACTGGAATTTCTCAAATGACCAATGATGCGGAACATTTCTTCATACCATTTGTATTTCTTCATCACAGAAGAGTGTATTCACCGGATGCCCACTTTTGGATTGCGTCTTTAAATTTGTGGGGCCTTTTTTTTTTTTTTTTTTTTTTTTTTTTTTTTTTTTTTTTTTTTTTTTTTTTTTTTTTTTTTTTTTTTTTTTTTTTTTCTTATATGTTCTAGATAGAAGTCTTTTGTCTAAGGGAAAGTTGGTTAATTTCTTCTACTTCTTTCCCAGTTGGTTGTCTTTTAATGTGCACAAAGTTTATAAATCCTGGTTGTTGGCTATTTGAAGTACTTCCTGTTTACTTTGAGTTTTATTCATGGCTTTTCTTCCTACCCTTATGTCTCTCAGATTTCTACGTACTTTCTCTTCAGTAGATTTAGTGTTTCTGTTTTAACACTTTGATCTTTGTTCATTTTTTTACTTTAGTGCAGTGTATGATAATAGACATGGGTCTAAGTTTAGTGTTTGGCATATGGAAAGCGAGTTATTCAAGACTCATTTATTAAAGAGACTTTCTTTCTTCCAGTAAAAGTATTTGTCCCCTTTGTTAAAGATGAGGTGGTTGAATGTGTCTGCATCTGCATCTTCTATCTGTTCCACCAGGTCTGTTTTTGGCCAGTACCATGATGATTTTACCACAGTAGCTTTACAGTATATTTTTCCTTTGTTGCCCTGTATTGCCTCTGCTATTCTTGGTGTGTTTTTTTTAAATAAAAATGTAAGCTGTAATAAGAATAATACTTAAGTATGAGAAGTGTGTTCACTTTGTCTCTTCTGTTGATAATTTGATACTGCTACTACTCTCTAAATGTAAGAGCTCTTGCATATTATAGGTTAAGTTCATGATATCAAGGTATTCATTCTCTGGGACAATAACAGTATTTACAGTTTGTTCATAATGATAATCTTCCTTTAATAAATTTCAATCTTTTCTTTCTCATTTCTAAAAGGTAACTACTGTTTAATTAATTATATTTTTTCAAGAAATGTATTTTTGTATTTTTCATTCTTGAAATTTTTACTCACAGAATTTTGCCAATTGACTTTCAATATAAACTTCTTTTGATAGCTCAGTTAGTTAGTGCTTAAAAAAATCTCTAGGGCTCATTACAGTGTGGTACATATGTGTTTGATGTATACAATCAATTCTGTGGCAGCCGGAATCACAGTAAGAAGGGAAGAGCTGGGAGAAGTTGATCCCTCCGAAGGCACACTCTAATTGCTACTACTAGTAGAGTTAGATGTGGACAGATCAACACACAAATGCACTGATGAATATAGCACTCTTATGATCTAAGAGTTTACAAAAGCATCACTTCAAGATATATAACATTTGGGGGGACATTCTTGTTATGAAGTACAAGATAGCTGAGCATTCTTCATGAAGTTACAAAATCTTTTCTAGTTCTTAATAAGCAAGTAAACCAAAATATGAATTGGGGAGATTCTTTTTGGAGTTGCATGTTTATAAAACAAAAGGAAAACTGTTTTGTGGTCACTTAAAGCCAAGGCCAGACCCACCCCTCCAATAATCAGGTGTGTAAACTCTTAAGTTATTTTGAGAGACTTCATTTTGAAAAGAGAGCTCTAGAGTTTCCTACTTATTTAGCACCATGTACAGAAGCATTGCCTGAGTTTAGGCTCCCAGACACTGAGAAGTTCACAGCTGTGATCGAATAGTGAATAGCTGCTGCTCAAGCTGACAGCCTAGCCTAGCTGTTGTGCTAGTGTAGGCATGAAAAACGCAAGTGTAATGGGGTCATGGAGATGTTCAGTCAGGTTGCAAGGGAAGGCCTGTGAGGTAAAGAGACATGGTCCTGAGCTGATGCTATAAGAAGCTGTGAGAGTGAAGACCAAGGGAGAGGGTGACCATAGGAAATTAGAGATGTCAGAAAGGTCAGTCATCTGCTTAGAAAATCCAAAGAAATGAATGGAGCCAGCCCAGCAGAGAGGCCATGCTGCCTGCCAAGAGCAAGGCCTCAGGGGCGGACCACCCAGGCCCTGTGGCATTTGCAGCTGGCTGAGGCTTGCCATGGGTGCTGCATATGGAGCTACATAATTTGATGTTTTTCCTGCCAGTTTTTGTCCTTGCTTTCATCTGATTCCTTTCTATCCCTCTTGTCCTCCCTTTTATAATGAGAAAGTTTACACTGTGCCATTTAGGCTAGAGGCATTTAGCTTTCAGTTTCAAAATTTTGCAGAGGCTCGCAGCTATGAATTTTCCAAGAAGCTCACAAGAATTTTGTGCTTAGACTTTTCACCACCTCTGAATCCACTAAAATTTTGTCAACTTTTAAAGATGGAATAAATATTCTCTTGTAAAATCAACTGCTCATGAGCCTTTTGGGAGTCTGGAGCAGAATGTTATTATTTACATATAGATTTGTCCCTCCAAAATATTCTGTGTGTAGATGTGTAACTTTCAGAATCTTATTTGATATGAAGGTGCTGTCTTCATTGGTAGAATGACCTGATCAGTTCAGAGGACATAGGCTGTTAGGAGGCAGGGCGTCAAGGGGACAGGGAGGTCGCTGGTGGAGTTTGTCCCTTTGAAGAGTGTGTGTCCCTGCCCGGACTGTACCTTCTTGCTCTGATTCTTGGATGCCTCAGGTTATGCAGTTTTACATTTCCTTGCACTTCCATAATGTTATTGCTTTGTCAAAGCCCAGCAACGCGGATCCCTATACTGAATCTCCCAAAACCATGACCCAAATTAAACCTCTCATCCTATTTGTATAATATGAAAGTAATCAGTACATCATACACATACTAATATAGAGCATGTCTTCATTCTCCAAAATTAGCTCTAATCATTTCAGGTCTACCACTTCTTTTTGAAGTGTTAGCATAGGTACAATATTGGTTAATGTTTTATTTCACTTTTCTCCTTGATAATATACCCTTCATCTTCAATTATTTTCTGCCTTTACATTTGTTTTGGTTGGTAAAATAGAAATACAATTCTTCTGTCCTGTGTTTTGTGGAGCATTTTTTTTTTAATAAATGGGTTTACTTATGTAATCTGTCAACCAAGCGAAGTAATTGTATTGTTCGTTAGCCACAGTACGACCTATTTGAGAAAGCTCTTGTTTATTTTTTAAAAACTATTGCTTGTTTCTCTTTCCTCATTTATGTTAGCCTCCTTAAGAAACTCAAACTTACAAAAAGCTAAAAGGAAAGGGAAAATGGGCTGAGGTCAAAGCTTGAAAAGTTACTATAAAATAAAAAAGCACAATGACCCCCCAAAGAAGGAGAGGGGTCAGGGACATAGCTCAGCAGCATAATGTCTGTCCAGCAAGAACAAGGTCCTGCGTTTTATTCCTGGTACCCAAGAAAAGAGAAAAGGAAAAAAGTACAGGTTACAAAATGGGAATAATAATTTATTTTAATTTTTCAATAATGAAAAAGAAAATAATAATTAAAGACCTCAGAAAACTATCTTAGCATATGATAGATGTTTTATGTATATTAAAATGATTTTTTAATAATCACCTAATTACTATGAGGATTCGCGTAATAATCCAATTGCTTGAAAAGAAAAACTAGCCAAGATTTGACAAGAGTGAATAATGTAACATAAGCAACCAAGATAGTTTAGGTAAAAAATGTAGCTGGATCTGTGGTAAATTCTAAGTTCTTTTCTTTAGGTCAATCTTAAGGACAAGAAGAATTTCAAGAAAGCTATTTCTAACATGAATTATAAGAACAAGTTTTGGGACCCATGCAATAAAGACTAAGCGGATAAACCACATTATGTATTTGTCTGTTGAAGATTCCACTAATCTGGAAATTATGAGACCCTGTAGTTTGTTCTGGATAAGACCTTGAATTCTGCAGCTCTTGCCCCTGTGAAAATGAGGGCTCAGTGTGGGCTTTAAACTTCCAGGAGGGGTTTCTTTGATTAGAGCTCTGTCCTCTCTGACAGCAAGCCTGAGAATGCATCGGGCTGGCCTTTTTGATTTCCACTGTACAGCCAGATTTGCTAACAAGAGTCATAAATAAGGAGCTTCTCAGATATTGGAAGGGGATTCCCATGAAGGGTGGCCAAAATAAAGCAAAAATAGCTTCAATATTAAATAGAATACAGCTTAGGTGTGGAGATCTGAATAAAAATAAGAGTTTTGTCTGGTGAAAGGGTCTCAAATGGAAATAGCTTAGCTCACTCTGGAGTGGCAGCTCAAAGAGTGGTTTTTGGGAAAAGCATTCCTAAGTGCATCGGGCTGCTTCTCGCTTGCAGGAAAGAAATTACCAACAATTGGTTAAAACGTCATGTGAATTAATTTTCAGCCTCATTTCTTCTCTGGCTAAGCATAAAAGCAATTTCAAAGGGAGAAAAATGACCCCAATATGTGTTGCAACAAATCTTTTGAGGATCTGAAATATTAGCAACTAGTACAGTTTAATTCTAAATTCAGCAACTATCACTGTTGCAGTTAACAGTTTTGCCTACGTATTTTGCAGACTCGGGGGAAAAAAAACCCTATTGTCTTATTTCTAATTTCCATTATTTCACTTAGCATGTAATGTGCTTATAATTGCTTCAGTAGGGGATGATGTATTTAAACACTGAATTCAACTTTAGTAAATCTTTTTACCAGGAGCTAGTTGAATGGTTTCATTAATTCTCCTTTTAAGTTAATTATCTCCCATAGTTCTAAGGAGAATAGTTAACTTGTTGAATTTTATATATTTTTTGTATTTTCTAGAAATATTTAAGAATGTTTTCATTACCTAAAATAATGTCAACAGATACAGTAACTTTAGGAAGTTTAAATAATAAGCTTAAGTAATAATTGCGAGGGGCTGATGAGATAGCTCAGCGGTCTAAAGTACCTACTCAGGCAAGTATGCAGGGACCACAGTTCAAACCCTGGCACCACAAGCCATGTCAGTCCTGCTCTCAGGGCAGGCTGAGCCAGCCACAAAAGAAAATAATAATTATAATAATAATAATCATAATAACAACAAATGTGAGGAAGCAGGTATACTTACCGCAGCCACTGAAAAATGGGTGAGAAAATGTGGCTTGACAGTGACGGCCTTTACATATTTCACATACTCCTTTACTAGTGAACGGCATTAGCATACAGTGACTTTGAGACGTTGGTATAGCAGTACATGGACAGGAAGGGAGCCTAAATTAAAAATGATATTTACCTTCAGCAGCCAAAGCAGAGCACCTTCAGTAGAGTAGTGCTGCATTTTTTTTAAATCAACTTTTAGTGAGATTGAGATGATTAATTTCTTTAATCCCAATTTAACCTTATAGAACCAAAGCCCGTCTTGAACCGGACTGCCAGAACTCTTACTATGACCTTTTTTCTTGACCATGGACGCTGCAGGGGAGAGATGGAGATTACTGGCATGCGAAATCCAAAGCATGCCCACTGTAAAGAATGTTTAATATTTTAGGTCATTTGCATCCCTAATTATTTGTGTTGTTTTCCCTGCCTATTCCTCCTCCCTTTTTCTCCTTCCTCTTCTCTTTCTCCTCCTTCTCCTCCTCTCCTTTTGTTTCTAAATGAGGAACAAAAAAATATTTCTGTTACCCTTTTACTTTTAGAGCCTTCAGACAGTCTGCCAGATCATGACAGTATTCCCCTAAGTGGATGTATGGCCCTGAGAATGCCATTCGACCTTCTTTTCCACTTATTACGAATCCTAAGTGAGGTTCTAATATGTGTTGATTGAATCACGAGTGACACAGCACAGCATTCCTCCCAGGAAAGTTTTGTTATTTCTTTTCTAAAGAGACAATGCACTCCCAAAAATAAAGCGCTAAACCTGTGAGTACAACATGCACCACCGATGTCTTCTCTACCCATGATGGTGAAATATCAAAGAATATACCTGCTTTGCACATTCAAATGGAGAGATTATTGCTGTGTCGGAGCCAGAACGGATTCTGTCTGCTCACACTGCATGGCCTCACAGTGAATCGTTCTGCAGAAAATGCTTCAGGTAACTTTTGCTGTTATGAAAAACAAACCAGAAAGACTTATTTAGTCACTTTGACCTTCAAAATATTTTTTAAATTGATTATCTTCAGTTTTAGAAGTACATGATGTTGTCTGTAGCTTAAGCTCTCCGGGAAGTCTCCAATGAATACAATGTCCCCTTTCAACACGGAGGCCATTGTTTTTGCCTCTTTCTGAAGCAGTCCTCTAAATCTTCTTTATGATTTGTGACCTGAAATGCCACAGCCAAGTGCAATGGAACAGAAAGGCAAGCTTGTAAACACATTACGGGCCACCCCATCCACCTTATTCTCCGTGTCTTGCACGATATGACTCCTGGCTTTTCTCCAAGGTTAAAATGTCCATGAAAAGTAAACATTTTGAATCAGTACCAAACACTGAGGCATCTGCCACAGTGTGACAAAAGACACAAAAGAGGACTTCAGAACTGTCACAGAAATTGGCCAGAACAATGGGACAAATGTGTTCAAAATCAGGAGAGTATTTTGAGGAGCATTACAGGCAATGGATCTTTCACTGCAATAATTTTTTTCAAATTAAACATCCACCATATGTTGTTTTAGTTCTGTGGGGAAACCAGACATTTATGAAATAATACAAAATGAATGCTGGTAATGTGTCAGGGAAAAAGAAACCCTTCTACATTATTAGTGGACGTGTAAACTAGTATACCCAGAAATAAGTATGAAGAATCCCTAAAGACCTAAAATGAGGACTTCCTTTCAGTTCAGATATTCCTGTTCTCATTATCTCCTTGAAAGTGTTAAAACATCATATTAGAGTGATATATATTCATACCTATGTAGTACAAGTCATACTAGTTAAATCTTGGAGGCTACCCAATATATCCACTAACAGACAAATGTATAAATACATACAGTATCTATACACAACATAGTGTTAGTCTGCTATAACAAAGGATAAACATGAGTCACTTGTAGGAAACCATAGAAATTGAACTAGTAACCCTTTGAGAGGCTGAGAGATGTTTGTGTTATCTCCTAAAATAAACATTAAAAGGTATTTGGTTGTGTAGGAAGTAAACACAAAGAGATTTACTTTACTACTATCAATTCTCATGCTCAGCCTAGGCCAGGCATTTCAAAAACAACTTTTTTGTTTCAAAGCTTTATTTTGTCCTTTGATTTTTTTTCACTTTTTTATTAGTAGATGTTCATAGTACACCTCTAATGAAATAATCCAGCACCAGAGCTTGTGGGGTGTTGGTCCATGTACATAACCCATCTTAATTCTTTATAATATTTTTGCTTCTATTTTGAAGTCTTCCGTACAACAGAACATAAACGTGAGCACTACTTAGTTCTTGAAGAGGGTCATTGGCACAGTTTTATTAAAAACCCTTGAAAACTATCCCTGACATTCAAATTTTCACCCACCCAGAGTTGGGTGGGCCCAGTAGAGCCGCTGCTATCCGCTAAATAGGCCTCTCTTGTGTATCTATAAATGTAATAATTTTTGATAAAGTGAAGAGTTCATTTAATATCAAATTATGCACCATGATTATTGGTATGAATAAAAGCAGAGCAGGACTGTTGATTCCAAAAGTCCCACTGACCCTACCAGACAATAATTAGCTTAATCAGTAACAGTCTTTGCACTTTATACAATTTAACGTGGTAATACTAATGGATGTCTTCCCATGGACATTTATTAAGGTCATCGGGTAATAACATAGAGGTGATGCAGCAGTCAGCAGAAATTTTAACCTCCACGTTATTGGGCACAGTGTTTTGAATCCTTGCCTTACACTTTATTGCTTCTGACCAAGAGAGCCAGAGAAGTGTTTTTCTCTAATGTCTGGCTGTATTCATTTCCTTATTAACTTCACAAATGTTAACTGAGGATTGTCTATGTTTCAAGAACTGAGCTGGGGCTAAAGTTATGGGCAAAAGAGTATAAAAGTTAAAATTAACCTCGTGGATAATGTCTTGTCTGTGAAGTTAAATAGGTGAGTAATTACCTGGCAATGGTTTTATGCTGCTGACAGATCAACATTCTCCCACTCTGAACGCAGAAAAATAACAAAATCCAAGGAGAAAGTAAGGTGTAAGTTGAAAGGTCTCACAAGAGAAAGCCAATCTAAAGCTTGTTTTTGTGTAGTGTTCTGAATTTGTGGGATAAAAGAATGACTTTGTTATTCTTTACTACATAGCATGCGAAAATATAGATACATATTAAAAACTTAAAATTCAGATAAGAATTTAATTATGTTAATCCAATGTATTAGTAAATTATTTGTTAGAGATAGCATAATTTCAACCAATTTTAGAACATTACCACAGAAATTTGTGGATTCAAGTTACCTGTTTCATTTACAATGTAAATTGTGAGAATGACTGAAAAACTCGTATAGGCACAGAGAAGAGAAATAAATATTTATAAATTAGGGCCAGAAAATATTTATTTTATTAATACAATAATGGAGATGGTCATGCTGGCCCTGCGTCCAGGGCACGCTGAGATGGCAGTTGAGACTCGGAGTGGTGGCTCGCATCTGTAATCTCAGCTCTTGGGAGGCTATGAACAGGTGGATCACTATGAATCCTATGAGACCTTGAATATCCTGTGAACCCTTCACTAAAATACAAAAAAAGAAGACAGAATTTTCAGCTCTTTGCTATTAGAGAGTTGAATTCTTTGTAGCTTTTCCAAATTTGGGATATGTAGAAACCCACATGGAGGAAAGGACTGAGAAATTTTGGTGTTTACACACATGGAATAATACTCTACCATAAAGAAAGAAGAAAAATTAGTCATTTGCACAAAGAACCTTGAGATGGTTGGATGAACCTTAGACCATTACGATAAGTGAAATGCATCAGCCATACAAGCTTAAAAATCGCATCATTTCTCTTACATGAGAAATCCAGAGTACTAATAAGGGCAAAATAAAAGATGGGTTATAGGAAGAGAGTCCATAAATGGGAACAAGCCTATGAACTGATAAATGGGTCATAAAATTGCAAATGCTCATGATGGAATGCAGTTGAGTCATGGCAGAAGGTGAAATTCCATCACTGGCAACAAGGAAGGTGAAAATGTTTCAATGAATGAGCCCGAAACAGCCTAGTAAGTACCACATGACATAGTGTTCCACCAAAAGGAGCAGGGGCAGGGAAGAAGCACCTTACCCTTCCAGGGCATCAGTATGAGTGAAATAAAATGTTTTAAAAATCTTATAAAAAAAAAAGTTTAAAAATTTTCTCATTTATACTCTTAGGAAGTGGAGACTGGATTAGGAAATCTAAGTATATATATTCATTAAATAAAGAAAACTACAGTTGTAGCTACTGCAGTCACAGCTCTCCAGCAAACTGAAAAGTCCTTCAGGAGTCAAATAACTTAAATATTAAGTTATAAATGTTAAGAATCAATGAATAAAGTCAATTAATTTTTGTCTCTTCTATTATCTCATCCAACCGGAATACAACTACCCTGAAGTACAGGCTGCCACCTCAAGTGCTAAGGACACGCCCCAAGAGTCACAAGGGCTGGTGGGCTAGCCGGGATTGGCCAGCTCATTGTGTGGGAGGTGATGGGAGGAGTCACGGCACCAGGCTGCAGCGTCTCCTCATCAGCACCCATCACTCAGAGTCCTGAAGCCTAAGCCCACCGACACGATCTCAATCTTTCATCTCTCTCTGTCTCTTTCTCAGGATTCTAGCTATTAATTTTCTTCCTTTCATTTTTTACCCTGAGGTAAAAAAGAATGGATTTCCATAGAAAATGTAACAACTAGAATCAGTTAACTCGAATGCTTCTGAATAAGATTAGTCTCGCAGTCAGGGAAAAACAAATCACTTTCCTGGTGCGCATGGGCACTGTTAGTTGTGCCTGACTATTTTGTGTCCTGGGTTCACAGGAGGCTGGCTGGTTGTCTGCCAATAAACTCGCAATGCCTGGCAAATATTTTACTGTGCAGGATTCCTCTCTGCCAGCAGAAATCCCTGATTAATAGTGTTTACTCCTTTCCATGGTGTAAATTCTCTTGCTGTGGCTAATTTGGGAATGAGATTGAACTTGGAATTGGGAGTTCCTGGGAACAGCCACATGTTTTCTGGCACACATAAGCCTTAAGCCCTCACTGCAGTTTACTCTTGAGGAGGATGAGAAAGGAAAATGTTTATGTTTGTAATAACCAGGATCACAGGATTCTATCCCCAAATCCTGTATAGCCAACTGAATCTCTTACTGCATTACATAGAGCTACAGTTTAACACCATGTAATCCCAAAGAAGCACACCTTCTGAAAGACAGTTGAGCCAAAATTTTCAATCAACTATATCTTGAGACTTTTCCATTCTGTTGTCCTTTGAAATTCTGATCCTGGCCCTATAGAAACAAGGCAGTAATTTTCTGTGTGAGAAACAAGTTATGACCAGTATGATTGCAGGAAAAAATTTACTGCTTTGAAAGAAGATAAATTCTCAGAAACTGTATTTCTTTTGCTATAAAGTTTTTCAGATCTTTCGCATTTCTCCATGTCATTTCAAACTTTTTCTTATAGAATTTAGATCTGAATGAAACTGTGTCTAATTACGCAGTGTTGAATAAAATACTTTATAAAGATAAAAACTAATACAGTAAATCAGCTATTATGTTTACTCATAAACATTAAAATATACTGTTCAATCTAATAATTTTATTACACTCAAATGAAATTATCAAAGTTGAAATCATTACTAGTATTTGGCACTAAATACAGAAAGATCATTAGGATTTCTTCCCAGGAATGTTTACATAATATCAAATTTCTGGGCCCAATACTCTTTTGTTGTCTCTTTTATATTAAAATTAAATTTTTATACTATTTGTGTTTAAGATTCTATAAATGAAAGTTCTCTATTCAGTATCTCAAATCATTTTGAAATATTGACTCAGTGTCTCTGCTTTAAATATCATGATGTTGCCTATTTAGATATTATATCATTTCATTTTGATGGTGTAGGAAATACTCTCAGATAAAGGATGATAAGAAATGTGTAGAAGAACTATTTGTTTGAATTAAATTACTGAAATTATCACATCATTTATTCATTTTAACTGATACTTAGGCATTGAACATATTTATCAAATACCATGTGACAACTTTGTGCATAAACAATGTAATATTGAAATCACATTCAATATTATCTACTTTTTCAAAACTTATCAATTATTCACAGTGAAAGCATTCAATATTCCTCCTTTTCTTTTTCTTTTCAAGTAGACAGTACCTTACCATGAAGAACAGCTTCCCAATGCAACGGAATGCTATAAACGCTTACCCATTCACAGCCTTTCTGAAATCCCTGACTCCCATGCCCTCCCACTCCAGCTTCAAATTCTGTGAGACAAACACTGTTAGACTCCATTATGATGCAAGGCTAACTTTGTCCTAATGCTCACTAAAGACCCATGTATTAAAAGCTTGAATCCCAGCTTGGCACTTCCGGGAGGTTATGGAGCTTTAGGCGGTGCAGTACGCTAGAAGGCACTGGGGTCAATCAGTCGTGCCTTTGGAGGAGGTATGCGGACATGAGGCCTCCCCTGACTCCTTTCCCCTGAGGCTGTGAAGTGTCTTTGCTCTGTTACAGGCTCCCACCAACACATACTGCCTTGCCCAAAACTATAGGGCCTCAGGATTGGGGAAATTGATTTTTAGAAATCAATTTCCAGATATTCTACAAGAATTCAAAATTTGAGCTCCAAATGTATTTAAGACTTCCTTGACTAAAGAGAGGCTGTGTTTGTATATGCAGGCAAATCTCCAGGGAGCTGAACAGGAAATGCCGATATTCCCTGACAGCGGAGTAGCCTGCTCTGAGAACGCTGCGAGAAGTACATGGGGAAGCTAAGAAGCCAGAGTTCAGGTCAGTTGAGAAAACAATTTTATTTTGAAACATAGAGAAACTTAGAGAACAAAGAGCAGAGGAAAAAAAAAAAAAAAAAGGTTTCCTTTAACACTAATTGAATCCCACAACTGACAATAGAACTTGAGGAAGAGAATAATAATGCCTTACTTAAAAAAGACATGTGAAAGGAACTGGGGACTGTAGAAAAATTGACTAAAAGGACAGCAGCAGGGAGTAGCAGGAAACTGCAAGCCAGAACAGTACTTTATCTAGGAATAAGTTGACCTGAGAAGTGAAGGTTTTATCTATCCTTAGGTATCACCTACCTCCATGGTGTTTGCAAACCCAAAGTCTTTCTCTTTAGCGTGTTCATTATGTGGGTTAACTGACATAACATGATAGATAATGGGAAAAAATATAGCCTTGTAACACATGATTACAAGTCTGGAGAGGAAAGACACCCTGGTAGCTCTGGGGGCCACCTCCTGGAAGTTTCAAGATGTGAAGTAGATGTAGGATTGTGGTGATCTAAATTATAGAGTTAAGCAAGATTTACTAAGGTGTGTATATGTGAGCCTTGAGCTACTCTGATTTAGTTATTTCTTGCCTGATGGGAGCCTAGTCCACCTGAAATTAAGGTGCAGATCCCAGAGCAGGAATATTTGAAGGCCAAAGGATGAATTACCATCATCATTATACAAAATATTAAGTATTACTCACTTCCCAAGACAACAGAAATTATTGCAAATCTTACAGTTCACACACTCAACAAATTTCAAGGATATGTATGTAAGTTTTAAAATAACTTTGGAGGGCTGGCCAGATTGCTCAGCAGACTAAAGTGTCTCCTTAAACAGAGCTCAGCGGCTGGGGTTCAGACCCTGGTGTCTAGTGCTGCCCCCCCCAAGGCATGCTGAGACAGATAGAGACTGGGCGTGGTGGCCTACACCTGCAATCCCAGCTCTTGGGAGGCTGAAAATGGGAGAATCACTACAAGTCCAGTCTACATAGTGAGACCCTGTAGTTCCTGTCCTAAGTACATTTTAAAAAGGTAATAGAATAAAATAACTATTTTTGAGTGGCCTTTCTGAAGGCAAAACTAGCTTATTACTCTTCTATCTCTAAGAAAAATATGTTACTGTCAAAAAGAAATCAAAACATATTTAACCAAAAATATAAGAAAACTGATCTGACGTACCCAGTAGTGTTTGCTGTGCTTGTCTTGAGCAATATCCGAGGGAAGTTTTCCCCGACTCTCAACTTCAAGAGTCGTGTACTAAGAAGCGGACAGCTTCAGTGACTGGCAGTCTGCCCAGATTGGGAAATAAGAAGTGGTGCCCAAACCACTGACCAGATGAGTAACATCTACACCTAGGAACCTCCCACCAATGGGAAGGTTTTACTGAAAACTATTGCTGGAGATGTTGCCATAGAGTTGTGGTCAAAAGAAGTTCCTAAAGCCTGAAGAAATTTCATCTATCTGTGTTTGGAAGCTTAATATGACAACACCATTTTTCATATGGTTATTCCTGGTTGTATAGTCCAAGAGACCCAACTGGCACAGAGATTAGTGGGGAGTCTATATATGGAGCCCTGTTCAAGGATGAATTTCACCCATGGTTGTGTTTTAATTGGAAAGGACTGGTTGCCATGGCACATGGAGGTCCTTATGATAATGGCAGCCAATTTTATTTATTTATTTATTTATTTAACCCTTGGTAGAGCAGATAAACTCAACAACAAGCATACTATATTTGGAAAGGTTATAGGTGATACAGTGTGTCATATGCTGCGACGGACAGAAGTAAACATTGATAATGAGGAAACACTATGAAATCCACACAAAATTAAAAGTTGTAAAGTCCTGTCTAACCCTTTTGATGACATCATTCCAAGGGAAATTAAAAATCTCAAAAAAGAAAAACAACAGAAGAAGAAATAAAGGAACTGAAACCCAAAGGCACAAAAAATTTTAGTTTACTGTCATTTGGAGAAGCTGAGGAAAGATAAAGAGGAAGTAAATCGAGTTAGTCAGAGCATGAAAGGAAAAAGCAAAAGCAGCCATGATCTGCTTAAGGATGACGCACACCTGAGCTCTGGTCCAGCTGTTGAAAGTGAAAAAGATGATGCAACCGGAGATCTAGATGGTGAAGCAGAAGATGAGAACAGAGAGCCTGATGAACATACTGATGGTGACGAGCAGAACCCAGTAAGAGAAAGAACTGCAAAAAAGTTATAAAAGATCACAAGTGCAAATGTGAACTCTGCTGTGGAGGGAGAAGCAGAGAAATCAATCAGCAGCAGTGAAGAGCTCAGAGAAGAAGCAAGACAATTAAAGCAGGAACCTCTAGCAGCAAAACAAAGAAAATGAGAAAATGCAGCAAATGCAAAGAAGAGAAATGAAGAGGAAGAAGCTGCTCTAGATGATGCTGTTGCTGAAGACAGAAGAGAAAGACAGAAGTGTGAAGCATTGAGAAAGCATCAGGCAAAGAAAGGAACCTCGCGAGAAGACCAGAAGTCTCGCGCTGCTGAGCCAGATTTACGTCTAAACTCACTCAAGCCATTGCTGAAACTCCTGAAAATGACATTGCTGAAGCCGAAGTAGTCGAAGATGATGAAGGACGCTGTCACATGGACTTCAGTTGGGGATAAAATCAGAAAAGTGAAAGGTGCAAACATGCAAGACTCAGACACATTGGAAATCCATGATCCTCAGAGTCCAGTGAATGAAGAAGAGAAAAAAGCAAGAAGGTAATGAGAGAGAAAAAAGAAAGGAGATTTTAAAAAATGGTAGTTATGCTAACCAGAACATCACGGAAAGGTATCTACATCAAATGGCCCGGGAGCGGCCACCATTCCAACCATGTCACTTAGCATGTGAAAAGTATTTTTGAATCTGCTGTCTTGTCTCGTAAACTGTGGAATGATACCAACAAATCCTTTTGCTTCCTGGTACCTGCTTTTGCCCTAACTTTTATATTGCTAAATTTGAAATAAAATCAGTTTCCTTCGAGTTTCACATTAACTATTTGCAGGCTATAGAAGCATATTTGTACCCTTTGTCTTTCAAGTATCTGAAGGCTTTCTTTTCAAGATTTTTTAAATAAGAAGCCCTCACAGTTTTAAGGGAAACTTCCCTGGCACTAACTTTGGAGCATAATAAAACATGTAAAATAAAAGTATAATAAAATAATATAAAAAAAGAAAGAAAACTGAGCGGGGAGATAGCTCAATAAGATACGGACTTGCCTGGCAAGCACAGGGGCCTGATTTCAATCCCCAATTCAAAAAAAAAAAAAAAAAAAAAAAAAAAAAAAAAAAAAAAAAAAAAAAAAAAAAAAAAAAAAAAAAAAAAAAGAAAAGAAAAGAAAGAGAGATAAAAGAAAGAAAAGAAAAGAAAAGAAGAGAAGAGAAGAGAAGAGAAGAGAAGAGAAAAGAACACTTTCTATTACAATAGTCAAGTGGGTAGTTAATTAAAAAATTCAGTTTATTCTCTGGATTTTGTGTGGATTGTGTTGTAGAGTCTGTAACTGCCTGAAATCAAATGAGAATATCAACATATTATACCAGAACCTGTAGGACACAGCAGAGGGGAAAATTATGAATGAACTTGAAAGACAGACCTCAAGTAAGAAACCTACAGGAAAAAGTCTTAGCAAAACATGAACAAACCAAACTTATCAATGGTATAGGAAATAATACTGGTAGAGCCCAAATTAATGCAATAAAGCCTAAAACACTAGTGCGAAGACTAAAGAATCAGAATTGACCCTTTAAAAAGATAAAACAGACATGCCCTTAACCCTGTTAACCAAAGGAAAGAGGAAAAAAAGATGCAAATTAATAAAGTGACAGAGAAAAGGCACAATGTTCCAAAAGGTACTTTTAAGATCTAGACGATAATTAGTGTTATTTTAAAAACATGTATTAAGATAGATTAAACAATCTACAAATGAATAAATTTCTAGACCCCTAAGACTTGCAAAATGAGAAACATAAGGGTGTTAAAATCATACATAGTCCAAATCACATGAAATTATAATGAGCCATCAGCAAAATTTCTTACAGACAAAGAGACAAGGATTTTATGCACTCATTCCTAGATTTTATCAGATTTTTTTAAACAAAATAACAGCTGTGCTCCTCAAATTGTTATATGAGATACAAAAGGATCAAATGTTTTCAAAGTTATTGCACCACACTGAAATCAAACAAACAAACATCAAAAATGGAAGACTAATGTATCTGATGAATAAAGATGCAAAAATACCTAATAAAATATTTTTGTTTCATCAATATGTTAAAGAAATCACACACCGTGGTTTCATTCCAGGAATGGAAGGATGTTTAAGTAAATAAAAATCCATAAATAGTATATTGGATAAATAAAGTCAAGAATCAAAAGCACAAAATGATCTCAAAACATAAATGAAAGAGCCCTTCAACAAATTTAATGCCATTGTAATAAAAAGTTCAAAGAAATGAGGTATAAAGAGTTTGACCTCAATTGAGTAAGAGCTAGAACAACAAATGGAAATCCAACATCACATTCTATGGAGAGGAGCTGAAATGCTTCTCTTCAAAATTAGGAATAGTGGGGGTGAGGAGATAGCTCAGTGGAATAAGTGCTTGCCTAGCAAGCTCAAGGTCCTGAGTTTGATTGCTGGTGCCACCAAAAAAATAAAAAATAAAAAGTAAAACCGGGAATATTGAAAGATTGTTTGCATTTACCACTACCATTCGACATATTACTTGTAATTTCAGTCAGAAAAAGTTACACAAAGAGAAAAGAAAGAAGTCAAATTATTCCTGTTTTCTGAGGATGTGGTCTTACTCTTAGAAATCCATAAAAATGTAGTAGAAGGCTTAAAGATACAGTAAATTTAGCAAAATGATAGAATGAAATATTTAATTCATGAAAAACAAAAGCTTTACTACACCCAAACAATGATCTTGCTGAAAAAACAAATCAGAGAAGCAATTTTCAAAATAGTTTAAAAGCATCAAATACTTGGAAAAAATCTAACAAAGTAGGTGAAAGACCTATTTGATGGAAATAATGAGATTCAAGAAAGAAATCAAAGAACACAGTGCAGGATGGAAAGGCCACCCATGCTTATCTTTCCCCAGAATGAATTTTGTTAAAATGACCATATTACTGAAAGCACTCTGCAGATTTAATGCTGTTTGCATCAAAATACAAATGACACAAGGGTCTGATTTATTTTTACCTACCAAAATAGTCCCTAGTTGCATCCATTTATCCACAAAATCCTCAAATTTGCATTTTTTATAGCTGAGTAGTACTCCATCATGCAACCATGCCATATCTCTTATCTATTCCTCAGTTGATGGGCATTAGGGTTGTTTCTTAGATTTAGCTATGACCAATTGTGCTGCCATGAACACAGGCACACAGGTATTGCTGTGGCATGAGGCTTTCAGTTCTTTTGGAAAAATACCAAGGAGAGAAAGAGCTGGTTTGAATACGATCCCCAGCCGTGGCTTACCAAGGCCTCTCCATACTGATTTCCATTATGGGTGTACCAGCCTGCACATCATATTGTTCTGCTGTCTGAAAGAATAAAGAAAATCTTGAAGATACAACAGATTCTGTGAAAGGGAAAGAATTGGTTCAGTAGGAGGGAAAAACTAGAATGGGGAAAAGGATCAAAGGAAGAAGGGAAAAAGACATACTTAAGTATATATGCAGGCTAACAGTTCTGCTAGTTTCTGCTTGTCTTTTGAAAGGAGAAATTAATGCTTAACATTATTTTATTTTTATTCTTGTGTTTTCCTTTTGAATTTCTTATAATCTTGTTGTTTTGTTTCATTTTTCCTTTAAACAAGTTTTTCAGGTTTACATCTGGTTATCTAAACTAACTTGAGCATAATATCATGCAATACAGCAACCGTTATTCAATTCCTATTACTTTGTTTAATGAAATTTTGTATCATTTCTAATGCTTTTTTGACTGTTTTTGTCTATTGTTGTTTTGTATCCTTTAACAACATACAAATGACATTTGTCACACAACTAAAAGGAATTCTAAAATACTTATGAGACTTCTTTTTTGTTTTGTTTGTTTCATTTTGTTTTGTTTTGTGGACCAGGGTTCTAACTCACAACCTTGACTTGCCTGGCAGGCACTGTGGCATAGAGCTATCTCCCCAGACCCTAAAATACTTATAAAAACATGAAGACCTGGAATATCCACAACATTCTTAAGCAACAAGAGCCAGGCTAGAGATGTCACTATTACTGATTTCAAATTATATAATGTAATCATAATAATAAAAAAATGTACTAGTATAAAAATAGACACATAGCCAAATTGAACCAAGCAGAAGACATTAAAAAAAAAAAAAAAAAAAAAAAAAAAAAAAAAAACTGGGCCAGACATGGTGGCTCACGCCTGTAATCCCAGCACTCAGGAGGAGGCTGAGGCAGGAGGATTGGTGTGAGGTTGAGACCAGCCTGGGCTACAAAAAAGTGAGCTCAAGGCCAGCCTCAACTGCATAATGAGACCCTGTCTCAAAAAAAAAAAACAAAAACAACAAAAAAAACACAACTCATGCCTAAAGTTATCTGATTTTACAAAGGTGCCAAAAACATGCATAGGGGAAGAGATAGCCTTTTCATTAAATGATATCAAACAACTGGATGTCGATACACAGAAAATTTGTCACCCTGTACAACAAAGTCCTCTCAGAATAGATTAAAAAAACTCTAACAGAATTTTTGAAGTTTTGGAAAAATCCTAGCATAAACATACTAAAACATAGGCAAAGGCAACAATTTCCTGAATAACATTGCAATACCTCAGGAAATAACAGAAAGAACGAAAAAATGGTATCTCATCAAAGCAAAAAACTTTTGCACTGCAAAAGAAACAATGAACAGAAGAAGACAGTCTACAAAATGGGAAGAAATCTGAGAGAATTAATATCAAAAATATGTAAAGAACTCCTACCCCTCCTACAAAATCCAATCAATAAATAAACCAATGGACTGACAACCATAAATAACAGCTGAAAACATTCCAACACTTCTCTTTTGGGCAACATCTCCAAACCTTTCCTCTATCTTCCCATAAGACACTCCCAAAAGCTCTTGAACAGCATGGCCAGGGACAGTCACAGCAAGGACCCCACATCTTGCTATCTAATTCTATCTCAGTTACTTTCCTCTAGTTTCTGGGACAAAATGCCTAACACATAAAATTAAAGAAGGACCGTTTTATTTAGCTCACTTCAGGCTGTATTCTGCTGGTCCCAAAGCAGAGTGGCACATGGCAGAGGGCAGCCATTCATGGCAACAAAAACATCAGAGAGCAAAGGGAGGAGCAGTAGCTGCAGCTGCTAGCAAGCCTCTCCCCCTTCCTTATATTGTATGTGGGGTACCCACCCCAGGGAGGGTTTAGCACTCACACCCATAATCCCTGCATTGGATCATGAATTAATCACAAACTCTAGAAGCCACTTCAGTGACTGCATGAGGCTTTCGCGGGGGAAAACTGAACACCAAATATAGCAAGAACTAACATTAGATCTAGAATATCACTTCTATATACATATATGAAGGAAGTAAAGTCAACTTACTGCAGTAGCAGACACTTATGTACTACAGATTCATGTTGATTACAACATAACTCACAAGAAGCAATATAGAATAGACTAAGTGCCCAGCAACCTTTTAACGAATAAAGAAAATGTGCTGTATGTACACAGTGGGATGATGAAATTATGTTATTTACCAGCAAATATATGGAATTAGTAGTTATCATGGTAAGTGAAATAAGAAAGATTCAGAAATATAAATATTTTGGTTTTTTATTAATATTTTGTTTTCCTCATGTGTAGAATCAAGATGTGGAGAGGGAGAGAGAGAGAAAGAAGCAGAGGGTACAGAAAAGTAGAAAGGAATAGTGGAAGGGTACCCAAGGAGAAGGGGCAGGGAATCCTGTGGTGGTGTGGGGTGAAATCAAAGCATGTTATATGTATTTATACACGTACCAAAATAAAACATGTTAGACTTCATAACTAGTATGAACTACTAAAAGTGAAAAAAAAAATTTATTTAGCAAAAATATGCATTTCACTTGTTCTATTGTAATTTTTCATAGATTTTTCTTTGTCTTTTTGGGACAGGGTCTCCCTACGCAGTTTAGGCTGGACTTAACCTCACTTTTGTAGCCCAGGCTGGTCTCAAACTTGCATCAATCCCCCTGCCTCAGCCTCCCACGTGCTGGGGTTACAGGCATGCACCACCATACTCAGCCCTCGTAGATTTTTCTTATAAGGAATTCTAAACATTTTACATAATAATATGCATGATTTTTTAAAATCTGTGTTCATAAAAATAATTCTGCAGATTGTTTAATCTTGAGGGTCTGAAAAGCCTAGCTGTTGTCCTTTTCTTCTCAATAGAAAATCCCTGTGGTTTATCTTACAAAAGAGAACTAGAAAAAAAAAAGATAACTAGAGGAAACATTCTTGGATTTGCAGCTATTGGTCGCAGAAGTTATCGCCTGAACAGGTTCTACCGTCAACTCTGTGGTGTTCTGCACCACAACTCAGTCTTTTCCATATTGTCTGGCTTCAAACTAATAAATTTGACATTGCTCAAAACTTTTTCTAATTTGCATACTTTGGTGTACCCAGTCACACCGTAAGTGTCTTTATAACTTCTTACCCATTCATTTAGAATTCAAACTATTAAAATTATGGATTTTACGTAATGAGTGTCTACAGTCCTAAATATCCAAGAACCAGTCTATCTTTTGCTTTTCCTTCTGACATTGATATTTTGACACAGTTTAGTCCTCTTGTAGCACAGGATATCTATCATTACCGATGTGCATTCTTACTCAGGAAAACTTCATTGCATAGTATTTAGCAATCTCTTCAGAGGCTACCGCATCACTTTTAATATTAAATACTTGGTAGGGGTACTACACAGCTAGTCAGGTTTGCTGTTTGCATAACACCTTTACAAAACAGAGTCAGTATCGTGGCTTGGGTCATTATTCATGACAGGAAGTTGAATCACTTTAGTACACATCTAGGAGCTATTGTAATTGTATCTTCAGTGACTGATGAGTAATCTGTGTATGTGTGTAGGGGTGTGGTCTGACACTTTCCACCCATGAGACTATCCCTGAAATGATTTTTGAGCACTTAGAACTGTTGAGAAAATATCTAACTACTTACAGTATCCCACTTACTATGTACTCTATAACCATCCAGGAAGGGAACTAAACAAAAAAAAAAAAAAAAAGATTCCAAGAAATTCAGATTATAAAGCAAGGCCAGGCATGTTGTCCTCTAATGAAATCACTGGATGTCAAGGTGTGTGCTTTGGAAGCGCTGGACTCGCTGGCTAGCTGCGCAGATCGCTGCACGGTGTCTGCATTGTCCGCTGAGCTGCGCCACGTGATCCGTCCAACACTGGCCATTAGATCCAACGTTCTAACCCAAACGGGCATTAGTTCCAGATTCGTGCTTTGCTCTTGGGCTGAATCAGTTCCTTTCCACTTAATTGTGTGCATCCACATTTTCCAGGAAATACGTCTGTGCCACTTAACTGAATTCCTAGTGACAATGTCACAGAGCGTTTCCAAGGTGCACCAGCTGCTCAGGGCTGTCTGAACAGCCCACTGGCCTGTACATCCCCTTGTTTGGTTTGACAGTCTCTGCCATACCAAAGCTCATTGAGGTTTTTGTTTATTAATTTATTTAAACACATTAACTAAAAGAAATTTAACTTGTTTGGACCCGTTACTTCGAGTATCTTTTCTTACCACGGCTTTTCTGGGACATAATTGCTGTTATCCTAGATAAATTGTCTCAGAAAAGATGAAGAACAACTTGTACCCAGCCACTGTCTTTTGCCTGCTACCGCTGCTGCAAAGCTGCTTTTTGTCTTTGGTGTGCCATGGCTGTGAAATCCTAAAGAAGTTATTTGCTTGCTTCTTCTTCTTCACACGTAGATTCCTGCCTCTCAACATTCCAGTAGCTCAGGATCCCTTCCCGGAACATCAGTATTCCAGACTAATTGTTCCGGGGCTATTTTAAGCTCAAGTCTCATTTCCTGCTATTCTGCACCAGTGTTATGACAGCAAAACACAAGAAACTTCAGCCTTTCCTTCTTGGTGTGACACCAACAGTCATTCGGCTTGATTAGACTCCCTTTGAGAGATGATTAAAAAATATGGATTTTCTTTTTTATATAAAAAAACACGTTAGAAATTCTATCAATATCTATTTTAAAATAAATGTGTTAAAAGGTGAAAAGGACAAGGAAAAATTAAGGTTAATTGAAAGTAAGTGTGAATACTAACTTGGTTGATCAATCTTATATATCTATACTGGCAGTCTGAGCAACAAATTTGATGGTAATGCATAATATAACAATTACTACTAATATTCTATTCTTGTTCTGAAATTCTGTACCATTTATACTGTCTAATATTGCTTTGTTTCTGTCTTTGTTCTTGTTATTTGTTCTAGGGTTATTTTCCTACTTAAGGTCAAAAAAAAAAAAATCTAACTGTATTTTCCATGCCGTAATTTCTTTTTCTTCAAAATGTTTTCTTTTATCTTGTAACCCTGTTAGCAAATAGAATGAAAGCGTTGGAGCAAAAACTTCCATGTTATTTTTATCCAACCACTGAAGGTGTTTTGCAGGTTTTGATAGCAAATGTTATAAAGTACTTTCCTACCGTTGCTTTCTTATCTCTTCATCCCTCAATATAATTCTTTATATATTTCATTAACAAAGGCAAGAGTTAATGCACTTAGAAATCCTCCAGTGTTTCTATAAATCAGGCAACACACATTTCTGCTTACTCTTTTTGAATCTACTCTATTTGCATGTACACTTATGTTTCCCAGCAAGGCAATGTCAAACAAATTAAATGCTAAAGACAGGCTGAGCCTTCGCACCAAATAGAACTATTCAGCTTGGAGACCTATTGAGATATAAAGCAGTCATCTATCTGTATTTTCTTTTGTTGTAGTACAACAGCTGAAGTCAACAGTGAGTAAAACATAGCTCAATATTGTCTATGTGAGATTATGATTTACTACCTCTCTTAGATACTTCTTCTGAACTGCAAGGAAATGTAGTAAATCTCAAAGCTTGTCATGAAGAATAAAGGAGAAAGCATAGGCAGCTGCACAAACAATTTTTTGTCTTTCATGTCAATATGAACATAGAGGTGCTCATCAAAAAGTATGAGTAACTTCTTTCAGTTTGTGTTTATTATTCTCAGTATCATAGTATTAAAGTCACCTATAGGAATTTGTCTATATAAATCCATACCTATTTATTTTTTAATTTTATTTATTCATTTACTTACTTATGGCTGGCTCAGCCTGTCCTGGGGGTGGTGCTGGCACAGCATGCGCTGCCAGCGATTGAAGGATGGTCCCTATGGTTGCCTAAGCAGGCACTCTTGACTGCTGAGCTATCTCACCAGCCCCTATGTTAATACACACCTAGATATGTGTAGAATACATGTCTACAATTGGCAAAGGTATGAGGGAGAGAAACAGAAAGATGGAGGGGAGAGAGAGAGAGAGAGACAGAGACAGAGACAGAGACAGAGACAGAGACAGAGACACAGAGAGAGAGAGGATTACAGAATCAGAAGTCTCCAAAAAAGTCTGGAAGATACGTCAGTCACCTGATAGCCCCATATATAATGGAGAACAGAGAACAAGTTCCTTGCAGATAGGATCTTTTCAGTCATAGTCTGAAGGTAGGAAAACTCTAATGTCCCATTTTCCAAGGTCAGTACAGAACAATTTGCTCTTTTTCAGCGAAAAGGAAGAAATTAACTTCTTTTGCTTTTTTCAGGACTTCAGTTGTTTGAATGGGAGCCACTCACATCCAAAAGAGTAATGTATTTTACTCATTTTGTTGACTTACGTGCTAATCTTCTCAAAACACTTTCACAGACTCACCCAAGATAATATTTGTCCTAATTTCTGGGTCACTCATAGTCCTTTCAAGTCGATACACAAATTAAATTATCTCTCAAGATATGCCATTTATATGTTGATTCTACAAACCACCTTCTTTTCACGCAGCACTATACATTTTTCTCTCACTGACAAGTTACATATAAAATATTGTTGTCCCCTATGGGTGGGGAGTAATTCCACTTAGCTAGCTAATGATATGTAAACATGTATATCGTTCCTAGGGAATAGAGAAAAGAATCATAAAAGTACACAGTTTTCTTTTAGATCTCTCTGATACTGTCCAGATAGAATTCTCTCTTTAGTAAACTGTGAAAACAAAGCCCAAGTTATTTAACTTATGCCTTTTAACAGTATGTGGAGAAGTGGGGGCAGCCTTTTCTTCACCCATTACGAGGCTCATAGATGAGCTATGTGATTGTCCAGAAATGAAGACAGACCCATGAGGAGAAAATGAATTTTGTCAACTGTTGTGCAGTGACATGATTGAGGATCTTGAATATGATCTGGTGGCACTGACTAGAGGAACACTGTGCGCAGCCTCTGCGATCAGCTCCTCCCTGTGTGCACAATTTCTACTTCTTTTCTTTCCACAGAAGGGAGAGGCCTCTGGGATGGGGAACTTGGGAATTACATCAGAGGAAGACCCAAAAATTCTTCCATGAGCCGCTTCAGAAGAGAATAGTAGAAGACTATCAAGAAGACCTTCTTCTTTCTGCTCTTTCCTCCAGTGCTTTCAACTGTGATACTCAGTATGCCGAGGAGCTATTCCTTCTCCTCTACAGATTATTAGTGGGTACAAGATAAATAACTAGACGTTTAGTGTCTCATATCACGAAGAAACAGGATTCTATCTGGAAAAAAATTTAAAAAATCTGAAAAGACTGTATTTTTTATGAATCTTTGTTCTACCCATGAGAAAAAATGTACATGAGCTTATTAGCTAGTTATACTGAACTGTCACTTGGAGTAATTTGACCTACACTGCATAACCCTTAGTCTTATTCCTGAAGAGCGATATGTTAAAATTTTCTATGTTTGACACTGTAAGAAAAAAAAAATCTATCCCTCCAAAAGACCCTGGAGGCAGCCACACCCTTCCTCAAATTTATAGATGGAGAATCTCAAGGGTGGAGAAGCAGAAGGCATGGCTCATAGCTGTGGCGATGACAGCCCTGGAAGTGACACTCCAGTCGCCTGAACTGAAGTCCTCTGCATCCTTCACTCCCTCCTGCTTTTTCCTTCACTGCAGCATGGAAGAACACGTCAGGCAGAAATGCAACAAAACCTCCTGTGTGCTTGGGCAATCACGACCACCTTTTCATCCATACTTAGTGCTTACTTCATTGTCCTCCAATCCATAAGGAAAACTATTGAAATGAGCCACCTTGCCAGTGGAGTGGGTAGACATATGATACACCGAACAATGCAATTAAAATTCATCCTTTCACTATGTGTAATTATTTTATTACATGTTATTTCAAAATTATCTTACTCTTCTCATCAGGATGAAATTCAAGATTCTCCATATAAGATGTACATAATTGTCCTCATCCATAACAGTGCCTGTCTCAGCTGCGTCTCTTTCACATAGCTACATAGACATACTGGAAAAGAAAATATAATAATAAAATGATTCCTATTTCAGAGTATTGTCAGAGATCCACTGTAATTTCATAGCCTTTTTAAAAATTTAATAGACAAGAGAAAAGAAAAATAAAAGAAGATTTGAACCTTGAGGATTGTATTCACTATTTTTATGAAGACCTATTTACTACAACAAAAGCAACAGCTGTGGAGACGATGGCTACGTAATCATCTGAGTCAGAAGCAAAGCTACCTGAAGGAACTCGTCCTACTTCCCCCTAAGGACTGAAAGTGCACTCAGGGTAAGTGGCAGCGTTTCTGCTGTCATTTCACTGAAAAGAGGCACTTTTTCATGCCTGGTAAACGCTGGCTGTAAGAGAGATAAAGCTGAAGTGCCCGAGGGCGGGAACAGCCGACGTACTAAGTGCGGAAACTGGGGTTGCACAGCGAGCTTCAGTAACAGAACCAACTGCTTCCGGGGACAAAGGACAGAGGATGTGCAGGGAGCACAGAAGGGGAAAAATAGAGAAATGATTAAAGCTGCAGTAAGGTCTGTCTGAAATAGCACTGTTAGGATTCCACAAACATCTTAAGTCTGTGCACGTGGTTCCCTCTATCAGATCTTGCTTTCAGATACGAGCACAGAAATGACAAGAGCATCACAACAGCAAGACCAGAAAGGCACTGCTTTTCTCTTTGTTTTTACCTCTCTCGCTCAGTGTTTTTTTTTTTTTTTTGAAGTTTTGAAAGATAATATGAAGAATAATGGTACCTGCTGCACTGTTTCAGAATAACTTTATTTTTGCTCACCTTGATTTGAGAAATAAGCTTCAGTTCAACTCCATTTATTTTTCATACAGTAGTTTTGAGAGGTATAAGAAAGAAATTTATAAAAATATGATCCTAAGCCAGGCGTGGTGGCTCACGCCTGTAATCCCAGCACTCAGGAGGCTGAAGCAGGAGGATCGGTGCGAGTTCGAGACCAGCCTGGGCTACAAAAGTGAGCTCAAGGCCAGCCTCAACTGCATAGCGAGACCCTGTTTCAAAAAGACAAAAAAAAAAATATATATATATATATATGTATATATATATATGTGTGTATATATATATGCGTATATATATATATATATATATATATATAGATATATATTCCTACAGAATATCCTGAGTCCTAAGTAAGACAGATTTTAGCCTTCCTAAGGCAACCATATTAAGACATATGTGCTATTCCAGTCCTCTAATCCAGCACTTTAGAAGCTTCAGGCAGGAGATCACAAGTTTGAGTCCAGCTTTAGCTAGATCTTGTCTCAAAATACAAGAAAAAGGAAGGAGGCTGGGGATGGAGTTTGATGTGAAGGCCATGGGTTAAATCACTAGTCCTTCCAGCAAGACAGAGACAACAGAGAGTAAGAGAGACAGAGACACACAGAGAGGCAGAGACAGAGAGACAAAGAAACAAAGAAACAAAGACAGAGTGTTATAGTTATATATAGTTATATTTTCAATGTCACCAGCTGATATCAGTTTATTTAGAATTTAGAATTTTTATATCTTCTTGATTTAGTTTTGGCAATTTAGTTGTGACTAGCAATCTGCCCACTTCTGCTGTGCTTTTCACTTTATTGAAATATAAGTTTTCAGAGTAGGTGTTGATGACCTCCTGGATTTCTGTGGGACCCATTGTGATTTCTCACTTTTTATTCCTAATTGCTAGGATTTACATATTTCCCCTATTTTTGATGAGGTTGGACAATGGCTTACTATTTTTTATTCATTCTTCAAAGAATCAACTTTTCTGTGCACTGATTCTTTGTATTGTTTTCTTAGTCTCTACTGCATTAATATCTATTATCTTTATAATTTCCTCCCTTAATATAAACTTTGAGTTTGATTAATTCTTCTTTTTCTAGAAGCCTGAGGTTCAAAATCAGTTTGTTTAAGCTCATTTTGTTTCCTGATGTGTGAGTTTATTGCTATAAATTTCCCTCATAGGACTACATTCCTTGTCTTCTATTTTTCTAGGTGTTGTATTAGCATTATCATATAATTATACATACTGCTTAATTTCTCCTTCAATTTCTTACATAGCTCATTGTTTGTTCAGAAGAGTGCTGTTTTATTTGCATTTATTAGTGCATTTTCTCTGGTTTCCTTTATCATTTATTTCCTATTTTATTGTGGTCAGATACTGCGCATGAGATTATTTTAATTCTTCTATTTTTACTTAAACATGTTTAATCAGTTAATACGTGACCTACTGTGCGGAATATTCCATGTACAGCTGAGCAGAACGTTATTTTGATGTTTTCACGTGAAAGAGTCTATAGATATCTAAGAAGTCCATTCATTGATAGGCTTGGTTTAATTCTTTTTTTTTTTGTGGGACCAGGGTTCGAACTCACGACCTTGCACTTGCCCAGCAGGCACTTGTGCCTCGGAGCTATCTCCCCAGCCCCTTTGGTTTAATTCTAATATTTCCTTGTTAAATTTTTCCTAGTTGATCTATCCATTTATGAGTGTGGCATATTAAGTTTTCCCACTATAATTGTGTTACTTAATATTTGTTCTTTTTCAGATCAGTTAATATTTGTTTTATGTAACTGGGTGAACCTACCAAACAAAACTATCTTTGGTGCATAAATATTTAAGCATAAATATTTCTTCTTGGAGTTTTTCCTACATAAGTATATAGTGATCTTCTTTACCTCTTGTCTCAGTTACTCTTCTCTCATTGCTGGGATCAATACCTGATGCTCAAAATGAAGGAATGAATGGTTTACTTAGCTCACAATTACTAGAGGTTTCAGTCCGTACTCAGCTGGCATGGCAGAGAGCAAATTTTCATGGGGCCTCAAAGAGCAGAGCAAGGGAGTGGCAGCAGCTCAGGCAGCTAGCTGTCCTCTCTCACTTCCTGAGGTTGCAATACAGATTACTTGCATTCACACCCACAATAATCAATCACAGGCTTCAGAAGCTGCCCTAGGACTGCATGAGGCTTTAGGAAGAGACCTAGACACAAACCATAAAACCTCTTTTTATCAGTCTTGGCATAAAACTTGCAAATAGAATAGCTGTGCCTGCGTTTTTGCTGGGTTCTCGTGGCATGGAACATTGATTTCCATCCTTTAACATTTTTCCTATGTATTTCTTTTTGAGTTAATAGTGTTTTTACAAGGCAGCATATAGTTGGACCTTGCCTCTTGATTAACTCTTCTAGTCAGTTTTTTTTTTTTTTTGATTAGTGAGTTGAAATCATTTACATTGATAATTGCATTACATTGATAATTGCAATTGGTATGCATTGGCTTTTCTTTTACATGCTGTTGTGTTGTTTCCCTGCTGTCTGTTCCTTGTCTTTCTACTCTGTTTAATTGTTTGCCCTGTGTGGCAACTTCTTTTCACTGATGTTTTCTGTTTGTGGTCTTCATTATTTCTTTCTCTTTTGATGCATTCTATAGAGCTAGTTGCGTGACTATAAATGGCTTCAGTTAGTCTTTATCATGGAGTTACTGTATTTCTCCATCAATTCTGAAAGATCGTTTAATGGAGTACATAAATCTGGATTGAAGGGACCGGCGGAATGGCTCAGTGGTCCAAAGTGCCTGCTTGGGAAAGCTTGGGCGGCTTCAGGGACCGCGGTTCGATCCCTGGGCACCACATGCTGTGCCAGCCCTGCCCTAGGGAAGGGCTGAGCCGGCCATAAAAAATGAGCGAATAAACAAATAAAGGTTCTGAAATTTAAAAATAATAATAAAAAAAAGTAATAATAAAAAAATCTGGATTGAACATTGTTTTCCTTTTGGCCTCAAAATAACTCACTCCCAGCTCTCCTTGCTTTGAGAGGTTATGTTGAGAAGTTTGCTGTGAGTCTTTGGGTTTTCTTTTATGAATGATATGTTTCTTTTCCCTAGCTGCTTTTAATAATTGATCTTGTGCTGAATTTCTGTAATCTTGAGTGGTATATACTTTTGTGTAGATTTATTTTGGTCATGGTTATTTGAGCTTATATGTTTCAGTTATTTGTGTGTCAAATTCTTTATCAACGTTTGTAAAATGTTCTGCTATTATTCATGTGAAAAGATTTTCTTACTGATTCCAATAAATCTCATGTTGATCTGCTTTCCTTCATCCTTCAGCTATTGCACTGATTTTTTTTACATGATCTCTTGAGAATTTTAGTATATATTTCTTCCTCTGATTTCTGGTCTTATTCCTGACTTCTAGATCTAATATTATTCTACATTCACCTTCAATGTACTGTGCATAATTTCAATGAAGTTTCTAATCTCCTGTATTTCTGTTTGGATACATTTCATTGATTCCATTTCTTGGCTATGTTTGTCATTCCTGGTTTCCATAATTTTTCTGAGCTGCTCTATTGTGTATTTGTGTCTTCCTTGATGGATTTTATTTTGATAATCATTTCTTTTTGCACCATAGAGTTTTCTATGGCATCCATTTATTTTTTCTCTTCTGCTGCTATAATTTTATTTGCTGCTGTAGTTCAACTTATGTTGTGGGCTTCTGATTTTCTCTATTTATTTGTGTTCTGGAAATGACATGGGTGGGGTGAGCATGTGGGATTGCATTTTGCCTTATCATCTTGCTGTTCTTTATTTTATTTTATTTTATTTTCTATGTTGATGACCTTAGATTTCAATGTAAGATAACCTTATCAAGGATGTTGAGGCTTTCCTAGGAGTTATATGACAGACTTACTGTTGAGTTTTATAAAAAAAAAAAATTTAGAAAAGAACTAATGTCCTTAATGCTGAAACACTTGGAAGAAATGTAAACCAAAGCAGTACTTCCAAAATTCTTCCTGAAAGCAAATATTACACTAATTCAGAAAGTCAAAGAACCCAACTGTCTAGGTTTGAGGTTTTTGCAAAGGTAACAGTATAATACAGGATACACAATTTATGTGATCATTTTCTAATGAATTACCCAGCGAATCATATGTAAGAGTGCAGAAAAATTATCAATACACTAAAAACCAAAGCATCCAGGTGAAGTCCTGCAACTTAATATGCTGTGTGACTCAAGCTGAAAGAGCTCATAACAATGTTTCTCACAATTCTAACTGTAGGCCTAAAATCTATGACAATGTCTCATGAGGATATCTCCATATATTTAGCATCAAGAAGGCTAACTCAACAAGCTTCTTCAAAAGACTGAGCAGAGCACTACTTCCTCTACTCCAAAGCTAGGAAACCATGCTCAAAGTGAGGGCAAGAGCCCTCACAAAGTGAGTCATAGCCATTTTTAGTGAGTTTCCAACAGTTCAAACAGCTTCTCCTAACCATTTCCCATATAACCTGTCCTGCTTCAGTTCTGCCTCTTATGCTGGCAACAGTCCTCAGATAGGCTTCATGCACCCAAAACTATCCTAGTTCAGTTCATCTGATTAGTTAATCCCAGTTAGCAATTGACCACACCAATCAAGAAAGAAAACTTAAAGCTTATATCCTTAATGAATATGGATACAAAACTCTTTAGCTTTAATAAGATAATGGCAAACAGAATGCAATGAACAATCAAGAAAATTATACGTTGTAACCAAGTAGGCTTCATCCCAATTATGCAGGGATGGTTCGATATACAGAAATCAATAAATATCATACACCATATCAACAGAACCAAAGGAAAAAAACATTCAATCATCTTAATAGATGTATGAAAAGCATTTCACAAAGTCAAACCCTCATTTTTTTTTTTTTTTTGTGGGACCAGGGTTCGAACTCACGACCTTGCACTTGCTCAGCAGGTACTTGTGCCTTGGAGCTATCTCCCCAGCCCATCAAACCCTCATTAATGATAAAAACTTTTTAGCAAAATTGGAATAGATAATCTACTTAAGCTTATAAAAGACACTCTGATAACCTACAGCTAACAAAATACTAAATGGTCAAAAACTGAAAGATTTTACTGTTAAATCAGGAACATGATGAAGATGTCCATTATTCCACTCCTGTGCAACATAGCTCTGGAAACATTAGCGAAAGCAGTTATATAAGAACAATAAATAAAAGAGGTAAGGATAGAACAGGAAGAAGTAAAATTAACATTCTTTGTAGATGACATGCTACTCTACACGAAAGATCCCCAAAACTCCCCCAAAAGTTTGTAGATTTAATACTCAAAACCAATAATGTAACAAGATACATAGTCAATACTCAAAAATCAGAAGCATTCCTGTACATAAATGACAAACTCAGAGAGAAAAATTATAACCAGTTGTCCCCCCAGACAAAGGACTTATATCTAGAATGATCCCCCAAGTTCAAAGACCCAACCCAAACATTGGCTTGAGATGAAAATACACTTCTCTAATGAATAAATACAATGGTAAATAAATACATGAAAAATGTTCAACATCCTTGGTCATTCAAGAGATCAAATTAAAACACTGAAATTCCATCTCACCCCAGAAAGAATGGCTACGATCAAAAAACAACCAATAACAAATTCTGGAGGGTCATGGGAAAAAAAGACTCCTCTACTATTGGTGGGAATGTAGGTTGGTATAATCACTATGGAAATCAGTGTGGAGATTTCTCAAAAACAGGATTAGAGCTCCCATTCAAACCAGCTATTGCACTTTTGGATATTTTCCTAGAATTACTAAAAATATACTACAACAATATATGTATATCCATATCATGGTTTGAGGTTTTTCCAAGGTGAACAATATAATACAGGATATATTTTATGATAGTATTTTATAATGAATCACATGCTACCAATGCAGGAAATCTATCCACACACTAAATACTAATGAATCCAGCTGAGGGTTTACATTTCATAACAGTCCATTTGGAGGCCCAGAGCTCAGAACAAAGTCCCATGTAGGCCTACTTCACAGGTACATGCTGGAAAAGCCCAAAGGTCAGTGGTGGAAGCTAGAAAGTCCATGCAAGTGGAATGAAGGATCTGTGCTGCAAGTTGAGGGATCTGAACTGGAGGTAGGAAGCAACACTCAAGGTAAGAACCAGAGCTACCCCCAAAGTATCACAGCCATCCTCAGCAACAATGAGGTCCTGAGCTTCTCTGGCAATGACAAAAGCAGAGTTCCCATCAGGAAACCCAACGAGAAAAACTTCTTGAGGCTGAGAAGTGCACCATCTTCCTCTCCAGAACCAGGAATTGATACTCAAGATGAGGACTCAAGCTTCTCCAAAGTTCATCTCAAAAGTCTGAATGACAAGGTCCTCTAGAAGAAGAGCCCAAGAGAACTAGTAGCTTCCAACAGTTCCAGTAGCTTCTTCAAACAGCATCCCTAATAGCATTTTAGCAGTGTTTCCTGTTCTGCCTTTACGCTGCTGGCAATAATCCTCGTTCACCCAGCACCACACTAGTTCAGTTCAGCTGGGTATAAATGTTGACCACCAGTTAGCTATCTACCACAGCCCATGTTTATAGCAGCACAATTTATAATAGCTAAGTCTTTGAAACAACCCAATGCACCTCAACCAATGAATGGATAAAAAGACGTGGTTTTCTTTAAAATAAAATGAAGTAGTATTCAGCTGTAAAGGATAAACTTGAGACTTTTATAAAGTTAAATGAATGTAAATTGAGACCATATTCATAAGCACAATTAATCAAATTCATATGTGTAAACATTTTGTCTCATTAGTGTGAGAAACTGAATAATTATTTGATCCAAAACATAAAATCAATATTGTGAATTGTGAAGGCAGCTATTGAAAAGAAAATATAAAAAGTGATAGGAAAAGGAAAAAAAAGGGGAAAATTTAAATATGTATACATCACATAATTGTGGTAGTTATAAAACTAGTTCCTCTTAATTCATTGAAAAGAGAGTTTTGGGCTAGTATTGTTTGTTTGCAGGACTAGGGTTCAAACTCATGACCTAGTGCTTGCCAGGCAGATACTTGTGCCATGGAGCTATATCCCTGGCCCCAGTGTGCTAGTATTGGTTGGACAAAACGTCACACCTATATATTTTAGTCTGAATAACTACTATAAGGACAACAATATGCAACATCTTAACTATTGTCGTAAATGTCCTACTACTCTGTTTTGAAACTCATCTCCACTGTTACGTTTACCATTTTTCTTTTTAAAATTAAAAATATGACAAAAGAATTTAATTTTTTCTTAAAGATTTATTAACATCCAACTTTTTGTGTGATGTTCTTTCCATGGTACTTAATCATCCTACATTTTGCTGAGTATTTATGTTGAGCAAAGCACAAGCCTATAACCTGGAGATGGAAAGATGAATTAAGACCCAGTACTTAACCTCAAAACTTAGATAATGGGCAACGGAGATTAGAACATTGTTAGATATGGTTAGCTAGCCAGAGAAGCAAGCCATCAAGGGAAGCATGGTATTTGCCGTTCTTACATGTTTGATTTATTCAAGATTCAGACTGTTGAGTTCGGTATTACTCTGTCATGTCATCCATCATTTAAAATGCACAGTAGTCAGAATGAGAACCCCAGATAAATTCAGCAAACAACACATCAAATGTTGTTAGTTTCCCTGGGCATGTTTGAATTTTCTGTTTACATGTTTTAGATTTTCACATTTCATGGTTCACTTAGCTCCTATGAGTCATATAAAACTCTAAAAAATTATATATTCTTAATTACCTATTTGCACATCTAAGGTTGTATAAGCACAGAATTTTCAGATTAAGTTTCCTGATCATAATGTTAAGGACTTTGATGGTGTATTCATATTTTTATCAGTTTTGTCAGTAATCAATCTAGAATAAGGTAGTTTCATGTTGTATACATAAATGTCCAAGTGTGCCAAAAGATAGATAAATATGCACTTAAAACAAAATTTAATAGTTCCTAAAAATCATTTAGAAAGCTCAGTATCTGTTGGGCAGGCAAGATGGTTCAGCAGTCTAAAGCACTTGCTTAGGCAAGCTTAGGCAACCAAAGGGAACACTGTTCAATTCTTGGCACCACCTGCTGTGACAGCCCCACCCCCAAGGCAGGCTGAACTGGTGTCCCAGCCTGTGGGTTAGTCAACGAGGACCCTAGAGGGGGAGAGCGGACTAAAAGGGGAAAATGGGACAAGAGACACGAAGAATGGAGGCAAGACAGGATTCTGATCAAGGCTTGTTTATTCAAAAAGGCGCTCGGGTATATATATAGGGTGTGGGAATAAGATAATTTTGCCAGAGACGTTGGAAGGTATCTAAGGCAACTTTAGAACACGTCATCGGGCATCCAAGGCAACCGGGAGAGGACTTAGAGCTTGTGACCTCCGGGAAATAGGTAAGGGGTGGAATAATAGAAACTTAGGAGGCACAGAAACCGAAACTAAACTCAGGGACCCCAGCAAAGATGGTTGATGTAATTACAAGGTGGATGTCAGTTCCTGGGCCCCCACAAACTGGCTATGAAAAAAAGCTCAATATCTGTTTATTTTATCAATTTTAGTATATGTGCTGCTGAAGTGAACACTATTATCAAAATATAAGCTATATATGTAAATGGTTAGAGTGGTGTAATTATGGGAATTATTGAGGCTTAGAATAGAATAAATAGAATGTCTTCTTTTTCTGAATGAAAATTGACCAATTTTGTGACCTTGAACCAATTTCTCTGCACTATCAATTCCTCATGTGCAATTTCAAGCTGAATATTAGACTAGACAAAGTTTAATAATGCATTATGTTCTTTGAAAGGATAATATTTTGCAAAATTTCCCAAATTTTCATGTAGAGACAAAACAAGAGAGAGAGACAGAGAGAGAGAGAGTGAGAGAGAACAATTTTGTAAATTATTCCAGAAATCTTAGACTACAAAGAACTAGGACTGGTTCAGAGTTAGTACACACCTGTAAATGATAAGTCCCTGCACAATTACTCTGTTAAGTGGCATACAGTGGCTGACTAATGGGAGCTCTGATGTGACTGACTTTAGACATTTTAAATCAGTATCTTCCTACCATTGTGAGTTCTTGTCATAGGTTCAAAAGGTCCTTTTCCATAGGGTGTTTATCCACCCTTGTGTCTCACTGGCATATGCCCCCATGCTCAAGTGATGGTTACGAAACCCCAGGCAGAGTCTTGGAACAGTGCTCATGGTCTCCAAGCCAATTTGATCAGAGGTAAACTGTGCAGCAAATGGAGCAGGCCCAGCTCTTTGTGGACCTTGGCACGGACTTAAGAAAAGTATTTATTTAACTCTGGCATTTTCTTCATAGCTCCTGGGTCAGAGACATTTCCTACAGTAGAGTTGGCCACAGTACCAAACAGAAGGTCCCTCTGTCTTTCTCAGTGCTAGATGTAGAATCCAAGACTCTTTCAGAAATAGTCTTAGTAGCAAAATAACTTTGTATGCATATTTATAAAAAGGATAGATCTATAAATGAAAACTAGATATTTTAAAATTATGAACTGCTGGATGGAGGAATAAGCCAACATAAGTATGTTAATATTTTTCATACTCTCAAATAAAAAATTTAATGAACATAGTAATTATTACTTTATAATGGTTTTAGTAATTGAATATTAACATACCACTTGCTAAACAGGAAATAGAAATTGTATGATAGTTGTAAATATCAAGAAGATTCGGGGCTCAGCGGGATGGCTCAGTGGTCTAAAGCGCCTGCTTGGGAAAGCTTGGGCGGCTTCAGGGACCACTGTTCGATCCCCGGCACCATATGCTGCGCCAGCCCTGCCCTCGGGGCGGGCTGAGCCAGCCATAAAAATGAGTGAATAAACAAACAAAGGTTCTGAAACAAGAAAAATAAATAAATAAAATTAAAAAAAAAGAAGATTCTATCATAATCATTAAAATCAGTATCATCTGTAAGATCAATTAAAGGCAATTCAGAAAACTTGCTAGTACATCAAATTTTTTATTATATGATTCCTTTTGTGTATGGTACTGAGGTTCTAACCTAGGTTTTGAAAATCATACAAAAATAAAATTGTATTACACCACAATTATTTATTTCAGTAACTCATGTAAAGGTGAACCAGAAAATGAACCATCCAACACACACACACACACACACACACACACACACTTCCTCTACTTCTTCGCTAATGTGCATCTTGCTCAAAAAATATATATATTATCCTATCAGTCTAACCACTTTCCAAATAAAAACATAGTTGTTAAAATATAAAGATTTGCCTTCCATAATGGGATGAATTAATTTATGCCTATAGTTTGCAAAGACAAACAGCACGCTATGGCTTTCGAACATCTTAAACTTTCCAAAACACAGCTGCTCTGACTCAGGTGAATAAGAAAGATTCTGATAGGAGAATGGGTGCAAGAGCATGAGCATGAGCGGCTCCGCAGAAGAAACAAGCCTACCCTCTAGTTTCAGGACTACAATTTAATATGAGAGTTATGCTACTTTATAGACAACCTGCTCTGTGTCAATAATAAGTCTTATTCAGGAACAGTGGGAGAACACTAGAACCTGAATGTGGAATGACAAGCACTGGAAAGAAGGGAACACCTAGGTAGTAATTGTCCATCACGGTACTATCTACTAGCAATGCATAGAAGAATTATAAATTATGCAAAAATAGAGCAATGTAAAGAAATAGAGAACAAAGACAAGCTGCTTCAGTATGTACCTGTTTTCTTGTGTTTGAAAGGAAAGGATCTCAGCATGGTGGTTCACATATTCTAGGAAATGCCTGGCAAGTGCAAGGTCCTGGGTTCAATACCTGGCTCCAGAAAAAAAAAAAAAAAAAAAAAAAAAGATTTTTCATATGTTCTGGGAAAGACAGTGTTATGCTTGTACCTGCCTGTCCCCAAAAAGTCTCATGTTGTCATAGGTGGGTGGGACTACTTCAAAGGTGGCTGAACCTAGAGTGTTAGACCCTGGGATGAAGGGTGTACAGTTACTAAATTAGCCTTATGTTTGATTTATTAGAGTTGTATGTGAATAATGGGAAACCCCGTGCTGCCTGTGAGGGCTGCCTGTCCTCAGCGGTTCTCAACCTCCCTAATGCCGTTACCCTGCAATACAGTTCCTCATGTTGTGGTGACCCCAAACCAAAAAGTAATTTTGGTGGCTACTTCAAAACTGTAATTTTGCTACAGTTATGATTCAGAATGGCTTTAGGTGACCCCTGTGTTTTGGTCATCCAACCCCCGCCAGGGTGGCGACCCACAGGTTGAGAACTGCTGGCTGGCTAGGACACAAGGGACAGGAAGAGAACTCTGGCTGCTGCGGTCCGCTTGTTCCTCTCTACTCCACTGCTTTGCTGCCTTCTGCCTTTGCCCACCGTGAGCTGTTCCTCCTCTGTGATGCTCCTCTGCTCTGCCACTCGTCCTGGAGCCAGCCAAGTACAGCCTGAAACTTCTACTACAAACTGTGGGCTAATACTGACTTTACCCTCTTTTAATTTGTGTGTTGGGTGTTTTGGCTGAGCAACATGAAAAGTAGTTAAACAAAGAAGTTTCAGTAAACTTTTATTTCATATTGCCAACACAAATTGGTCTTTTTGGTCCATTCACAAACTTAATTCCATTCAGTCCACCTTTGTCTTTCTCTTGGCTTGTTATAACAATATTATTATGTATTTGTTTTTGTTCCTTTTTGTCTTGCTTCAGCTAAACTATTAAACTATTATCCAACTTGCAATCCAAGTGTAAACCTAAGTTATTTTCCTATATCTAAAATGTGATCATCTCACAATCTACTTTACACCCATTCCAGTGTCTCAGAAAACAATGCAAATATACACCTTTAGACTAACCTTTAATCACACAATTCTACCACTAATTCCAGCAGCCCCTCCCCCCACCCCAGCTTTTTTAGTTCCTCAAACACATCATGTCTTCTTTGGCCCCCAGTGCTTCGTGTGCACCATTTTCCACTAGAGTACTATTCTATCTTTGACTGGCTGAATCTTAGCTTGCTTGTCACTTATTAAAGACATGAAGTCCATCACCCACAACCCTGGTTTTCTCATCTGTTTCCATGGCATCTGTGATAGCATAGTAGTTAAATGTCTGATTACTTATCTTTTATTTCCTGATCCTATAGACAGTTTCAACACCAGAGACTAGGATGGCATGCTATGGATATTTACGTGAGTAAATTACATATCATGTCAAGGTTGAAGAGCCAGAGAGGTAGCTCAGCAGACTAAGCACTTGCTTATGCAGAGACCAGGGTTCCATCCCTGGCACCACATGCCATGCCTGTCCTGCCCGCGGGTGCACTGAGCTGGTGAACAAGTCCAGGTGTGGTGGCACACTCCTGTAATCACAGTGGTGGGGAGACTGAAAACAGGAGGATCACTATGAGTTCAAGGTGCACAGTAAGACCCTGCACACACACACACACACACACACACACACACACACAAATCAAGGTCAAAACCCCACTGAATTTTATTAAGAACATATATGGGTTATGTATAATTACTGAAATAAGATAAAACTGAGAACCAAAAATAACTGAAACTAATCATTCATAAATTAAAGAAAAAAATATTTGAAATGCCACATGGTTTAAAGAGGTAATGAAAGCATAGAGATATTTGTGGGCAAGATGAGAAATCTGCGAGGTGAAGAGCTGGATTTGTATTCACCTCATGACTGTTTTGCTTTGCTGAGGGTCAGGACAGAAATAGCTCACTGAGGTCATCAAAAGTGTGTTTTCAAAAGGCACAGAATTGGCAGATCTCACTTTTGTCATTACAGAGCCCAGGGCAAGACTGCAGATAGAAGTTTCTTACCACTAACTCGGCCTCCCCTTCTGTAGCGCCAGTGTCACCTGCTGCTAACCTCAGTGGCAGTTCTGAGAGTGAGCTCAGTGCTGCTCAGAACAGCTCTCTGCTTCCTAACATCCAGCATGTGGTTGGGAAGGGACACAAAAGTTAGTGTTCACTACTCCCACAGATCTCCGATTTCTCTTTTGGGGTAGAAGTAAGCCTTATAAAATTATAAAACAATAAAAAATTCAGTGCACTATAAGCGATGATAATAAATTCTAAATTATATATTTGGTATAGATATTGGCTGAGGCATTAGAAAAGGGCAAATTAAGGAAGTAATTACAGGTTCAACCTGCAGGATGTAGACTGTCAGGGTAAGATGATGCATGAAAGAGAATTCTGTGAAATGCACATATGAGAAGGGCTGTTAGAAATCTTTGCATTTTCTAGGAGACAGTAGTAACCCTTGAGTAGGTGAAATAGCACTATTGTGGCTTTTCAGCAATTGACAGGCGAAAAGGAAAGATCTGGTCAGAAAGAGGCATGCAAGTTAATTTAAGACATTTTGATTTTTCTCTGTAAAGAAAAACCCATAAAAGAGTTTAAAGCAGTGCATTCCAGCGATTCTGTTACTCCATGTACTGTGGAGAATGAACAGCAGGGAGGTATATCTGTGAAGTTGGGAAGATGTTTTAAAATCCACTGTCATTATCTTATAGACACAATGATAGCTTGTGCAGTTAGAATGCAGAAGATGAACCATAGCTAAATTCCAGATACTAGAATCAGCAGTGAGAAACTGGGCAAAGCCGTGAGGGAAAAGTGAATTTTAAAAAATCCTGGTCGTGAGCTTGAAGTACCTGAAAATACATGGATATCAGTAAAATAGAGGATGAAATGTGAAGAAACAAACTTTTGATACCGAGCAATAATGGTCTTATATTTGTAGGTAGTATAGTTCAAAATTTGGAGATACGTGCAAGTAGGTAATCTTCAGAGAAGAGGGCAAGTTTGAAGATATACAGCCAAGAGTTATGGGATTTAGGTGAAATTTGGTAGTAGGAAACTAGAGAACTAATAAAGAGAAAGATTGGAAAAAATAATGATAAAAAGAGAATTCAGATCTTAATCCCGAGTTGTTGTAACAATCAGAAAAGAGAAGAGAAAGGCCTTGTAAAGAACGTTAGTGAAAACAGAGCAAGAGAATGAGGACTACTAACACTAGAATTTGTCAGAAGCAAGGAGAAACTGACGAGAAAAGCGGAAACTGGAGCGCTCCTGACACATTCAAAATGTCAAGATATAAAAGTGTCTATTACATAAGTGAATCTACAAATGCCTTCAGCAAGAATAGTTCTAAAGAAAAGAGAATAAGGCCCTAAAAGGAAGAACAGACTTGTAGATCACAGATTTGGTTTTGCATGTAACAGGTACCGACCTGTTGAACAATGTTTGAGATTTCTTTAGCAGACTCATTCCTTGTAGGATCGTTTAGAGGTCAGACTTGGCCAGGTGACCTGATTTGCCTAAGCCTAAATTATGTGGCATGAGGTATTTCCAAATGGAGTCATGAAGGGTTATCAATGTTTAACCATACCTTTTTTGCCCCAGGGGCCATCATGATAGGCTTGGGAGTGTACTATCAGCCCTAGTTCCACAGGAAGAGAGCGCCAGTCTGAAATAGATGCACTACATAAGATTATGAGCTAACGTTGTAAAACATGATTTAAATGAGATACTTTGGCCTTTTTTGACCTTGGTAAGCTTGATGGTATGTGATCATTGTACCGTATTTCCTATAGAAAAAAAGTAAATATGTAAGGGCAAAAAACTCAGTAGATTTTTAACTATATGAAGTGATTTATTAAAAATGAATGTAGTACAGGGTCTACGGAGTCTCCCTATGCAGACCGGTTTCATTGTGATCCTCCTGTTTTGAGTTTCCCAAGCACAGGGATTACAGGCCTGCACCCCTACGCTGAACTCAGTTCCTATCTCATGGAGGCGGGGTCAGCAGGGCACACCCAGGATCAAACCCCTGTCCCTGCACCTGCCTAAGCAGGCGCTTTAGTCCACTGAGCTATCTGGCTGGCCCTAGAGTGGTTTTTTAAATACAGAGTTGGCTAAAAGTGATGGTATGAACATGCTAAAGCAGTGCATCTGTAAATATATCTTATGGATATCAATGCAACATAATTTAAATTACTCTCAATATTCTGTGAAATGCATACAATGACTACACTCACAGTCTTGCTTTCCTATTGCTCTAAGAGCTAACAGTGAGATTGTCAAAACTTTCAGAACCTTAAATTTCACCTATTGAGCCAGCAAGATAGCTCAGAGGTTGAAAGTACCTCCTTAGGCAAAGTTAGCCAAAGCACAGGGACCGTGGTTCCATCCCCAGCATGACATTCCACCCCAGCCCTGTCCCCAGGGTAGGCTGAGCCAACCACAAGAGAGAAAGAAAGAAAGAAAGAAAGAAAGAGAGAGAGAGAGAGAGAGAGAGAGAGAGAGAGAGAGGAAGAAAGAAAGAAAGAAAGAAGAAATTGCTTGTTACGTACTTGATTATACATAAATTCAATTATTTACAAGCTTATCTAACAAATTATTGTAAAGACAAGCATACATTCCCTCTTTACTTTTTACTTGTTTTCATGTGGTATATTTCTGAAAAATTAATATCACTGGAGACTCACTGAGTTTTGGTGCGAACTTTGACTATGGAGGCACATACACTTTCTACCTTGTTTAAACATATCAGATACCTTCCATTGGGAGTGTTTTTAAAAAAGATTCTATATTTATAACTACTACAATAGAAACTTCTTTTAAAAGCTTCTATGTAACTTGCATTTCTTTTTTTAAAGTACTGCCTCTTCAAAGATGTGGCTCTAGAAAGCTTAAACACCTTGCTATTCAGTTCTCTTCCCCATCAATGATTTTCCTATCGTACTCACTCAGTTACCAACTTCTTTTTTCTAAAATAATGTAGTTGGTAGTGCTAGCTGAACCACTTATTTGAAAATCAAGTTATGCACTTTCCACTTCATACATCGACTCCAACAATAAAAATCCTGAGATCAGGACGCTGCCGGCAGAATTTTGACACTGCATCAGGTAGAATAAAATTCAACCTGCTTTCTGGAAGTTCACAGCTCAGCATTGGTAATGGTGTGATTGTTTCTTCTTCTGTGAAATAAGGAGAGACGATCTCTAGGGCTTACTGGGCTGTAAAATGTGGGAGTCAAAGAGTGCTCTTTCAAGTCTGGAAGGAAACTTTTCTGATCACAGTCCTACTTTTAATGTACTTTTTATTCAAAGTGACAAAACTTTCAGTGCTGTTGGGAGTGCTAGGGAGAATTTGAGCTTATAAAAGATGGCTAGTACATATGGAATGGAAATCATACAGATTTCAGTTATTTCATTGTAATTGATAAATAGAGGAAGGCTTCTGTATTCATTGCCTACTGTGTTTCTCTCTTCATGTGTGAATATAAAGTCTCTTCATTATTGCTGTATTTTAGAATAATCATAGATAGGGAAAGGCGTGATAATTCTGCTGACTAAGGCACTTGCTTAGGCAGAGCATAGCAGCTGAGCTTTGATCCCTTGGGCGCTGAGACCACAACTGAGACTGGGCATGGTGGCGTGCACCTGTAACACAGCACTTGGGAGGCTGAATACTGGAGAATCGCTCTGAGTCTGATCTACACAGTGAGACTCTCTAGATCCTGTAAGCCTTGTACTAAATACAGAAAGAACAAACAAGCAAAAAGTTAGAACAATGATAGATGAAAATGCGTTGAAATTAATAAGAGAAGAATTGGAGAAGTTGTTACAGTCTTCCTAGCTTATGTTCCCCGAATTGTTCCAAGGAGAGCACGAGTCAGGAATTAAAGGATGAGTGAGAAGGAATAAATAAGAATAGAAGTATGTGCTGGTAGCAATGAAGCAGAAGAAGATGGACAGCTGGAGTTCGGCTCTGATTCCCCTCGTGCTGGAAAGTAAACCAAGAAAGATTGCTTTGCCTAAATCTCTAGAATTAGTGCATATTGTAGACCAATGAGACAGTTTGCTGGTGTATGATATTATTTCTGGTGATGAATACTGTTTGCATGTAAGTATAATGGAAGGATTGCATATGTAAGCAGGACAAATATCCACAGTGAATTGTGTGTGTGTGTGTGTGTGTGCGTGTGTGTGTTCTCTAGATCTTTTGTTTCAACTGTTCACAAACTAGAACAGTCTCTCTGACACAGATACACGGATCTTCAGACCAGAGTGGGATGCAGCATATGACCCTGTCTCAAGAAGTAAGTTAGAAATTGAATCAAATGCAGGTCATAATGAGATATGCCAATCGCTAGAGATCTCTGAGTTAATCCAAATATCTTTTGGGAGAATAATTATGTTCTGGTTGGAGAAAAGACTGTTCATAATTTCCTTTGGAATGCTATGAAATCTTTCCACTCTCCAAAGACTTTTTTGAGAAATTGAGTGTGTGTGTGTGTGTGTGTGTGTGTGTGTGTGTGTGTGTGTGTGTGTGTGTTTGGTATCTACTGCAATACTTGGTACATAAGAATTTATTTGAAGCTATTATTATTCCTCTATAAAATAACACCTGAGGGTTAAAATTGTTAATATATGCTATTATACTTAAATGAATGGTGCAGTGACTTCATATTTAAAAATAAATGGATTTGTGTGTTGATATGGGGGAGCATTGTTTCTCTGGAAACACTGGAGCCTAGACAGAGGCCATGTGTGCTTATGCAGGTTGTGCTGTAGGGGACAGTGCCATGGAGAGGGATCCAGCTTCTGCTGGGATCCAGCAGAAGAGCCATGCCTTGCCTTCAGATGACATTTCCCAAATATCCCAAATGGTGTGCTGTAAATGCTGCAAATGTGTGTGTGTGTGTGTGTGTGTGTGTGTGTGTGTGTGTGTGTGTTAAAGGTTAATGTCAGGGCTGCGGAGATAGCTCCATCACACAAGTGTCTGCCTGGCAAGCGCAAGGTCATGAGTTTGAACCACGGTCCTGAAAGAAAAAAAAAAAAAAGGCTAATGTCACCTTTAGGAAAATAAATCTAAAACTTTAGCTATCTAGTATCTCTGGATAAAACAAACTTTAAGATGTGCTTTTCCTGGAATTAATAAGAGCCAGGAGAATTCTAGGTCAATGTGGAGACAAAAGCTTCCAACTTAAAGTTATAATGGATTGCTTTGTACGGTTAGCTTGTTCAGAAAGCTAATAGACATCTTAAATGCTTTGTTTTCCATGTTTATGCCAAGTGAGAAGAGGTGGAGATGGAAGTTGGCTTAAGCTTGTTCCATGAGGATTATTTATTGGCATTGTTGTGATATTATAGCCTAAAAATTATCTTAAAGGGTTAGTTTCCTAATACTTTTCCTCACTTTGGTGAGAAATACTTTAATGATTATTATTTTTGTTCAGAAAACAGTGTTGAGAGTGATTATAAATATAAGGTAACACAAGCGCTCCCTGTATCGTATTGTCTTTGGAAATTCTCTAGATTATGATTGCACTAATTTCTCTGACCTATTAATTTCTCACCTTTGCCTCTCTTCTCCACCAAATAATAGGTCTGGGTCTAGTGTGCCTCCTAGTGGCTGAAACAGGAACTTTTTTCTGCTTATACATCTTCCTCTTCTCACTTTATTATATTTTATTTCTTATGTCCAGTAAATCGCAGTTCCAGTGATACACGTTTTTATGTTTTTCTCAATGTCATTTTCTGCCTGATACTCTTACCTCTTTCTACTGAACATGGAAAATGCTTTCCCTTCTTTGTTTTACAAAGGTCAGTGACATTTTTTCATTTCTCTTATTAAACATATTTTGAAATATTTCTGATGGTTGTGCTGTTAGAAGTCAAATTTGAAAATAACAAACTTCAACAAGTTCCGCTGGAAAAATCAGACATCCACACGTAGAAAAATGAGAGTAGCCTTCCCTCTCTTATCAGTTACATAAGTTGATTCAAAGTGAAATAAAAACTCAGATGTGAAACATGAAATTACTGAAAGAAATTACAGGGAAAATGTATCAAAACACTATAATGGGCTAGATAACATTCAGACAGTACTCTAAAAGCACAGGGAAAAATAAAAATAGGTAAATGAGACTACAATATGTTATGTTTCACTTGTTACACAATATGTGCACATGTTGAAGCGTGTTGTTTTGTATATACATGTACGGATATGTACTTTCTATATTGTGTTAACAAATTAAAAACATTCAAATGAAAAGAAATTGCAAAAAACGAACATAAAAATAATATCTCTTTCTGTTGTGAATGAAGAAGGATTTTTAAAAAAATAGTCTTGTAACTTTTAAACACCTTTTCCTTTTCAATAGCACATGTATGTGTGCGGTAGGTGGTACATAAGGGTGGTGGCTAGAGAAAGTTTTGGCACACCTCATGACTAAGACAAATTGTAACTAGAAGTCTTAGGTACGTAAAAGTATATTCTACTGTGTTTTGAAACATTAGGAAAAAAAGTGCTCTGAAATAAAACTAAACAATTCCCTATATTCCTGTTTCTCCAGTATATATTTTGAAATTTACGTGTGAAAAAAAGGCTAACATAGTAAAGGGCCAATAATGGAGACACATTTTAGTAACACAGTGGCATTTCAAGTGACAATAGCTTCAGAGACCCTAAGAGAGTAAATATCCTAGGAACTTTCAGCACCAGACCCTGAGTTCCTTCCCAGCTTTTTCGCCTTTAAATTAATGGGAGCATTCATTTTCTCTCCAAACCCCCTGGCAGGAAAATTGTTATGTTACTCAGGCTAATCCATTGGAAAAAAATTAACCATTTACAGCCTTGTTGAGTAAATGTATTAAGAAATGATTATCATGCTATCATTTCACATGTTACTTTTGTGTGTGTTATGAAACTATTCAAGATGTACTATGTCACACTTGAGGGCTTTTCAAGGGGAGTAACACAATAACAATACAGGGCACATATTTTATAAGACTATTCATAACAGTCACCCAAAAACTCACATACAAAATGGGAGTGCAGGAAATTTGTCCATACACTAAAGACCAAAGAATTGAACTGAGAGCCTGGGTCCTATGGTAGTGACCTGCATGCATCCAGCTGATGGCCTCATGAATCCAACTGGAGGCCTGGAGCCCACTCCAATGCCTTGTCCGGGTATGTTTCATGGATCTGTGATGAGAAGGCCCACAGGTCAGTGGTGGAAGCTAGAAGGTCTGTCTCAGAAGGAGGAAAGATCTGTGCCAGCAGGCTGAGGGATTTGGACTGGAGCCGGGAAGTAACATTCAAGGTACTAACCAGAGCTCCCTGGAAAAGTACCCCAGGCAGCCTCGGCAACAGTGAGGTCCCAAGCTCCTCTGATGATGAAGAAAGCTGAGCTCCCATCAGCAACGCCAACGCAACAAGCTTCTCCAGGAGGCTGAGCAGCGCATCCTCTTCCCCTCTGGAGCCTCCGGAAGTGATACGCAGCGGGAGTTCCAGAGCTTACTGGTTATGAGCCATAACCATTCTCTCAAGAAGGTCCTGAGCTTCCCTCCAAAGAGAACAGGCAAGGTCACCAAGAAAGCCAGCATGACAACATCCCCCAGTAGAATGGCCCAAGAGAGCTAGCAGCTTCCAACCTCTTCTACCAGTTCCCAACAGTCTCTTCCTCTCCAGTTCTGCCTCTTATGCTGCAGGCAGCAATCCTCAGGTGGGGCTCCCACAGCCAGCCCAACACTGATTCAGATCAGACAGGTGTTACAAATTGGCCACCAGTTGTCAGTCCACCACGTACCAATTACCAAATTTCAAGCTTATAATACAATATTCTTGTTTTATTTATTATTATTTATTTATTTATTTATTTATTTATTTATTTAAGAGTCTTGCTACAGAGCTCAGACTTGTAGTGACTCTCCTGCTTCAACCTCCCCAGCACTCAGATAACAGGAGTGTACCACCATGCCCCGTTTCAGTGGCCGGGATGTCATGTGGTACTGAAGATCGAACCTGAGTCCTTATCCTTTCTAGGCAGGTTCTTAGACCATTGAGATGTCTCCCAGGACAATATCGTATTCTTAACCAAAACGCGATGCTGTATATTACACCTTGAAGAATTATTCATCCTGCATAACTGAAATTTGTGCCCTTGATTGATTTCATTTCCCTCCAACTAGCCCTCAAATAACACTGCTCTATTTCAAGCGTGGCTTTTGTATCACACATTGCAGTCCTCAGTCTTGTTGCTTAGTTTGTGGATATCATCGCAGAGTGAGTCAAGGTGAGAATTCTACATATTAACTGCTATATAAGAAAAAAAAATCTAATGCAAATCCTTCGTACCATCACTTCAGCTAGCCTGTATGTACACTTACATGTTTTTTCTGCTACCTTTTTTTCCTATCTTGTCTCCTTTCTCTCCTCTGTTATTTAATTCTTAAGTTCTGCTTTTTACATTTAACTGTATCTCTTTCAAGCTTTATTTCTTCTTTTGGGTTCTTATACTAGAGCCATAATAAGATACTTACACATGTGGGTCTGGCTTATTTCACTTATGAATATAGAATCAAATTACATCCACCTACCTATGAAGCCTTAGAGTTTATCTTTCTTTATAGCTCAGTAATACACAATTGTATAAAAATGCCATATCTTTTTGATGCTCTTTTCAGGTGATGTGTATGTCGATTGTTTCTAAGAATTGGCTATGGCAAACTGCGCTGCTACAAACATGAGTCCAGGAACACCACTACGCTGTGTTTTCATTCCTTTTGGGAAAATTCATGGAAGGGAAAACGCCATGCTTGAAATATGCATCATCTTGGTCTTCTTCTAAATGTGTACCATTTCCAGTGTCATATCAATTACTACTACACTATTTAAAATAAATTTCAAGAAAAAAGTAATAAAAGAAAAGATAAAATTTAAGATTCCTTGCAAGCAGATGGTAATATTCAATCATATGTCCAATCTTGCATAAATTTATCTGTTAATCTGAAGGACAGATTTGATGACAAAAATAGTTTATGTACTTGCTACGGGGTCTCTTTACGCAGCTCTGACTCATAGTGATCCTCCTGTTTTTCAGCCTCCGAAACATTGGGATTACAGGTGTGTGCCACTACACCCGGACTCAGTTGCCTGCCCAGTGTGCTCCAGGGGCAGGGCCACTGCAGCGTGAGGACTGGGGATCAAACCCTGGTTCCCTGTGCTTGCCAAAGCAGAAACTTAGCCTGCTGAGCCACCCCACCGGCTCCAAATAGGTAATTTATCAATCTTTGTTAATCAGCTCTTCTTCTTTTGAAAATCTGTAACACGTATGTTAGCCTGCTTCTGTCTTTGTCTTTATTTTTCTTGATTGTAATTTTACTCTTCAGAATAAAAGAAAATTATCATAAATAAAATACTAGTCTAACTTTTACACCCAGCAGTCGGACTTTTGGAAATCTCCCAGATAAGTGATCTGCTGAAGCATTTACCTTCTCTGCTCGGCTTGTCCCTTGTCCCTTAGGTGCTTTTCTCTCATTGCTGGGACAAATAGCAGACACACAGCTTAGGGGAGGAAAGTTTATTTAGCTCACAGTTACTGGAAGTTTCACAATTTAAAGCAGCCTAAATTGTGCAGTGAGATCTTGAGATTCTACGCCCCCGTGTCCAGGATGATTTGCTCTGTACCTCCAAGAGACCGAAGCCTGGTGGCAGGGGTTGGGGAGTTGAGGGGTTGGGATGGGGGTGTCCTCTGGCAGGGTGCCCGCTGTCAGTATAACGGTTCGTGCCTCTCTTGGCCACGCCCGCAAGCCCCTCCCTGGTCCTCTGGCCCTGCCCCCGAGGCCCCTCGCTTGACAGTCCCATGACTTAAATGAGGTTTTATGGGGACACTACATACAAACTGTAATATCCCTCCTAACATAATATCCTCCGGATCCATCCACTTTTCTGAAAATGAGAAGACTTCTTTTTCAAGGCTGAAAACTGGCCCATGTGTAGGCATGTGTGTCCACATGACCATGCTTTCTATAACCATCTCTCCACCAGCGAATATTCAGCTTTATTTTATCATGTGTTGGCTATGGTGACTAATGTTTCTCTAATCCTGGCAAGGTAGATATCTTTGTAAGTTCACAATTTCATCTCCTTTGAATATATAGCCAACTAAGACAATTCTAGATCATAAAGTAGTTTTATTTTTAAAATTTTGAGGAAATTCTGCTATGTTTTCCATAAGACCGTATAAATTTACTCCCCAAAGCAGTGTTCAGTGACTCTTTTTTCTCCACACTGTCCAAGCAGTATGTTTTGTGTTTTGGATAACAGCCACGCTTACTGGTGTGGAGATAGTGCCTTTCAGTTTTCACTAGCATGTCACAAGTAATTAATTGTATTGATCATTTTTCATGTACTTGTGTCAGTCAGGGTTATACTAGAGGTACAGATATGACACTTGATTGTATAGATGAATAAGAAATTCCGAGACTGGCTTACAGTGTTCAGCCACAGAGTCAGATGAGGAAGCATGCAGAGGGCATCTGCACACCTGAGACTGAAGGAGGCAGTCCAAGGTCTGGAGCCCATAGCAGGGCTCCATACAAGTCCCCATCTGGATGCTGATGGATCTGCAATGGAAGGCCAGTGAGTCTATACCAGAAGGCTCACAGAGCCAAGACAGAAGCCAAGAGTCTACGCTAGAGCCAGGAGATGATATCCAAGCTGATGGCAAAGACTGAAACTCCTCCTTCCAGGAGGAACCCCCATCCTTCCTCATTCTCCTTTAAGTGATGAGTCACCCCAGAGTGTGAACTCCACACCCCAGGAGGTGGAGTTGCTGAGATCATTTAGCTAAGCTTTTAGCCTCTCAAGTTGACACACTCAACCCACCACTACATTCCTCTTGGCTATTAGTATGTTATTTGGAAAACTGCCTATCACTGCTCACTGCAGTAGGTGGCATTCTTGTTCCCAACTTTGAGGAGTCCCTTGTAGTTGTGGGGCATTAATCTCCTAGCATGTGCATGCTCTGCACATGTTGTTTCTCCTTCTATGTGGCACCTGTAATCCTGTTGACAGTTTCCTTTTCTGTGCAGAAGCTTTGGAACTTTTACGGTCTGGTTTTTCTGCCTTTCCGTTTGTGGCCTGCTTGCTTGACAATTTCATTTGAACTCTGAGTAGGAAGGGCATAATTTAAAGGAGAAGCAAGATTCCAATTACTTTGCAGAGGATGCGGTGGAGATGAGAGCAGAGATGAGAAGCAAGAATTATGGGGATCTCCTGTTTGCCGGTGGCAGCAGCTGCGTAGGTGGATCACAAGGCTCGCATCTCTGGATGTCTTCTTGAGTTTTGTTGAACTTGTTAGCAGCTGTGAACCTGTGACTTTCTCAGTTCTTCTAATAAATAACTGTAGCTATTTTCGCAGTCACTCCTCTTTCCATTGAATAAAATAAAATGAAATGACCTTAGCTACACAATGACTTCTCATCACAGTCTCAACTAGAAGAACAATACCAAACGGTTCTCTTTAATAATGTAGATTTAAGTCTCAGATTTGCCAGGCTTTCAGACATGATTTCAGAAATGAAATTTACCTTTCCAATCTAGAACAGATAAAAATTTTAATGTCCTCAGTGTTTGTAGTTTCCAAGTTTAGTTTTGGTAAGACCACAGAGACAAATGTCAACAGGTAGTATTTGATTCCGTCTTGCCCCAAACAAGCACCTATCATGTGCAGCACTGGGACTGAGACGATGTATGTGCCGGAGCACAAGCTGACTAGCACTGCAATACTCATGCTTCAGTGGAATAAGGTACACCGAGGCACTCTGTAGCTGTTGCCAAGGGAGCAAAGTCTAGGTATCAAAGCAAAGAAAAAACAGAGATGCTTTCTTTAGCCCAAATTAGAGGCAGAGGAAGATACTAGAGGAGGTGGTCACAACCTTCTCGCAGACAGCTGTCAGGCAGAAGCAGCAAAATTATGGATCAGAGGGAAAATGTTAAAAACTTAGAAGACTCCAAATCCGTGTTTTAATTGTTTTTGTCTGCTATGACAAAACCAGAATGTTTAATAACTCTTAGAAGCTACATAAAGCAGAGCGGGATGCCTGGTGGCACTGGGTACCATCATGTACAGAGGGGCCAACAGGAGACACAGAGAGGACCAGGGCCACGCTGTATAGGTCAGCATCTCTGCCTTAGCATGACCCCCTGCTCACCAGGGGCACCATTTCCCAGCACTATGCTCTGCTCTGGGCTGGAAGGACACTTTACCCTCACCATCATTACCTCACAGAGCCCACCAGGAGGCTAGTTTTCACCATGGCTTGAGACTTTCCTCTGTGTTTATCTGCTTTCAGGAGCCAGTTCTCTCTGCCTTTTCTAGATAAAAGTTGAAGCAGAAGAAAGACAAATATTGAGTTTGAGAAAAAAAAAAAGTGATCATTACATTTCTTAAACCTGTAATGACACATGGAATCTCCCTCGAGGTTCTACTTCCTTCTTCGCTGCTCAGTAGTATTTGCTCTGCAAATACTTTCTCTGTGTTGCAAAATGTTAAGCAATATCCTGTCCAGCTATAGGAAAGAGAACTCTACAGAGTTCTTCAGCTGTGGCGGTTGAGTCTGGAAATGTCCCCCTAGGTCTCCTGTGAGTGTGAGGTGGCCAGGTCAGGGAGGCCTATGCCCCTCCATGACTCAACCTCCGATGTGTTGTGTTGAGCATCTGTAAGAGCTGCTAAAACTTGGAGCACAGGTGAAGGTGGGTCCCTGGGGCTGTGACACTGTCCCTGTGCTTCCTTGCTTCCATCCGGTGAGCAGCTTCCCCCACCACACCTCTCTGCCATGACGTTTCTGTCTTGGAATCGACCAGGTATGAATTAAACTTTGTGGACCTTGAGGCAAATAAATCTCTTGGGCCTGGGACAAAGCTCAGCATACAGCACCTGCCTGGCAAGTGCAAGGCTGTGAGTTCTGTTCTGGATTCAAAAAAGAAAGGAAGAATGGAGAGAAGGAGGGAAGGAAGGAAGGAAGGAAGGAGGGAGGGAGGGAGGGAGGGAGGGAGGGGAAGGGAGGAAGAAAAGATTGAGGGAGGGAGAGAGGGAGGAAAAGAAGGAAGGAAGGAAGAGAGAGAGAGAGAACTATCTCCCTTGTACTTCAAGTTTCAAGCGTCTAATATTTTTCCAGAGACTGATTAGTGTCTAATGCAGTTGCCAGGAGACAAAAAGTACCCAGAGATGGTTTGTAAAAGATAAGGCTGTGAGGAGTCATAACATGGGTAACAGGAGAAGGGAGGCTTAACGGATACCAAAAAGGAAGAGTCTGCTGCCAAGGTCCATAGGGGTACTGCTGCCCCACTGCACCCCTTGGCTGCACCCCACAAAGAAGCGTACTCCAGCCCTGATCCCCTAGGAGAGTTCTAGAAGAGTGCGAACCTAACAACAGTACCAGCCGGGAATTTCAAGTGCTGACAAGCTGGACAATTATCCTTCAAAAACTACTCCGTGTTCCGCACATCTTCCTGCTCCACAGCGCCCTGCCTCTCCAGAATGGATGGTCACGCTCCACAGCACTCTTCCCGGTCGGGTCATCTCAGGCAGAAAGGTTTGGTAAACTAACCTGCATACACAGTGGGATCAGCAGCTTGCATCTCATAGGACCAAGGTGCAGCAGGAAAGCAAATTACACAGATAAGACCAGTTAGGTCAGCTCCAGGGTCCACCGGATAACACCAAGGCATCCTGGTCTGAGCGTGCTTCTAGTTCCCCCTTGGCTAGGTAACGCCTGAGGAATCCAAGAGACATGTAGGAACCCATCCTACTTTCACCCAGGGAATGTACACATATGCACATATATGCTTCATATGTGAGATTACATAAGACATCTTAAATAAGACGTAATTGGAAGATATTTGAGAGGTCTACTTTGAGGCTTATGTGAGTGAAGTTAAGCTCATTCTAGAGGCAATGGAGGCTAAGGAATAAAATAAAAAACTTTAAAGGGCACTATAAATGAACTCTCACTTCTATAAATATTTAAATACACAAAGATAATACTAATTAACTTCTTAGAAGTCATAATATGATTTTATGTATCATGTACGTTTGTTAAAATATATGGCTTAAACATTCCTAAAAATAACACTTTTCAATTACCTCATATGTTTTATGGGAAAATATTTATTTTACATTAAAACGGATTTCATTTTTCATTTTTTGAGCTTTTTTGTGTTTTTAAAGAGGATAAAAAAATAAAAAATAAAGAGGATAAAAAGTTTCAAAAAGCATTCATTTTTCTTAATAATCCTAGTAACTTCCTTGTAGGTGGCAATATATGGTAGTATTTCACTGTAACTTCTGTGTATTTATTGTCTGATGTGTTCCTCAAATATTTGCTAAAGTTGATGGTAGCCACTTCCAACACTCAAGTCTTCTGACTGCTGTTGCTGTCATGGTAAAGTTAGACTTCCTGTGGAAAAATTCAAGCAGCACCTTTTTTTAGACATGCGTATGAACCTGACTGCCAAAGCGTATCTGACCTCTGAGACGTTCACTGATTACTCTGAGTTACACTAGATGTGAAGAAAATAAACAGCTTGATTTTTAGAGTTAAGACTGAACTTCAGCAGTCAGAAAAAAGAATCATCTTTTTGACTTGTGCAGTGAACATATTGGGTATGTAAGACACAGATGAAGAGAAAATAAGACCAGCACAATGTCACTGGAAAGTCCTTTTCTGATCAGGACCACATTGCAACCTGCTTCAGTGCATAAATATGAAATTTAAAAATACATCTCTACTACGGATTGCTGACAGGAAAGAAGATGAGGCTGCTTACTACGTGTTTTCTTTCTTTGCGATGCGTTTGTTTCGTCACTATGAAAACGATAATAATTTGAAGATATCTGGAACTAAAGTCCCTCCTGACGTGCTGGGGGTTACAGCACTAGCCTTACCTAAGTCGTGTGCCAGCCATCGCTCAGTACTTGAGGGCTCTCCTTACTTGCCACCCTCCAAGAAGCCTTTAAATCGCTTGTTAACCGTCGCTGTGGAAGACTGGAAAACAAGCAAGTGTGTGTTACATTCCTATGGCTGCCTGGGTAAATTACTAGAAATTGTCTTATAGTTCTGGATGTCAGAAGGCTGAGAAGGTTTTTATAGTACCAAACCACATTCCTGAAGAACACCTTGACTCTGTTGTAGGGGCCAGGGATGGAGCTCAGTGGCATAAGTGCTGCCTGGCAAGTGCAAGGTCCTAAATTCAAGCCCTAATAACCTCCCTCCAAAAAAAAAAAAAGGAAGAAAGAAACAGAAAGAAAGAGAGAGAGAGGGAAAGAAAGAAAGAAAGAAAGAAAGAAAGAAAGAAAGGAAGAAAGAAAGAAAAAGAGAAGGTTCCCTTAAAAAAGCCATCAGTAGGATATCTTCAGTTCTCTCTCCCTCACTTTATATTCTCACGCACATAATGGTGGATCAGCACAGAACCTTTAACCTTGCCAGTCCTTCCTCTCAGCTATTGTACTGATTTAATTGAACCTTGTGCCTCAGCTGATCCTATATTATTAGATAATCTAGCAAAGACTGAAACACAAATCAATAGAAATTTATGAACAATAAAGTTTTATAAATTTCCATTCAGCTATTCATGAATTATGGGAATAAATTATGAATAATTATATGAGAATACTATGTAGATAATTATACACTATAGAAAATATATAGATAGTCATAAATTAGAGGAACATATTCCCATGTGTTTAATGGTAGTATTCATACAGTTTTCTATCAGTTGCCTTTTTATATAATTTGCTCATTTTTCTAATGTTGCATGATTTAATTTATGTGAGCAGTTTCAACATCAAGAAAAATAATATTTGAGGTTAAACATTCACTTTATATATTCTTCTAACCTATAAATTCTCTTTTGATGATATTTGAAAATCTTGCCAGTAAATGAATCATAATTTATTTAATTACTCATTCATAATTTTCTTACACAATAAAGGAGGAAACAGGAAGGGTCAGAAAAGTACTTGAAGCAACACAAAGCTAAGTGAAGCTTGGCTAAATATGAAAACATTGATAATCTCATTTCATTGTACAACAAACTACAAATACAGTCAAAAGCTTTTCAATTTTTCAGCTTAATAAGTGGAGGCTTAGAATCTAAGTAATGTCACTGGGATTTAAAACAATATCAGAATGGCTTTAAAAGCTCTTTTTTAAAATCCCACGGCCAAACATGATGGCACTGTGGCAAATCTGCTCAGCCTTATCCTCTGAGCCTTTTATCCTGCATAATCCAATTTAGCTGACCTGTCATATTTTATGAGAAGTGAAAGAATTAGCCTACGGAAAGAGATATCACAGAGTAAGCAACTTTATATTTTATAGAAAGCACACAAGCCCAATGGCCAAGGTGGTGTCCAAATCTCTGTTACAGAAAAAAATGTAAGAATGAATCTTGCGCCGGGTGTGGTGGCGCACGCCTGTAATCCCAGCACTCGGGAGGCTGAGGCAGGAGGATCGATGCGAGTTCGAGACCAGCCTGGACTACAAAAGTGAGCTCAAGGCCAGCCTGAACTGCATAGCGCCCTGTCTCAAAAAGACAAAAAAAAAAAAAAAAAAAAAAAGAATGAATCTTGGGATATATAATCAGAAGCCCAACTCAGATGAGAAAAATCAGTTTAAAATCAGTTTAGACTACAGGTAAAAGATTAGTTTGGTTCAGCCACACACATGCACATCGAGCTTTTTCAGAGTGGTCGCGGCATTCCTACAGGAAAACTCAGTAGCATCACAGCAGGATGAAAAAGATAATTAAGATTCATTATGGTGGACATTGTCAAGGGGACATCAGGGATGTTCATGAGTCAGGATGGAGGAAGGGAGAGGGCTGTGGCAGTGATTAGAGTTAAACTTAGCTGTTAAATTAGAACCACCAACACTCAGGAAAAAAAAATTGCATAGCCTTTTAGCTCAATTTTACATATTTTCTCCTAAAATATTCTCTAAATGTAAAAAGTTTCAAAGAAATCATATATTTCTCTCTATCACTACACAAGTAGTAAAATAAGATTTTAAAAAAGGAATTGCAATTTTATAAGATTTGTATTCACATTGCATGGCAAGACAAACGAACACTGGCAGCAGTGAGTAAGGTTCATGTTAAGAAAAAAGAAGTGAAATGATAAAAATAAAGAATGTAAGAAAAAATCTTTCCTGTTTGTTTCATACATGCAACTATGGACTTAATGATTTTTAAGACCCTGAATTCAAACACCTCATTAATAATTTCTACGACTGAAATTGTGACATTGAGACGTTCTTTTCTAGATACCCTGCTAAAATAAACAAGGACTGTTGGACACATTCCAGGATTAGGGCAGAGCAAACAACCTGAGCCTACAAGTTTTCTGTGCAAGAAGACAAGAATTCAAAGACACCTGACCGAGAAGGTTGTCAAAAGGACAGAGAAGTCGGCGGGAAAGGGCTCCTGCCGAGCAAGTTTAGGATAATTACAGCAGCACAAGGGACAGCATATGAAGGTGAAATCCTCACAAATCGGAACCCATGTATCAGTACTGATACAAAAACAAAAAAGGAAACAAAAACTGACATGTAGCTACAGCACAGTATAAATGTACAAAACAGTTTATCACTGTACATCAAATACATGAGTTATTGGATTGCCTATATTCAGCAAGTGATTTCTGAAGTACATTTATCAAACTTTTGGAAGTATGATGTGTTTTACTTCATCTTTTTGGCTTATCAGAAATGGAAGGATATTACCTTTGGTGTCATAATTATAAACATTTACACATAACTATAGGACAAAATCACAGCTATTTATTTTCCACTACTATAAAGGAAGATGTGATTAAGTTTACATGACTTAGTATGATACTTTAAATGGAAATTATGCTATATTAAGTTTATATTATTTTAATAAAGTCATGTTTGCTAGGTGTGGGGGTGCGTGACTGTAATGCCAGCACTTGGGAGACTGAGGTAAAAGTATTGCTATGAGCCTGAGCAACATAGAGAAATCTCATCTCAAAAAGATGATCACATAGCAACAACAACAACCCCAGAATAAATTATGCTCTTATTTGTAAATATTTTAATAAATAATTAATTTAAAGGCTAATACAATATTAACATTTACTGCACACTTAAAATGAAAAATTAATGTAGCAGACATCTGTATAAAAATACTTCATAAAGAATTTTCAGTTTCCATTATTCTTCAATTTACTTATTTCTAATGAATAACAAAGGATTTCTGTGACCAGAAATCCTTCACTTCATGGAAGAAATTAAAAAGAAGCTCCTTTCTGCTGGGGTAAAGAGACCATAAATCTAGGGCACTGGCATAAAAGAGAGAATGAGTGCTCACAGGGTTTATTTAGCTGTAAAAGTCAAGATTAGGGTCTAAATAATTTATGTAGCTGGGTGGTCACTTAGGAAGCTGCAAATATGTCATTTAAAATCTTTGCTAAGAGATTTCTCAGCTTCACCACAAAATGCCTCAATTCTTTGTCTGAAGAAAATAACTTAGTGCTTTCTAATTATACTTTGATAATATCACTATTTTACAATTTTCTGTAAGGTAAAATGTACACAGTGACTTTGTTCACATCTACAATTTAATAAAATCCCAAATGAAATGTTCAAATGGGGAGGAAAGCAAGACAGGGAGGAAGGGAAACAAAAAATTAGAAGAGGAGGAAAAAAAATGAAAACAAAGCTTTTGAAAATGGGGAAGGAAGAGGTAGAGGGGGAAAAGAGGGGAGGGGAATGGGGAGAAAAACGACTCAAGTTACATCATGAAAGATAACTTCCTTATAAATAATGTGATCATTACGTATATCTAAAATGTACCAATAAAATCTCATTAAAATGATATGACAATGCCTTTTGAATAATTTATAGTGTTTTGATTAGCAGAAATAGAAGACACAAACTCTTGTTAAATTTGTGTATCAAATGAAAACAATCTTCTGACGGTTGTGAATATACCGAAGCAAAGCAGAACATATCTCAGTTCTTGTGAGATATGGTGCTTCGTGTTCAAATATTTTGACTCCAAAGGAATGTGGAACAATTTAGTGAATAGAAAAATAATCCAAACCTGTCCATCTAGGACAAAATAAAGATTGTAAAAGGAATAATATGGTGTATATGATGTGTGTATGTATGTTGTACGTGTGTGTGTGTGTGTGTGTGTAGGGCCACTTGTGTATTGTGAGAAAGAAAATGTATCGAACAGCATCCCTAGAATTACTGTTATCTTCTTTGTAGACATGTGCAGAGCTTTAATCAATGTCTTATGATTCATGGACTTAAAGAGTACAACTACACATAGCTAAAGTGAACACAGGAAACTCAAACACAGAAGTATATTTATAAAAATATATACTGGTTGTCTTTTAAATAATTGGGCATTTTAAAGTTACTTTTTAAATATTTAATTTTTATTGAGACTATAAATCAATTTTCTAGAAAGTGAAATTCAACACAGAGCAAATTCCATTTAAAGCCAATAGATAAAATAATTAAATCACCCATCAGAGAAAAACTGAATAGAAAACATGCTTGTTGTCTAAGAGATAAGCCACGGGGTGGGCATTCCTAAGCATCTTATTTCATTCATTTCTTGTTAAATCACACATTCTCTTTCTAACCTCATTGGTCAGTCTTACGTATCAAAGACGTTAACTGTCTGTGATTTCTGACACGCTTCAAGTCCAAAACCAATGTATTCCACCTCCCTCCCGCCCCAACAGCTCCTGCTTCTCCACCTACATTTACCCTTATCTGTGTTTCAAAACCTGGATTTGTCAGGTTGCCTTCTTTCCTTTGTGATACCCACTCTTTTCTCTGGGATTTCTTTTTTATTGTCAAAATGGATGCTTTAATTATTTTCCCTCCAGACATCACACAGCTATTAAACTCTGTCATGTTTTGCTTGTGTATGTGTTTCTCTTCCTAGCTCTCTTTGAGTAAAAGATAAACTAGCTGGAAAATTCTGGGTTGGAATCAATTCTTTTCTAACAATCTTAAAATATAGGAGAAGTCTATAACTTCTTAGTCTTTTGTTAGTAACCGTTCTTCTTCTTTGGTAGTTTTGAGGTTTTCTGTCTCTGCTTGCTGTGAAGTAGTTTCATGATAATGCCCGGAATCGTATATCATTTCTATTCTGTTTATTTTGTTAATTCATTACCTTTAACTCTGAAATTCTCAAGAATTTTAGCCATTATGACTTTAAGTTGTCTGCTTTCTTGCATACCTCCCTGTGTTCTCCTTATAAACTTAATTTTACCACATTATCTCTCTTTATTCTTACATTAAGAGTGACTTTTTCAGCTTTATATTTCAGTATTTTAATTATGTTTAGATGTACCCAAATAATTAGGAGACTCTTCCATTAAATTTCACTAATTCTATAAGCGATTCCTCTAGTTCGACTTAATATTATATTATATTATATTATATTATATTATATGATTTTTTATGCAGTTTTAGTATAGGGTCTCACTAGAAAGATTGGATTCATAATGATCCTCCTGCTTTTAGTCTCCCAAGAGCTGGGATTACAGGTGAATGCCACCACACTCACTCTCATTTGCTACCTCAATGTGCCCTGGGGGCAGGGCCAGTATGGCACATGGGGGATGGAACACCAACCAGTCCCTGTGTCTGCCTAAGCAGGAGCTTTAGTCCGCTGAGCTATCTAGCTAACCTTTATTACATGTTTTTAATCAATAATTATACAAGCATGGGCCAGCGAGATAGCTCAGCAGTCTTCAGCACTTGATTAGGCAAGCTTAGGTAAGTATGTTGGGACCATGGTTTTATCCCCATCACCATATGAAGTACCAACTCTACCCTGGGGTAGGCTGAACAGGCCACAGAAAAATAAAGTGTGAATAATTATCCGTGCATATTACATAATTTGTTTGGGTCTAAGACTCTGAGATGTCTACTGACAGGTTTTGAGGAAAAGCAAGTTAAGCCACTTCCACATGTTGTATGACTATGTGTTAACTCAATATATCTTAACATGGACCACACATTTCCCATTTCTGATATTTCCTGCTCTTTCCACACTTCACTGGCCCTTTAAATGGACAAGAGCAACGCTGAAGTCCCAAGTATCGAGAAGCAAATCATCCACATGTCCTGGTCTTCAAAAACTTTATGTGTCAAAACTAATGGCAAACTAAGTTCCCATTCTATTGTTGTATGAGAAAGAAAGAAACCGATCCTTTTGTAAATGTCAACTTGAAACTCATCCCGGATTGCAATGTCTTTTCTATAAGATTCCACCTCCCTACTCCCCACGCAGCATTATGTGAGGCTATTTCAGCTGAGAAATGCCACATCCCAAAACACTAGAGATCAGTGTGTCTGTCCTCAACTCAGTGTGTGATACTCTCTCTACCACTTAGATAAACTTCATTTGTTTTATTCATGGACAAAACTCTTCCTGAATATATCCATGTAGGATCGTAGTTATGTGGCCCAAGTCAATTACACTAATTCTCTGTTTATACTCAAGCATAAAATTCTAGACTCAGCCGGGCGTGGATGCTCACGCCTGTAATCCCAGCACTCAGGAGGCTGAGGCAGGAGGATTGGTGTGAGTTCGAGACCAGCTTGGGCTACAAAAGTGAGCTCAAGGCCAGCCTGAACTGCATAGTGAGACCCTGTCTCAAAAACACACACAAAAAAAAAAAAATTCTAGACTCAACTGATACTTCTGGTTTCATCATCTCTTTGACTTTATTTCCTTTCTTGCAAATTGTCAAATGTTTCTTATCCATTATAGTGCTTTTATTCTTTTTTTTAAATATTCTTATGTGTTCATAGATACAATAGCAGTTATCTTTGTATAGTGCTGAATATAGGATTCCTTGGCTTTGCCCCAGATGCTCAGAAATGGGCAGCAGCACAAGAACATGACTTTCAAAGACTAAACATTTTGGAGAAAACTTATAAACTTTATAAAAGAGAACTAAGAGATAGTCTAATGACAAGAAATTCAATAAAGTTGATTCTCCCCCAAACTTATTGAGAAATTAATTTAAATATGGAAAGCATTTCTTAAATACTAATTTCTTATTTGAGTAGATATTTTAGGGACTTAGCAACAGACACAATTCCAGCAACTTATACTATTATAAATTATTTTCTTAAAAATAAGTAAACAAATAAAATAAATCATTTTCTTGAGTCATTGAATATGTTTTATTAGAAAAGTACACACACACACACACACACACACACACACACAATAGCCAAAACAATTATACTACTAATTTCTATCAGTTTATTGAAAGGAATATTTAGTGTTTACATTGTTTGATCAGTTTTGCATGACTGTATGTTGTAATGTGAGAAGTTACTTTGGAGATAACAATATGCATTTGAAAACCATTGTTAATTTTCTATCATCCTGTTTTGAAATTTTGTATTGCTATATCACTTTAAAATAAAAACTAATATTGTAGAGAAAAAATATAACTTCTGATAGTTTGTGCTAGTCAGTAAGATCTGTGGAGAGATCTATGCATAAAGATATTTATTTCAGTAACTTTTTTTTCAAGGAAATAGGGCCATCTGCTTTATTTATTTATCTATTTATTTTTTATCACATTTCCAATAATTGATATAATGCATAATGTAGTCCTCATAGTAGTTATTCAGAGCACAGGGTGTAGACATAATTTTTCTAATCATTATTGGTACAAACAATTTCTTCTTATTGAACTAAGAGAAAGTACTCTTATACATAGTTCAATATTCCATACACTGACAACAGTTCTACAAAGCACTGTACATGGTTTCAAGGTAAATCCAAAGGGGACTGACTGACCTTGGGAGATATAAAAATTACATGATTTGTTATATAGATCTTGCTTTAACTTGCCGTTAACCACCCAGCAGAACAGTTTAAGCACGAGGCGTAAAATGCAAAGCTAGATTAGTATGCTGAGTTGTAAAAGGCTTAAATCAACAGCTTTCAACATTTTCAGTTCTGCCAATAACCCACTCTATGGAATTTCCAGTAACTTTTATAAAATGATAAATCAAATGTAAATACACTTTCAGGTATCATTAATTCATGGGAAACAATAGTCAGTTTTTGTAAAAAAAAAAAATGTCAAAGGCTGTTGACAAACAAAAATGTTAAGTAAAAGTAATTTAAGCAGCTTTTTATATTGTAGATCATATTTGTATTTCAGTTGGAATGGTTTGTTGAGTATTTGTGCATGTGTAACATGTTATAGTGATAAGACAGTAGATTATTATACATTGTATGTCTCCATTTGCAATTTCTGAATGTTTTAGGATAAAAATCTCTTTTTTAATTCCATAGGATTAAAACTTAAATTTCTAAAGGTTATACCAGACACAGTGAAAACATTTGGTGTCAACTATCAATGTACTCAAAAACATGTAATTAAGCATCCTTCAGTTTCTGAACTGTTCATTTTACTACTTCTGGCACAGGAACAATGCCTATACTTGCTCACAATATTCTTGAACTGGAATTTGGGCTACTGAGTGACTCTTATGTATATGTTTGACCAACAGATGTATCTTGTATTATGTCCTGAGGACAAGAAAACACGAGCTTTTTTAAGCAAAGCTCATGGTGCCAGTATTGTCCTGATAGCAAATGAATGAAATACGTAATGTACATTTAAATTGCTGGTGGTATAAAAATTCAGTGACTATAAAGGAAAGAAACAAACTAATCAATTAATTAGTACAGAGGAATTTTGTCAGTATGATCATGAGTGTCTTGCAGAACTCTTAAGAAAAATAAAACTAGATGAGAGCAATGAAGAAAAGCCTCAAGAAAGAATGAACCTTGAATCACTCTGGATTCCTGTTTGAATGCATATAGATTGACTAAAATTAATACATAAACTCCTCTTGTGATCTAAGTCATACAAAGATAAGTTGGAACAGAACCAAAAGTGCTTATATAACTAAAACAAATACAGGACTACTTCTCTTTCAAAACTCTAAGTCATTTTTTATTTTATTTACTTTTAAAGACAATGAAAATAGTATTAAAAAGGAAAAAAATTACAAATGACACAGAAATTCATTTTAAAAAAAGTTCAAATATCTAGTTTCATCTCTCACTGAATCAGTCTGAAGTTCTCCATGTCATAAGATATTGTGAAATCATTGCTGAGTTAAATAAACTGAAGTTTCAAGAAGTAAAATGTGAAAACAATTATGGAAATGTGAAAATGAAAAGACTGAGTTCAGAAGACTTTCAGTTAATATATATATAATATATATATGTTAATATATATTATATATGTATGTGTGTGTCCGTTAAAATTTATGAATTTTAGAAAATGTACTTTCATGTGTTTTTTTTTTTTTTTTCTTTTTTGGTGTAAGAACAGCAGGAGTAAAAATAGATTTTCTTCTAAGTGAAACATTTATAAAACTTAACGTTCATATATAATTAATATTCTTTGGCATAGAACTTAACTAATGCATCCACCAACTTGGACAGCACACCGAGGCTGACTTATCCGTAAGCTTTAAAGACAATAAGAGTTTTAAGTCTGTTTGTTTGTTCAACAGGGTGTCACTATGCAGCTCAGACTCATGGTGATCCTCCTGTTTTCAGTCTCCCCAGCACTGGGATTACAGGGATGCGCCACCATGCCGAGACTCCAAGGCTTTTAAATGTAGAAAATAGAACAAAGGCAATTCAGCATTCAAGAGAAGAAAGCTAGGTAAGGAACCCTGGTGCTTGGCCAATAGATATTTTGCATGAAACAAGGCCTGCTCCCCATGTAAACAGACTTAAGCAGTGCTAGCTTCGTGATGAGAAGCAGCCGCACAGCAGATTCTGACACTCAATCTGGCAGCCGCTTGTGCCCTCTGATCTTCAGAGAAGGGGTTATGGGAATCACAGGGGAACAGTTAGTTCTAAAATGCACACCATGAATAGACCATCTCAGCCTTCCAAAGCTCTGTTTGTGGCATTTGTCACGTAAAATAGTCTCTAATTCTAATTTCTTTTTAATCAATCAATGGAAAATGACATTCATTACTTTAAGGCAACATATTAGTGTCAAACTTCAGAATACAACTATCAAGGACAGGATGGTTTTTCTATACACTGTATGTTTTTGCCCTTGTGAGTTAAACACTTGGCTTACAGCCTACATATAATATACTATGCGTTTGCTCTTATATATTTTCCATGGCATATCCATGTATATTATGCATTATTATCTGAGATGCTTCCAATAACTTCTGAACTATATCTCAAAAGTTATATCAAATCTTTAATGGTTGAAATATGTCTCAAAGACTTACTTTCATAATCTTAAAAAAAAAAAAGTAAACACTCAGACCCTATGACCCACTTGTAAAAACTGTGCTCTGTCAAATAAGATGAATGTCAAAAAAATTGAAATTAACAGAAAAATCAAACCATTCTCATAAGCTCAATATTTTATTTTATTACCAAAAATTGATTAAAATGAGATTTATATTTTAATAAACTATATGTGAAATAGTACTGTCATCAATAAACAATGTTGTAGAACATGTATCTTTTTTAAAAAATTTAAACCATTTATTTGTTTGTTTGTTTATTTGGTACAGGGTCTCTTTGTTCAGCTCAGACTCATAGTGATCCTCCTGTCTCAGCCTTCCCAGCTCTGGGATCATAAGGCATGCATCACCATGCCCAGTTTTGGAGGCCTGCTGGGCGAGGGGTGGCATGACATGCAGTACCAGGTCCTTAAACTTGCCACACAAATACTTAGACCACCAAGCTATGTCCCTATCCCCAGAAGACCTGTTGAATGTACTCACTTTCCTTAGTGAGCTTCTATAGCTACTCATTTACAACTCTCCAGTTTCACCAGCACCATTGTGTCCCCAACCACTCCTCAGTCTTTTTATTTTTGCTTTTGATGTTGACTATTTGAAACATGTCACATACATGAACTCACATAGTATCTGTCTCTGTACCTGGATCGTTTTTCTTTGCATAACATTATCAAGGTATCCACATCATCACATATTCTTTTAAAGGAAGAACAATATTCCTGCATCTGTATCTGTATATGTATGTGGTTTGTGTGTGTGTGTGTGTGTGTGTGTGTGTGTGTGTGTGTGTATTGCACGGCATGCATGCCATTGTTTTACACCTTTACCTGTCAATGACCTGTAAGTTGCTCCTGTATCTTGGCTGTTAATTGTGTTACAGTGGCCATCAGAGGGCTAGTATAGTCTCAAGATACTGACTTCACTTTTTTAGATAAATAGCCAAAAGTAGGAATGCTGATAGGGTGGCAGTTTGTATTTGTAATTTTAAAAGAAATCTCTGTATTATTTTCAATAGCAACTACATAATTGAACAAGGGGAGAATGTTTCCAAATCCTTGCTACATTTTGTAATCTGTTGTTTTTGATAATAGCAGAAAAGCTAAAAATCTAAGGTAAAATTGAGAAATGCAATGGATAGATATTTCTTAACAGAAGATGTAAAACTATCATCAAGTACATAAAAAGGTTTTCAAAGTCATTAATTACTAGAGAAGTAAAAATTGAAGACACAGTCATGCATTACTGAATTTTTGTAGTAGTAATTTTAAAACCTCAGTTTTATTTTATTTATTTATTTATTTATTTATTTATTTTTGTCTTTTTGAGACAGGGTCTCGCTATGCAGTTCAGGCTGGCCTTGAGCTCACCTTTGTAGCCCAGGCTGGTCTCGAACTCGCGTCGATCCTCCTGCCTCAGCCTCCCGAGTGCTGGGATTACAGGCGTGCGCCACCATGCCCGGCTTAAAACCTCAGTTTTATATTTCCCACAACCTCCACCATTTTCCAAAATTATGTTATACAATATATTCCCATCATTATTTCATTTTAAAGTTAATCTTTAACTTTTCTTACCTAGTTTTATATTTACATCATTTCATCTGTACTAGTGCCAGCCTGGAACCTCAGGCACATTGTGCCAGCCCACGCAATCAAGGAGTGGTGGTGCAAGCCTGTAATCCCAGGGCTGGCGAGGCTGAGCCAGGAAGATCACTATGAGTCTGAGGTGCATAATGAGACCTTTCACCAAATAAATAAATAAATAAATAATTGATTGACTGATTAAAAATCAAACAAAACAAAGCAGTATAGTATCATGACCTTCATAATTTTGAAGTCAACATAAACTTCATGAATAATATTATTAAACTTTCAGAAGTATCTGATAGTTGACCAGTTTCTTTTCTAAAATTTTCCTCTATCAGTTATTGTATCAGTACTTGTACAATTTTTCTACTTTTTTATTTGTAGGGTTTTTGTTGTTGTTGTTATTTTTTCATGAGGTTTTTTTTTGTTTGTTTGTTTTTAGCTATCTTTCTTCATTAAATTTTTACAATTAGAACTTTTGCGGGCTGTGTCTTTCCCTAAGTGACAAGGGGCCTCACCACTCCCATAAATGAAGCTTACTCCCCCACAAATTTCCCACTGCTCCCAATATTAGCTGGCTTTGCAGCTACTGACACAAAATCCCCAACACTTGCAAAATCAACACTCAAATAAGTGAAGCACATAGACACACAAACTTTTCTGCAATTGTAACCTGGTGAGTTGAACAGATGTAATTAAGTCAGCCATTTGACACTACCTTAGGGAGGTGATTTTATAACATTTCAAAATCTAAACTTCCTAGGTGATTTCAATTTTAGATATAATTAATACCACTTTTATGTTGATAATGCCCTTTAAAAATCTCTGTACCACTTGGATAATTATACTATAGATTTCTGCTGATCTATGTAAAGGAACAGTTAATGCTCAGGTGGTTTTATCTTTCCTGTTTTTCTTTCTCTCTTAATTTCTTACAACCTATTCTCTTTTTGCATGCATATATCTGGTTATCTGAATAGCTAAATTGAAAACACTGTGCAACTCAACCAACACTGTCTAATTTATTTCATTTTGTTTAGTGAAATTATATATCATTTGTAATTTTTATTATTGTATTGAATTGTCTCTATACCAGACCCATTGTTTTCAGCACTACTGTGTTATCACAATAGGTAAATGAATAGTTCACTACCTGGAAGATCCTGACCTGCACAGTACTGCTTAGTAACTTCACTTGGTCATCACTTCTAAATTTTCAGTTCAACCCAAGGAAAAGAAAAATCTTCCAGCTCTAAAGATAACCACACATAATCCTTTGTTAGTCTTCATTTTTACTCATAAAGACGTTGCAACTGACTTGCTAAGTGAAGCCAATCCTTGGAAACCTTTTGACTCTGTCCTTTTGTAATTAATCTTTCCCTTCCAGCCCATTAACATGTCAAAGATCATTGTAGTACTAATTTCAATTGGTTTATTAAAAGGAACAATTAAGAGATTTTAAAAAAAATTTTGACCTAGTTTTTGCATGCCTATCTGACAACCACTTCGAAGCTAACAATACACAATATAACAAATTTTGTTGTTTTTCCAGTTATCTAGTTTTGGGGACCTGGGGACTTGCACACTTGTTTAAACTCAGTCAAATGCAGTCAGGTGTAGGGAACCTGTGTTTGATCTCCAGCTCTACAAGCCAAACCTGCCCTGCCCTGAAGGCATTGTCAGACACACAAAAACAGAACAAAACAAAGCCAAAAAAAAGGCCTTCCAATGATCTTGTTTTGAAATTTTCATTATTAATGTTTTTTTTTTAATTTTCATTGTTTTTTATAAAAATGAGACAATTATTGACAAGGTTGTGGAAAACAATATGCCACAAAGAAAATGTACTAAATTCTATTATGCATCATTTATCTGTAAGACCAATGAATTGATAATAGGATAAAAAGAGGTCAAGTTGTTGGTTGTATGCTAATATTTCATAGTGTTTTTCACATATATGTATGCATGTATTTAGTACAGGATCTCACTACACAGGTGAGACTCATAGCAATCCTCCTGTTTTCAGCCTCCAAACCTGGGATTATAGTCATGTGCCACCATGCTTGGTATCAATTCCCCTCTGAGTACTCCCTGGAGGCAGGGCCAGCCCGTCACACCAGTGATCAATAAGTCCCAGCCCCTGTGCTGTGCCTAAGCAGGTGCTTTAATCCACTGAGCTATCTGACCGGTCTTCACACACTGTATATTTATTTCAAATGTCTCCTACCTAAGTTTCCCATCTGTCTACTCTCTGCCTGACAGCAAAAGGGAAGGTCTGAAATACAAATCAGACATCACAACCATAATTTAAATCTTTCCACAGCTTGTCATTTGCATCTCAGATACAGAGACCTAACCTTCTCAGGCTGTGCAGCTCTGCCTAATCTGACCCAGGCTGCCTGCCTCAATTTGCACTGTTTACACTGTTTTCACATCTCTAGCTCACTAACCCACAGGCATATTCCAATTGTCTTTTCTATTGGAAATAGAAAGTACTTCAGATTGGGTCCTATGTAGGAGAGACAAATCTCCTAGAATACTTTCCCACTGATTTTTTCACAAATCCATCTCATCTCCTTTTAAATGTAACTTCTTTGAGAAATATATTTGCAAATTATTTTCAGAGGCTCTCTCCACCTCTACTAATGCTTATGTAAGCTTGCATCTAGGTATTTCATTCAAAGCAAGTATTTTATCCATAGCAAGTATTTTATCCGTGTTTGTACACTGCTTTGTTGTTTGTCTTCCTGGCTGGAATACAGGCATGTAGAGGTCTTGTCTTCTCATCTGTACGTGCACAATAACTAGCACACAGCAGGCTTTCAACAACCAGAAACCAACTGTGGAATGAGCACTATGTCTTAGTTATGTTATCTGTGACTGAAAGGGAAATGGAAAATGATATTCTTTCTTTAGAAAAGGTCCAGATACTTCTCCCACAATGCTCCCTGGTACTGTTTCTTCCTGAATCCTGAGATATTCTTTCTTTTATGTCTTAAACTTTCAGGTAATCTTTTGAATACTCAAACACAGAGAACTGCTTACCATTATTGAAGCCAGGTCTCCTTCTAAGATGTTAAAACATTCCACAACTTTGTAAAAGAAAATACAGGGGATATTTCAAATAGAGAAAAACCATACTTCAGAGCAAATACACATGTAATATCAATTAGTATCTATCACTTACTATTTGCTATATAGATTCTTTATGCTAATGACTACTTATGCTATCTTATTGTACTACCACTCTAACTTTATGATATAGCTATTCACTTCCAAGGTTTTTCAAAGTAAGGATAACAGGCTGGGGATAAACTCAGCGGCATAGCACCTGCCTGGCAGGCAAGAGGTCCTGAGTTTGCCTACTGATGCCAAAAAGAAGGGAAAAAAAGTATGAATAGTTAAAAAAAAGATAGCTAGGAAAGCTGCACAGCTAGTACAATGTGGCGGTCCAATAAGTCTGGATGCTGACTCTATGTTTTTGCTTAAATTGCTACTTTATTTGTTTTAATTTTATTTACTTAGGTGTTTGGTGCAGGGTCTCACTGCACAGCTCAGACTCAGCGATCCTCTTGCCTCAGCCTCCCCAGTACTGTGATTTTAGGGGTGTGCCACTATGTAAGGTATATGATACTGGGCATCAAATTAGGTCCTTGTGCTTGCCAGGCAGGCACTTAAACCACTGAATTATCTCCCCAACCCTTGGTTTTCAATAAGAACGGGGAATATGAAGAAGTTGAGTGCATCGGATTGTACTTAGACCTTTATTTAACACCCATTCTTAAAACTTTTGCCTTTTGAAAAGAGGCTGTAAGTTAAAAACCATAGAATCCAAACTGCTGTCCAACACTGGGCAGCAGCTGGTGATGATGTGGAGCAAATGAGGCAGCCTCTGGGCCAGGGGCTCTAAGTTTCCAGCGTATGTAGTCATGTCTGTTTCCCAGCTGCTTCTCCTTCTCAGTTTCTAATGTCACAGCCTTATGACAGGCACCAAACAGCAGTGCTTTCCATTGAGCAATCTTTTCCCCTGGCCATTCTGGAGATTTTTGTGAGCTAGTAGTCACAATTAAAACTAGCTAACATGTATTCCTGTTGGCTTTAAGTACCTCAGTCCGCGTAGCAGAGCCACACAAAATAGGTGTTCAAAATTGAAACAAAATTCTGGAACTGGCTTAGAGAAGAAAGTACACAGGGGAGAATTTAGGTTTTAGATAGTTCAAAAGATCAGCTCAAAAACTTGCAGATATAAGATTAGGTCATCTAGAAAGTTGACTCCACTTTATTTTTGAAGAAAAGCATTTGAATTGACCATTCACCCGATGAGCTGTGTGAATCCAACTAAATGCTGACCAAGGGTTAGCACCAGACAATGGGGACTGATGGGAAGGTTGGCTTTTATAGACATGTTAAGAAAATTCCATAAGAGCAAGATATTTCCATGCGAGAAGCAAATAGCCTGAAAGCACAGATGGAGGAAATGCCACAGTGGTAGGAGAAGCACTTTCTTCACACAGCCTGACATCTTTATTGCCAGAGAATCCTGTAATTTGGAGCCATAGGGTGATAAAAATAAAAGCAAACTTCATACTCTAAATAGAAACCCTAGCAAAGAGAGCAAAACAGCATCCATAGAAGGACACAAAGAAGTAGGCAGCCAGGCAAGCACAGTCTCAGGGCAGAAATGAGAAGTGGGGTTTGCTTTCGTAAGAATAGTGCTTGCAAATAGCCAAAGACAAAGCCCTGTGCAAAAGGAGAAAAAGTGAGAAGAGGGAGCGCAGTGGCGAACCAATAAAGAGAGCATTCGGGGTTGAGGACTTGGGACTTGACAATGCCTGGGGCTACCTACAGCCGCACAGAGGTGGTCACAACTGGATGCAAGGAAGCCATGAAAAGTTTGACAGAATGGCATGGTAACCAACTAGTCCAGACCCAAAACAGGTTTAACTTCATTGTCGCACAAAAGCTATCAAACTCACAAGGCCCATCCCTGCACTCCACCCTGCCAAATAGCCACAGGCTTTGCTACAAGAGACCAACACATGGGTCTGTTCAGAAATCTGAGGGAGGAGCTGGAGTGCACAGAAACCAAATAAAGGAAAAGACAGGCTGGTCAAGAGCATACTGTGGGACTAACTCAGGGGCCTTAGCACTCTTGGTTAGCTGAGTGAGAATTATTGTAGATCAGTGACCTTATTTTCCTAATTCTCTCTTTTCTTGATGCGATCTTCCATGAAAGCAGATACACTTCTCCAAGTTTGTGTTTTGGGGGCAGATTAATTATCTTAAGGCAGTATGTGGGCAGAAAAACAGGAAGTACAAACTCCTACAGGAGTTGTGATGTATCACCAAGATTCCATATCTTGAACTTTTGAGTTGGATGTCATCACTAAAAACAGAATTTAGGATATCTCTTCTGAAACAGAAGCAATACTATGACATCATTTTTAAAAGTCTGTAAAGCATGTTAAGTGATACATAGCCAGTGAATGACTAACCCAAATTTACTTTTTACTATTCTTACCAAATACCACTTCCTTCTTCCTCATTACTTTGTTTTCATTAGACAGCAGTGAATTCAGCCAAACTCCGTGTTTCCGAGCACTGCAACGCTTCTTTGCTTGAGTTATGAAATAATTCTTGCCAATGAGAGAAGTTAGGGTGCTAAGCATTACCGGGCAATTTAAGGTTTTCAAGTGCGGTAGATAAACTCCAAAGATGGCCACAATATATATCTTTTTTTTACATACATGTTCTTTCCCTATCAAGGTGTAGAGTTTACTCTGAATCTCAGGATTCTTCATGACTAATTTGACTATTATAATTATAGAAGTAATCTTTAGGAACTTTTAGAAAATGTTTAGTAATGTCTGAGAGACTGGTCAAAGGCAATCCTTCAGGGACAAAAAAACAACAAAAAAAAAAAGTAGTGGTAACATTTTCCAATAATATAAAAAATTAAGGAAGCTGAGGTGATTTTCTATGCATAATGGTTGAAGTGCCAAATTGGTTTCTGTTAGATACGCAGGATAATATTCAATTGAAAGATCTTTTAAAGAGCAAGATTTAACTGTTTTATAGAATTTAGAGAAAAAGAAAGTGGAGGACTTAGTAGGTTGAAAAATAGAAAAGCTTGCCTCTCCAGTCTTCCCAAGCAGTATCTGTTTGCTCAAAATGAGAAAGGGCTTCAGGGCAAAACTCAGCCTTAGGTTATTTCCAGACATGTGACCTCATGGCAATGCTCTTTCGGTAATCTAGTTGGAGAGCCCCTAATTCACACCTCAAAAATATTTATGTCATGGCCACAGCAAGAAAAAAAAATTAAAAAGGCAGTTACAAACATCACAGAATATTTTGTTGGTTTTCCCAACAGGACAAGAGGCTTTACAGCAATAAGACAGTGCTAAAAATAGAGAGAAATGTCTCTGAGGGAAATGTGAGGATGGCCTTGGCCTCGTGGAATGAACCTCACCAAGAATGGCTTAAAAGGCACAGGAGACAAACAGCAAGAAAAACACTGGAGGTGCATACTTTTTACCAACATAAAGGACTTGACATGTTAGGGTTTGTATTTGTCCCCGCAAAGCCTCAGGCAGCCATTCAGGGGCAGTTGCAGTTTATGATTTACTCATGATCCAAGGCTGGGATTATATGTCTAAGTATTTCTGGGATTATGGGCTCAAGTACTACGGGGATTATGGGTCCGAGTGCTACTCCCAGCCTGAGGTAGATAGCCTGAATGCAATTTGAGGGACAGATTTGCTCTCTATTGCCACTGTTGCCGCTGGGCTTCCTATTTACACTTACTGTTTTCCACCGCCATGAACTGCTGCCCTCTGCTACGTGCCACTCTGCCTTGGAGGCAGTGGAGTATGGACTGAAACCTAAATAAAACTTTCTTTCTTTCATTTTAAGTGTGGGGTATTTGTTCCAGCAACTAGACAAGAGTGACTGAGACGCATGTATTCATTTGGCAGCAAACACAGATCATTTTTCATGGAAAAGAAAGGAAGTCTTAAGAGTGTGCAGGGCCCATAACCAGGAGGACAGAGTCAAGTGATACAATTCCTTTCCCTGCAGAGACACAGGAATCCAGTCAATGAAGTGCTGATGTACTCAACAAGCACAGTGGTAAATTCAGCTAGTAACTGAGTCATGTAGTTTGTCTGGATTTTCCAATCTTCCAAAAGTCTATCCAAGTCTCAAAACGGACTTAGAGTTGCACTTTTGAAGCATGGCTGGACCACTCAGATTTTGACCACTGCATTTCTAGGTTGTGAGATAGCTGTGCAATGTTAGGTGGAATTCTGAACTTCCTATGGTCTTTTTTTGGAGATTAAGGATTCTCTTGATGAGTGTGTGCAGAATGACAGACAGCCTGGCCTTGGGCAATAAATATTATGACTCCTGAGACATTCCTCTCTGGTATGGTTCCCTGAGCACCAAACAAATTTGTTGAAACAGTCTTCTGACATCCGGTTTCTTCTGTGGAGTCCACTAACAATACACTGCATCTCCTGAAACCACAGGTCAATTAAGATTTTCCTGCTTTCGGCTATGGGTATCTTGGTACTGAGTCTCACTGAGAAGAAAGCTGAAAAATAGAAATTAATTATGTATTTTGTTAATAAAGGATTCAACAGAAACTATTTGAATTTTCTGGTGCCATACAATGGTCAGAAACTTCTGATTCATTATACACTATCCATGAATCACTTCAAAATGTTTGTTTATTCTTCTCCTAAGGCATGGGGATATATTTAATCCAAATATATTCTGTGTAAATATCAATTTAAAAGAATTTCATATTAGAATTTTGGGATACTGGATTCTTCTGGAAATTAAAAACTGAGTTAGCATGTTAAGAAAGTATTTCCTCAGTTATTATTAGCAGAGAAAGCTGATCCCATTGGAACATGAGAGATCTTCCTCTTTAGTCCTCGCTTGTGCTGTGCTAAGTGCTGAAATCAAGCTGACCTGACTCACTGTGCAAAAGAGGTTGACATATAAATAAAACTACCTTTGCCCTGTGTACTTGTGTGTTTCCTGTTGCAGAGAATCAAACCTAAGGCATGCCAAGTAAGCACTGTACACTTGAGCTACATTGTTTGCCCTAATCTGACACTTTGGGTGCACACATAGTTATCTTGAGAGAGGGCTGTCTACCTTTGTTTTACTGAAGCCTGGAGCAAGCCTTAGAGGGTTCTGACTAATAAAATGGAACTGAAAAAACATCGACTTGAAGCAGAAGTCTAGAAGGTACTGTGCAACTCATCATATCTGGATGCTTACCATTAGGCAGTACTGGAAACAGGGATTCTTCAGCAACTTTGGTCCAGAAAAGGGCAGTGACAAGAGCAGTCAAAATCTATAGTACACATGTGGCATGAGCCTTTGTTGTAATCGACTGTCCTGTAATACTGTGTGCCCATCACAGCCCATTCTTACTACTATGTGTACTATTATCACTGTAGTGTCAGAAAGCAACTGAGGTTTTCAACCATGTTTTCCATATAAATTATCTAACTTTTACAGTGTGAAAAACAGAGACCAGGACCAGTGAGATAGCTCAGCAGACCAAGCACCAGGATTCCACCCCCAGCACTGTGCTGAGCTGGCTGCCAAGACCAGGCATGGTGGTGCACACCAGAAATCCCAGTGCTGGGGGAGCTAAAAACAGGAGGATCACTGAGTCCAGTCTGTGCAGTGAGGCCTTGTATGAAATACCTAAGTACAAAATAAATAAAACAAAACTGAGGCCCAATAGGGATAAATCGTTTGCAGATGCTGGTGTCAATTTCTACACTGGATTTCAAGGTGAATGCATTTATTTAAATTCCTCATCTTACACGATTAAGGCTTTGAACCACATCATTAATTCCATCTCACAGTATATTATGAATAAATATAATGAGTAACAACGTGCAGATGTAGGAAATAACTAATGAAATTATATACTGGTATCCCATTTTGTATGATACATTTTTTGTTGTTGTTGTACCAGGAATTGAACTCATGACCTTGCACTTGCCAGGCAAGTGCTTATTCTACTGAGCTATCTCTCTGGCCCTAATTTTTTTTTTTTTTAAATGTATTTAGTACAGGGTCTACAGAGTCTTACTAAGTAGATAGGACTCATAGTGACCCACCTATTTTCAGCCTCACAAGCGATGAGATTACAAGCATGCGCCACCATGCCCAGTCTCAATTGCCATCTCAGTGTGTACTGGGGACAAGGCCACCAAGGCATGTTGGGGATCAAACACCCCGGTCCCTGTGCTTGGCTAAGCAGGTGCTTTAGTCTGTGGAGCTAAGTGGCTGGCCCACACTACTTAATATTGGCATCCTGGTCTCTGTCCTTTTTGTACCACATACTTTTACATGACAATTGCTAACAGATGAAAAGACTTTCTGAGGAGTTTTCTCTAGAAGTCATACAAAAGCCACATACTTTTATTCATGTAGCAGTCTATAGACTTTAAGTTTATATTACAAACGTGTGTAATATGTTAGGAGAATTTTAAATCTCATATGCTGTATTTTATTGCACTGCAAACTCATTTATTTATATTTAAAAATCCGAAACAACATAATAAATTTGGCTTTTCCCCACAGAAATGGAAAATATATTTCAGTAAAGGATATTTTTATTATTTTTACATACTAGGCTGTTAAGATTTTATGGTTCTTTAAAATACAATACTAGCAAAAATAACATTAAGTGATTAGTATATGAAAAGCTAACAATAATATGGTGACAAACAAAAACTTGAGGAAAATAAATCTTTAAAAAATTTTTTCAGATAAAGCTATTACAATACAATTTATCCCTAAAAACAGACTTATTAATAGAGCAATTCTGTACCAAAAAAAAAAAAAAAAAAAAAAAAAAAAAAAAAAAAAAAAAAAAAAAAAAAAAGAAAAAGAAAAAGAAAAACTAACAAAGTATGGCATTTTTATTCTAGCAACAAAACATTAAAAGTCATAATATACATAACTTAAATACCCTCCCCCCATTGGTATAGTGGCTTCTGATTCCTTAGAAACGCTGCTTTTCATGGTAGAAAGATGAAGTCTTCTTATCAAAAGGCACATTCTTATCTGCAAGGAAAGAACATTATAAATGTCACTTTTGAAGCAAATTGAAACATTTAAAATGTTTCACATTTTAAATTTCACAAGGACAGAATACAAAGTACTTAATTTAAATACATTTTAAGTAAAGACTCCAATAAAACACATGATTACTTTGTGCATATTAAGCATTTCAAACATTAGATCTGAATAATAACTCACTTTTCAAAGAAATTTTATATATAATTTTATGGATAATTATAGAATATGGTATAATCCCAAGAAAACTGTTCTCAATCAGTAACTTCAATTGACTTACACATGTGCTATAGTTGTTCCTGACCCTGATCCTATAGTTGTTAGCTGACCCTGTTTCTTAGTCTTCAAAAATGAGAATTAAATAGATACAGGATTAAAGGTAGGGTCTGAAAAAAAAAATACTTGAAGTACTTACAATGTGGTATTTATAGTATGGCTATTCATATAGAAGATAATGGCAAAAATGTGCTTATTTTTATTTTATTGACTACTTTTTGGTTTTATAATTTTTTAATTATATAAACTTTTCTGGATCTTAAAGATACAAATTACTAATTCAAATCTAGGCTTTTAAGAAACTTATGTTAACATGTTACAATTTAAGTAATTTAATCATTCTATGTTACATTTAAAGGTGTGTAGTTTACTGATAAATCTTTACTGATAATCACTGAAAATATATCTGAGAATAAGTAAAGCTCTCTTCTGATTACTATCTTATCCAAATTTTTAGTTATCAACCTGTATCTCTAAATGATTATAAACTAATGAACTCATATTTATGAGAAGATATTCAATCTTTTCAAACACATATTACATATTTTTAAAAAATTATGCTCAGAAAAAAGAATTATGCTCAGATTTCAGTTTCTGATTTCTTGTCCTTTTCATGTTTGAAACCCATTTTAAGTTTAATGATATCTTCAGATTATTTAAAAAACAATCTGTGAAATCAAGTGTTATTTCAGACAGTCAAAAATAATCCAAAGAATTACCAGAATCTCACAGCAGCCTTGTGACTGAGAAGGTGTCGGGAACCTGATCCCTGAACCCGAACCTGTCCACCTGGTGGACAGCAAGGGTGCCTCCTGGCAGCACGAAGCGGCAGTAGCACATGTGTCTGCAGGAGTGTATTCTGAGACTCACCATCAATCCCAAAGCAAATGTGAACAAAGGGTAACCGTCCCTCACCATCTATCCTATTGCATTATGCCCTCTTCTTGAACATATTTACATAAGTCTGTTCCTCACCTAGAATAGTGCACTTGTCAGGTTGGGAATTCCTCAGAACCCTATCCTGTCCAGCTCCTACTATGTGCTATGCATAACACAATAGCAATCTCATTGCAGCATGATAGAATAAAATGCCAAACAACATAAAGACATTTTTTATCTATTTCTCCACCAAGAATATTTTTAGTTTATCAACTTCTCGCCTGAAATTTTCTCTTGCTCTGCATTGTCTGAAGTCAAGTAATGATGCCATGCACTTCGCCTTTCTGGTACGAGCAGAAAGATCACCTCTAATTACTTCTTACATCTGGAATATTGCTGAGCACTACATTCTGCCACCGTTTTGAATTCCTTTCCTAACTCAGCCTCTATCCCTGCTGTGACTCGCTCATTTGAAAAACCTTTGAAAGAGCCTCAAAAATACTACACTTCAGTTTTATTCAACTCTAATTCATCTTTCACAAAGCACCAGAATAAAGTTCTAGAACCTAAAAATGAGTGTTTGATGATCTAAGAGCCCTCAGGGCTGCTAAATCTCTATCCTAGGACTGGCCAGATAGCTCAGTGGACTAAAGCAACTGCTTAGGCAGAGGGCAGGGACCAGGGTTCAATCCCGGGTGTGCCATGCTAGGCCCACGTCCAGGGCATGCTAAAATAGTGACTGTAGCCGGGCGTGGTGGCGCACGCCTATAATCCCAGCACTCGGGAGGCTGAGTCGGAGGCTGAGGCAGGAGGACCAGTGAGAGTTCGAGACCAGCCTGGGCTACAAAACTGAGCTCAAGGCCAGCCTGAACTGTACAGCGAGACCCTGTCTCAAAAAGACAAAAATAAAATAAAATAGTGATTGAGACTGGGTGTGGCAGCACATGACTATAGTCCAAGTGCTTGGGAGGCTGAGAACAGGAGAATCCCTATGGGTCTGATCTGTGTAGTGAGACCCTGTACTAAATACACAAACAAACAAAACACCTCTTCATCCTCGATGTGACACAGGCCTCAAAGCAGCAGCTTCTCCAGACCGCCAAATCCTATATTCACAGAGGCCCCAACTCTGTGCACAACCCCAGAGAGGGCCGTGCCTGGACTCACGTTCAACACCCCTTGCCATGCAACTTTCCCTATCAGACTCTTAAATTAATCCTATTACAGTTCTGAAAAGTACCGTTACTTCCATGCTGCTTACAAAGTGCAATCTTCCAAACTGTTATCTTTAACCCACTTGCTCTTTTTTTTAGGAATCCTGCAGAAAACTGAAAACATGTGGAGAACGAGCATTTCATGAGAAAAAAACCTCCAAGATTTCCTACTGCCTGGAGAGATCATCTGAAAGTTATAAGAGAAGGTTCTGGTGGGCTCAAACTGGCCAGAACACAATTACCCAGTGAAACAGGTGTTGATCTACTAATAGGAGGGTTTCTGGTGACAAAGAAAGGGATGGAGAATGAAGCCCCACAATCAAGCAGGACAAGCTAGGCCTCAGCTGTGGTCAGCGGAGATAGAAGGAAGGCACATTATCTCACATCAATACTGTTCTGCTTCAAGCCTATAAAACAAATATTTTTATTCTATCATCTCCAAACTGGGGAGATTCTTCCAACTTGTAGTATCTCACAACCATTGCCAGGTGGCAGTTCTCACATGGACACAATGGCCTGTGTATGTCCCAGGCTGATCAAAGCTCTTTGCTTTGCTATCACCAGCTGTATCAAAAACACCATTGCTATGAAAAGAGTTAAGCTTCATTATGTTTCTTAGAAAGATTGTCATGAATACGCAATGAAGCAAAAGTTACTGCATACACAGAAAGACGCAACAGAGAATATCAAGCTTATTTCATTACAGATGAGAACAATGATATCAGTTCCAAACATTCTTGCTAAGAGATGAAGAACATCTTCAAGGTGGCATCAGAACCCAGATAAATGAAATCTGCTCATTTCTGTTCTGATAAACTAAAACTTATAGGAAACCAAATGCAAGCAGATGTTGCTTAATTCTTCAGAAGGAATGATAACTATGTTTGGGGAGGTGAGGGGACACAATTCTTGCATATTTTAAAACTGCCTTACATAGTTTCACAGTAAGACTGGCAGCTATCTCCGTGCTTTAGATAAAAGAATTGTGTACATTCCAGCAATGAAACCAACTTGGAGTAAAGGGACAAGAGAAAAGCAAGACAGAATCTTTTACTAATGATGTTTAGACCTTGAACTGAACTGAGGCAGCTTAAACTGGCAATAACTGAACTAGGTGGGAGAGACAAACAGAAGTTCTTCAACATTAGAAAGTAAGATAAAGAAAAATTAATAATAAGGTTCTATCCTTGCTAAATTACAAGGCTGTCCAATTAGTAACAGAAGCACAGGCAGCACTTGAGTCAATCACATTCTCATGCTTATTTACCACCATATTTTTCATCTATGGTAGGATTTGTCATAGAAATATAAAGGGTAGTTGAGGTATCCAATGTTCAGCAGTATTCCCAGTATTAAATTTTAAAAGAAAATTTAAAATGAGAACAGAAAAGAGAAAGAAAACAAGATGCCTCAGCTATTCCAGTGATAGCATGTATTTCTAGAGCTAAAACCAAAAAATTAATACCAATGTCCGAGGCTAGTGATGCTGAACCATTTAGAATCCTAGTACCAAAACTGCAATCCAAAGCCATCTTATTGCAAAATGCCAACATTGCAATTAAACCTGAGTGCTTAATTTTAGCTCAGAATAAAACAGCTTGTCCAATGCTTGGTTGTTGGAACAGCTTGGCTCAGGAAGCTACAGAGAGTGCTCTGCACACTAGCTGAAGTGTGTATATCATAGGTGTGTTACCATGTTACGGCCCTGGCTGCATACTTCTATATAAAAGTGACACTCTTTAATAATAATTCCCAGGGCCAACTAGATATCTTAGCAGACTAATGTGCCTGCTTAGGCACAGCGTAGTTGCCGGGGTTTGATTCCCTGTGTGCTGTGCCAGCCCCAGCCCTGGAGCATGCTGAGATGGCAAATTGAGACTCGGCATGGTGGCACATGCCTGTAATCCCAGGATTTGGGAGGCTGAAATCAGCTGAATCACTATGAGTCTGATCTACATAGCGAGACTCTAGAGCAAATAAATTACTATTACTACTACTACTACTACTACTACTACTACTACTACTACTACTGCTACTACTACTTCTTGAGACCTCATCTCTTTGTTCAATCACCTGAAATCCCAAGTAGCTATCTTTCATGAATTCATAAATTGATTCACTAAAAAGCACTCTGAGATGCTGAGACAGAATGATCCCGAGTTTGAGCCCAGTCTAGAAAACTTAGTGACCTAGTGAGTCCCTGGAATTCAATCTCCAGTACAAAAATAAAAGAAAGAAAAAGCCTGAATAGTCACATAGTGACATTTTGTAGACTGTGGGCTAAATATGCATTTTTCTTTACTTGTTAATAAAAGAACAGCCGTTTTTTGTTTTTGCAAGTAAATACAAGAAAGGAAGAAATAGTTCCGAAAAATTCTAATTCCCTAATAAGAGAAATATGGTATGGATTCTTTTTTTTTTTTTTTTGTCGTCTTTTTGATACAGGGTCTCACTATGCAGTTCAGGCTGGCCTTGAGCTCACTTTTGTAGCCCAGGCTGGTCTCGAACTCACACCAATCCTCCTGCCTCAGCCTCCCAAGTGCTGGGATTAGAGGCGTGCGTCACCACGCCCGGCTCGGTATGGATTCTTGCCTCCCGTCTTCCTGTTGCTTAAAGCAGACATGAATCTGAAACGACAGGCTTCACACAGTCATAACAGGACAGATGCGAGCAAAGGTTTGAGACAACTACATAAATGTAGTTCATCTCTGTCATCAACAGGCCAAGGAATTAATAATGCAAAAAACAACCACTACAGGTATCTCAGGACATGCCAATAACTTTGCAACTATTGTACTATCGCTCACAGTTCCCCAGCATCATACATTTTTTGTGACGAGGCCATTAGATAATAATGTTTTACCTCATTTTAGCTATTTTTCAAGTTTTAAGAATGACTAGCCTTTCTTAAATGTTGTGCCATAAGATAACAGAATCGCTTTTAAAAAGCATTTTTTAAAAGCTGATTCTGAAAAAAATTAAATTACAAAAATGGCTGTAAATTCAAATCAAGTTTGAACAGAAAAATCTGTTGCATTTTAGCTAATGATTTTTTTTTTTTTTTTTTTTTCTTTTTGCTCATTTAAGTAAATTTGCAAACACCCTCTAAAAGATTTTTCCTCTGGGTTATCAGGTTTCATGATGACAAACACTATGTTAGAGCAGTGGGAAATGTCACTATCTTAAGACTGTACTCTGGAGTTTGCCAGCCATCACCCTGAGGTCCTGGTCTCATGCTGTCCTGCATCTTGTGCATGGACAATAGCCACTCATGGAGGTCACCTTCCACCCTCCTCTTCAATCCAGCTTGCTATGTACCTTCTGTATCCAAACAACAGAGCACAATGGAAATACTGAACCAAAGCTACAGTCATTTTATTAAACAGGTCAAATGCTATGTAACCAGAAACTTGTGCTTCATCTGTTCTATGTGAGTTCTGACCTAGCAGAAATACCGCAATACACTTTCGCTCTAGATCTATGCTGTCACATATGGCAAGTAGTCACATATGACAATGTAAGTTAAAATTTCAATTAGTAAAAGGTAAATGAAATTCTACAATCATTTCCTCAGTCATACCCCAGCCGCAAGTCAACTGCTCAACAGCCACTTAGGGCTGTGACTATGAAATTGATACATTGCGATTCCCAGTTAGTTATTAATGGAGCAAAGAAAACTTTCTTTTATGGATCAAAGTCTACAGAAAGATAAGGCAGCAGCAGCAACAACAAAATCCTAAATGAAGGTTCTCTTTCTGATCTGTCTAAGGAATAGCAAACATAATATTTCCCTTTCCAAAAAAAAAAAAAGAATTATTCTATAAGGAATAATCCATTGACCATCTTAAGATAGAAATCTCCTTCTAGAACAGTAAACACTCCAATCTTCTACTTACTCTGAATAGCCAGTGTTTATTCTAATGACGCATTACACTTAACTTATGTAGATCTTCAGGAATTACAATGACTTCTAAATTGACAACAATTTGAATGAGACCTTAATTAGGGTTTTTACTTAAACAATTGTAGCAAATCTGCTTTCTAATTCTGATACGCTGATGTTAACAGCAAGAAAATATTTTATGCCCAAGTAACTCTGGATACAAAATGTAATAAACACATACAGTATACTATTAAATTCACTGAAGCAGAATAGAAGTAGCCAAAAAGCAAATATAGGTCTTTTTAAATTACATACTTGACAGAAATTACTAGACTTGAAATGACAGAACTACTAGCTTTTAGATGCCATTATGATAATTTTTGAAATGTCCTTTAGTATACATTGTTATAAACAATAATAATAGTTTTACTGTTTAGTAGGAATTGGACATAATAGCACAGATACATTGTTCCCAGTTACTATTTGCCTTGTAAGGCCCTGTTGAAATGTATGTTTCTGAGCGTGACTACCAGTGTTTGTCTTCACCTTTTTCTTTGAGAAAATTGAAAGTAATTTGCTGTCAAATTGTGCTATCTCTGATTTCTCTTCAGTCTTTCTCTGTAAGACAGCTGAAAACTACACAACAGTAAAAATCTAAGATTATCTCCTTAATGTTACAGTTTAGTAACTAATCAAAGACAACAACACATCCAACACAACTTACATTAACCAAGAGACATGAGCTGTTTTTGCGACACCCACACACATTCCCCATCTGACTACATAACTTCAATATAGAAAATACTACATGTAGTGGTAGTAAACGAAGTTCTCCTGAACTGTTGTACCGTGAATGGTTAACTGAGCTGACTGTGGCATAGCACTTCTTTTCTTTCTTTCTTTCTTTCTTTCTTTTGTGGAACCAGGGATCGAACTCAGGACCAACACTTGTTTTTTTTCTCAGGTTTTATTTTAGGATACATCCTAAGATCTAAGCCTGACTAATGAAATGAAAATAAAATAAAGATGAAAGAAAACACTCTGATGGAGAAAGGTTCTGGAGAAAATGCTCCAAGTTCTAAGGAGACAAAGCAGCCCTAGTCCCTGACTTCTGCCTGGCTGCAGTGACGCAAGCCAGGGAGCTATCCAAGGGGCAGCTTCCCACAAGGCACAGGACACTGGACAGAACTGAGGCACATGGAAGCCACAACTCTGGGACACTGTGCTGACCTTAGCCCAACATGTGATACTCTAGTAAATGAAAAAAAAAAAATTCCTTTAGGAAATTTAGTTTATGTCACAAATGGGCAGTTTTATACAGTTTGATCTAATATAAAGATGCAGTGAAAATAATGACCTCATCCTAATGACAAGGAAAGATCATTATTAATGTTCAGATGCTCAAGGCCACATTAGAAGCACTCCTCTGAGGAAAAACACATAAAATCTTGTCTTATGAAATTGTAAGCAAGGAAACTCATGTACCTCTCTGAAAATGACTTGCATCCTATTATTTTTGGCCAGACTTTAGAAAGTAAAGTGGACCTAATTTTAGAATGTCAAAACAACACAACAATAAGATATGATCCAAAAGTAATTAGGAATTACACTGTAGAGTTCTAAAGCTCTCACAGTTAACAAAATCAGTTCACATTCTTCACTTCTGTGGCCCACAATGAAAAAAAAAAGGCAAAAGTCATTGTTATAACACAATGAAGACTGTAACAGTAATTATTCTTACAGGTGTAAATAAGTATTTAGTTAATGGAACAAGACTGCAACAGGAAGTGAAGCTGGGAGTTCCTTAAACTGTTTAGGCCTCAGTTTTGCGATCTTTCAAATGAGTATGGTAGAAATGACCTTGCAAGACTGTTCTAACAGCTGTGGTACTACCTATAATAATCTTGCATTAAAGGGGGTATTTACTGATAAACAATACTCTGGTAGGCACTAGGTAGTAACAGTGACATTCTCTCATACTCTGATTTTTAGTTATTTGAATGTGATTTTCACTAATACAATATGGTTCTCTGTTGATTTGTCTAAAACATGAGAACAGTAATACAGCTGAAAGCAGAGTCAAATACTTTTTTTTTTTTTCACAAAAGAGAACTGCAAAATGGCTTAAACAAGTTTCAAACAAAATATTTACCCCAGAGCAGAAGCTAAAACTAAACCATGAAGACATATTGAACTGTGTGTTCTTTCATCCTTCTAGGAGAATCCTACTCAACAGTGTACTTACTACACTTTCTATGTATAGTTCTTCAGTTAAATTGGAATGTTTTCACAGAGTATTAAACTTGTTCAAATGTTACTTTAGTAAGAAAAGGCACTAACAATTCATTGCAAATATTTACTATATTACTTTAAACAAGACAGATATCCTAAGCAGTTACACTATCAATATTGTTTATTTGTTAAATAACTTAGGACGATGGAGTGAATTGACAGGATTTAATTCAGTTTTTATTGTACAGTGTCAAGGACTGAACTCAGGACCATCTCCTGCGCTGAGGAAGAGCTCCTCCTCTGAGCCACAAACACAGGCTTTACCCAAGGCTTAAAGTAGCACACTTCTGTGAGATGTTCAGTAGTGCTGAGAAAACACTGGCCGCAAAGGGGTCCTTTCACTGTGATGATTCCCATTGTCACTAGGTTTATGTTTCCTGATATTCTTTCAATATCTGTCTCTAATTTGCTGTGGGTGACAAAACATGTGACTAACATAATGAGCACAACAACATATGACACAATATCTGTTGTCACCAGTGGTCCTGCTACAAAGATGCCTACAAAGAAGACTCCAACCACTGCAGGGCATTTTTAGTAATCTCTGCAAGTAGCAGCTGAGTTATTTTTAACAGGAATAGCAGCAGCACAAAGAGTCCCACTTTCTTAATGCTTGTACTACTTTGCATGTTTTTAAAAAATGAAGGTAGTTATTAGAAGGTTTGATTTTAAGAGTCCCACAGAATACAAGGAAAGGTAAAAAAGACTCAAGTAGGAAAAGAAAATAAGGGGCTGGAGAGATAGCTCTGTGGCTCAAGTGCCTGCCTAGCAAGTGTAAGGTTGTGAGTTTGAACCCTGGTCCCACAAAAAAAAAAAAAAAAAAAAAAAAAAAAGGAAAAGAAAATAAACAAAAGAAATAGTATTTAAAATAAATAGTAAAAAATACTATTGAAAAACTTTAATATGTCAAATAAAAATAGATAATAGCTTGGATTCATAAATATTTTTAAGTAACTCTAGTACTTTACCAGTATATAAGTAATATGATGTATAATCTATGTCACTCTGTATATAGACAAAATAATTACTGAAATAATCATGATCAGGGACATGAAAAGTATTCTATAACTGACCACTTGAATTAGTAACGTTTTAAAATTCAGTTTCTTTATGAATTCCTTGAAAAATAAAGTTTGGCAATGGCATAAGAAGAAACAATATGAATAGTAATACATTTATTTTTTAAAAAAACTGAACTTCTTATAATAAGTCTCTTCTAGAGCAAAACAGTTCGTTTCCTGATGGTTTCACTCATGAATTCTATCAAATGTAGCAAAGGCTTGTCAAATAGATAGCTCAGCAGATTAAAGCTTCTTCTTAGGCACATGCAAGGACTAGGGGGTTCAATCCCGAGTGTTCCCCGCTTGCCCTGCCCCTGAGGGTGTATGCTAAGACAGCAACTGAGACTGGGTGTGGTAGAGAGCACCTGTAATCTCTAGGTTACAGAGTGAGTTTAAAGCCCGTATTAGCTATGTAGTGAGACTCTGTGTTAAGAAAAAAAGCACACTAACACAATGGTTAAAAAAGTTGACTGCTAATATTTTAATCAATATAAGGCATAGCTTTATCAGATCTAAATTTATCTTTTATCATGTAATTTCACACATGTAAACAATCAAAGGATTAAGATATAGACATTTAGATTGTGCTCTGGAACCCTTTAGCCAATGTCAAATCTTGAGTTTTATTTTTATTTATTTTTGCTATACTAGGGATCAAACTCGGGCTGTTGGCTTGCCAGGCAGGATGTGCTTGCCACGTAGGCACTTACAGCTTTGAGATCTTAGAAGACCTTAAGTACGTCAGTATCTTCACTTATTGTAGGAAAACAACTGCATTAATCTTGATTTCCACTTGTTATCAAAGCAAATCACAATATGGTCTATAGGCATATTTCCCAAAAGATAAAATGAGCATGTTGAATATGCTGATGGACTTACAATGTTTAACCTTGACTACTCTATGAGCAGAGAAAATGCTGCCCATTGAATTAGCTCGAAATGAAGAAATGGTTACTGAAATATACATCCAGTTATATGAAATAATCTCTAAGACAAAGAAAGTAATAGGAAATACACCTCACCTATACCTCTTGGGAAACTGCCCAGTTGTAAAAAATGTGATCACTTCTCCAACATCAAAGACAGAAAAACTACATTCATAATTATTTGAACCTTAAAAAAAACCACAATAGGGGGCTAACCTTGGTGTGTTATTTTATTATGAAAAGCAAAGAATTACATGATGTGTGTGGCTCAGGGAGAAGCCTAGTACATGTGTGCCTCTGGATTTGATCTCCAGCAACACAAAAGACAAAAAATAAAGGCAGAAGAAAGGAACTATAAGACTGATTGTTGCTTCCTTGCATCCTGAAATTCTCTCCTTTGATCATTTGTAAAAAAAGAAAAGTTAACTCTGGCCTACAGATGTGCACTGTAATGACATGTGCAAGGTCAAATATGAAAACCTTAATTCTGAAATTGATTATCTCTAAGTAAGTCTCCTTCATTCTACACTGCTAACTACGTATACCTGCTACATTGCTAATTACACAGGCTGGGCATTCTGTTGCTTTTCTTCACCATTATATCCCTGGAGCTCAGGAGTGTGTCTGCAACACAGGACAGGTACTTAATCACTGATTTTAATGGAAGAATGAATCACCCAATTTTGAATTAATCACCTCTAATTGATCATGACTAAAACTTACTTCACATCATTTGATTCAGAGTACAGTGAAAATCTAATCTGCCCATGGTGTTTAGTTGTGGAATCTTGAGGAAGTGAGTTAGATTAGAAAAGGTTGGTAAGTTAGAGATACCATACTGGTGGTTTTATCAGCCCAGAAATGGCACAACATGTTACACAGGGTCCTATCTTGTGACACCCTGCACTACCTTCAGAACACCAGCAAAAAGATCTTTACATGTTATGGGCATTTGTATCCCCAAAACTGTAAGTTAAGTAAATTTCATTTTTAATAAAGCTAACCGACTCAGGTATTTCATTATAGGTAACAGAAAATGGACTAATCTATTGCTATTACTGTAAGTTTACACTGAAAATACACATGCACACACACACACACACACACACACACACACACACACACAATATGCACAGGGATATGCATTTCAGTGTTACTTAAAATTACTAAATAATTGAAAAGCCCCCAAATATCAAAGCACAGGTGATTGAAAAAATAATGACAGGTATCTGCTATGACATACTTCATTTGATTTAGAGTACAGTGAAAATCTAATCTGCCCATGTAAAGTAATAGTAATAATTATCATTATTTTCTTTTGGTGTTGGCACTTCAGACCAGGAAACTCATTTTGCAACTATTACAATGGAAGCAGCCCCAACTTTTTACACTTTTTTATTGATGTAATGCCGCACTGTTAAGTTGTTAAGTTCAGGCAATGCCTGAACTTGCAATCCTCCTGTCTCAGGCTATGCCCAAATCTTTATAGAGTATTTCAGCATGACTTACACAACAAAAAAGTGTATGAAGTACTTGAGAGCATACAGTTTCTTACTTCTCAGGTGAAAAATAAGGAGACCTAAGAAATTCATGTAACAGTTAAAATAAGAGAGAGTATAATCTGGAAAATGAGGGTGATTATGTACAAGGGGGCAGGGTTGCAGGTGCAAGACCAAGGGAAACTTCAGGGCTGGGGATCTAGCTGGTAAATGCAAAGTGCTGAGGCCAATTCCCAGGAAAGAGAGAAAAATTTAAAATGCATTAAATTGCAATATATTTCAAATGACTTTGAAGCCAAATTATATGCCCATTCAGTATCTGAATAGACTATCAGTCTTGGCCATGTTGGGGTTAAGGTAGAAAAGTCAAGCTTTCATAAATATTAGGCTTATTTACTAAACAAAGTAATTGGCAAAGCAATCCAAAAACTACTGTAGTTTTATTACAGGGTTGAGCAAATGAGTATGTATTGATGTTAGAAGGCAAGAATTGCATAATAACAAAAAAAGAATATAAGCGTAAGAAAGAGAAGAAAATGAATGAATCTAATGTGTATACACTAAACTAGGGAGTATGAGAAATACCTGGATTAAACTGTGCTGCAGATGTGTGTGCACAGCAGTGTATGAATACATTCGTGCCGAGCATGTGCGCTGTCTGAGGTGAGGGCCCGGAAACAAAGCCACACCAGGCTCAAAGAGCTTGTTCTGAGCCACTCCAGGAAACCAGTGTTGCCTGGAGAAACAGTGGATTTCACAGAGGAACAAAGTGAGCTTATTAGGCCAGACACTAAGGAGGCATCCAAAAAAAGGAACAGGTTGTAAATAATGAAAAGACATCTTGAAGATGGACCCACCAGTCACTGTGTACCAAAATAAGTCTAACAATTCACTGAATCCTTACTGATGGTTAGATGGGTAGCTCATTAATGCTGGGAGGAAAGCAGAAAGGAAGAAAAGAAGCAAAGTAAAGAAGGAAGAATGGAAAGAAGGAAGGAAGAAAGTAAAAAGGGACAGAGGGAGGGAGAGAGAGAAGGAGGGAAGTTTGCTCACAGGAGAATGTCCTTGATAAATCAGTAAGGCTTGAGGAAATAGAGCAGTCAGGAAACTCATTTTGCAACTACTGCAATGAAAGATTAGATCAGACCAGAATGATAGAAATACTAAATATGAAATGTTGTTGACAAGGAACAAAATATTTCCATGATCCTAAAATATATTTCATTAGTTACAAAGTGGAAACAATAGTAACATCAGAAATACTGGACAAATCTTAAACAGATACACAAAAAATTACCACTGTTAATGAAGGACAGGTGGACATCCTGTCTGCAGTTAGGATACCGTTAGCAGACAGCAGGATTTACGTGGTATTTCAGCTAAGAAAGCATAACATAAATATAATTATGAGGAAATATCTGAAAATCAGGTGAATATAAAATAAGTAAGACAAACTATTCTGTATTCATAGTACAAAAGAAGAAGAAAGCAAACAAACTGAACAAAGTAGAAATGGTAACAACAGCTAGATCTGGGGAAAAAATAGATAAAACTTCATTCTACTAACCAGGACTTCATTCTAACAACTTTTGATCTCCAAACAAAAAGACTGTTAAAGGTAAGTGACCCATGACTATATTTTCTTTGAAGGGGAAACAAATACACACATACACATGTGCGTGCGCACACACACATTCAAAATAAAAATGAATTGTCACCTTTGCAATTTCATTTTTGTCTCCATAGAAACAGAAAGTCCAAGTCAACATTTTCTTTTCCTGCCTTTTGCTCTAATGCCTCCTGAGCACCTGGAAGGCTGCTTAGACCTCAAATGACTGCGTCATTCACATATCAGAAGAATGAATAAACGAACAGATAAGCAAACACATCCAACTATTTTCTAGTCTCCTTACTTTAGACACATATATTGAGCTTTTTCTCATTTATGAAACAAATTGGTTTAGCCTACTAAAATCTTCAAGATGATGATTCTATTATCTTATGCCGAAGTTGCACCTTTTTATCATTTCTCTCTCCTTTGCCTTCAAAACTAAATAAACCCCACGAATGTACCTTCAAAGCCCTAGAACAGCAGAAGTCACCAATATAGTGGCACCATCTCTTTGATCTGCTATCAACTCTGGTCTGCTCCAACCCATGTGGAGCTTTAGACCATTAAGCTATGTTGCTGGCCCCTGTTACACTATACTCTTTGAGATTCACATTAGGTTCTAAACTACTGTCTCTCATTTCCTCGCTGAGGCAGCCCCTAGAAGCAGAATTTTGTTGTTTACTTCTGAACTCCACTGTTTGATATAAGTAAAGCCATGAGTATTTGTTTTCCTGTATCTGTATTATTTCATTTAGCATAAAGTCAAGATATACCTGTGTGGTCACAAATCTCAGGATCTGTCCCTCTTCTCACTGAGATATATATTTATATACATTTTTTCACTCATCCATCATTGGACATTAGGTTATTTCTATAACTTGGCTATGTGAATTATTCTGCTTGGAATACAGTAGTGCAGACATCTCTATGGCATACCGATTTTGTTTGGATACAGGCCCAGAAGTGGAACTGGCGGATAATGTAGGGCAGGTTCTATTATTAATGTTGAGCTGTTTTCCATGTCTTTATCAAATTACACTGCTAACCAGGGTGCAAGTACCCAAGTATAATCCATCCAGTTATAAATAAGATTCTACTTTTTTTTATTTTCTATTGATTTGCAAGTGCTAACTATGTTTTACATAGGAAATAATGTATGTGAGTCAACAGTGATGACCACATACAGAATTCAGTGACCCTGTTTTCAGGGATGGTTATGGGGCAGGACTTCTGTGAGTCACTCCAAAGGACAGTCTGTGTCCGGCTTAACTGGGATTTTTATTGGGGGTAAAGAGTACTGTGATAGACTTAGGTAGGGACTGAGAATGGGTGCGTACGGGGCTCCTCAACTGGCACTGGGAGCTGGCAAGTGGAAGGGTGAGGTGCGCCTTGGTAGAACAGGCATTGTGCCTCGGCTCAGGCTAGGGACTGCAGGATGCAGGAAAATGCTATGATTGTCTCTGTGGCTCTGAAACTCACACAGCTGGGGACAATGAATGGACATCAGACCTACCAGTCCCCTGTTTGAACAGCTAAAATCCAAATGCTCTGAAATCCAAAGCCTTCAGGAAAATACTCTAAAATAAAAAATTTGAGGTACTTTTAATTCCAAGCATCAAGGATGCTCAGGTTGTAGTTCTTTTCTCTTACATTAAATGCGTCTCCACTTTGTACATCGATTCTCTGGCTCTGTACAAGCTTCTCACGTTGATATACTCCTGTGTATCTTGGCTTTGTTGTCTGTGACTTGGGGGGCATATTTAAAAAAGGAGGAGCATCAAGATTTGTCTCTGATTTATTCTAATAGCTTTATGGCATCAGGTCATGTATTTAAAAGTCTTTTCCCTATCTTGAGCTGATTTTTACACATGGCCTGAAAAAGTGGCTCCATTTCATTCTTCTTTACATAGATATACAGGTTTCTTAGCTCCTTCAGTGAAGTGATGACGATGACAATGATGGAGATGACTCTGGAGGCAGGGTCTTGGTACACTGCTATTACGCTGGCCCTTTAAGTAGCTGAGACTACAGCAAGGATACTGCTGCTCAGATGCTCAGGAGATGATGGGACTAATTCAGTTAATTCAATCACTTATTATTCTGTTCAAGCGGTTTTAATTTCTTTAAGATGTAGAATGTGTATTTTTAGGAGTTCAGCCATTTTTCTAGGTTATCAACTCTGTTACCATAGAACTACAAAGAACACTCTCATCATCTTTATTTTTCTGGGCAGTCGCTTCTTAGCTTTTATCATTTATAAAGTCTATCTGGAGAGACCAAGGTTAACATTCATTACTCAGTGGAGTTAATTTTGATTTACTAATAATTTTGTTTCTCTTCGTCTTTTCTGTCTTGCACAGATGCCTATGTATCCATATTGTTCAAAAGTAACCATAAAAGCTTAAAAAAACAAAATAATGACACAAAGTTTGAGTGACTCTATTTAATGCACTTTTGTAAAGTGCTACATGAGAGAAATTATGTCTTTCCCTCAATAAACTGTAGTTTCAAGCCATATTCCCTATTAATCTCCCTTTGATCTCAATGTATAAAGATGAGAACTTAATACACACAACAGCTCAAACATAAACATCCAAGTCAAGTTCACCTGCCTCATATCTAAATAATACTCAGCAACCACAATATTAGTCTTACTGAGAACTGTACAATTCTTTATAATCAATTCAAGAGCTTTTAAAAGGAAAGCTTTAATAAAAAAATGACTTAGGGGCCTGGCAGGATGGCTCAGTGGTCTAAAGCGCTTGCTTAGGAAAGCTTGGGCGGCAGCAGGGACCGCGGTTCCATCTCCGGCACCACATGTTGCGCCAGCCCTGCCCTTAGGGCAGGCTGAGACAGCCATAAAAATAAATAAACAAGCAAACAAAAGTTGTGAAACAAGAAAAAAAAAAATGAATTAAGTAGATACATTCTTGCTCATATGTATACCCAGCCTCTAAACAATTATCACAATTGGCATTTAATGAATGTATTTGCCAAATGAATTAATTACCAGCATTATTACATATTAAAAACTAAAATAAAACATATATACTTTTAGTAATGCTAATAATAATTCACTCATTTCTAAATACATAAGAATCAAGAGCTCAATTTTGTGTCATGTCTTTTTTTTCAACCACAAGATTCCTATAGTCTTTGAAATCATGCCTGAATCTGGAGTCCAACTGTATTTCACCCTAAAAATCTCTGTCTATCATGCCAGTGAGACAGCTCAGCAGACTAAGCTACATGCCTAGGCAAGTGTAGGGACTGGGGCTCGTTCCCTGGCACCACATGCTGCACAGGCCCCTTCCCTGGGTGTGCTAAGTGGGCCACTGAGACAGGCCTGGTGGTGCACATCTATAATCCCAGTACTGGGGTGATGAAAACAGGAGGATCACTAGGAGTCCAAGTTGCACAGTGAGATCCTATACCAAATACATTAAAAACTAAATATCTTAACATCTTTCCTCGCTGGGCAGAATTTGTGTTGTCTATTTTACTTACTCCATTTGTATCAAAACTATCTTGATATCTTTGTGATTTGAAGTTCTTAAAAGGTGAAAAGAGATTTGATATACACACACTATAACTACACTATCAGACCATGAACCAAGAACCATACATTTTCACCAGAAAGCACTAACACAAAGTCAAATAACCCAAACAAGAAACAAAATAACCTAGACTACAAAATCAAGTTTAAGAATATTCTCTTTCCCTATGCCTATCTTATACACATGAAATTAATACATACTATGCAAACAACTTAAAAATAACACATCTGTTAATAAAATACAATCATTTTTTAAATTGTACTACACTAATTATGTCTACTCTAGCACATAATCATGAATGTGAGCTAGAGCTATTGAGTAGGCAGCAAGAAGAATTTCACTAAACAAACAAAATTAAATAAAATCTGTTACATGAGCATCTATTTCAATTTTTATAGCAAAAACTTGCCTCGTTACACATGCAATTAAAACTCCTAACCACTAACCTTCTAGGATGATTGGCATCAAACAAAGTGTTATCATCCTCCTCATCATCTTGTTCTAAGGGTGTCAATTCCATGTTTTCTATGTTAGTATCCAAAACTCCATATCTTCTCGTCTTTCGGTTTCTCCTTCTCATCCTATGAATCAAAACGAAGTGAATAAGAATTAGCTTAGTATGATATACATAACCTTTAGTTCATACTGTAAATTAGAAATAATTTATTCCTGTATTGCTAACGTAGGCTACTCAGTGCACAAATTGTTAAACTTTGGCTACTTTATCGGTCTGCCACCAAGGACTACTTACTCATAAATCAAAACATGTTCTTCTCCACATTCGTGAACCCTCAGTATTTATCCTGTCTGACTCTTCCACCTCTGGTATGTGATGGAGTTGTTGATATTGCTCTTCAGCTTAAGCTCAGGCCTCACACCTGCACTGAAGTTTTCTATTCTAGTCTTTATTGCAGGTTCTCCATACCTTCTCATTGCTATGATGGATTAGGTGTTTTCCATATCAGGAACAGTAAGAAATTGTGTGTGTGTTGGGGGTGCTGGTGTTGGGGGTGTGTAACTCTTCATGCTCAATCCAGTCCTAAGGAAATACCAAACTTGGAAAGCAGAACCCAGAAGTCTGTTTCCCAAAAACTTTTTCATATTTTGATGCATTCTGAAGTTACAGAAACATTACACTACAAAATGAACATTTTAGTGTGTAATATATGTGTGATTTATAGTCTGACTCCATAATTATCTCTGCAATAACTTGCTGTTTCCTTTCAAATCACTTAGCTCACCTTAGCATTCACGTGTGCGTGAGTTACATAGGTATTTACTCATGCATCTCTCCCTACTAAGTTCCTGGAGGGAGCAACTACGGTTGCTTATCCATGATTGCAAGATCCCGTGCTGGCGGCATCTGACAGCCAAATGCCTGAGAGTCAGAGCGATGTACAAATGTGTGATCCCACACCACAGCCTTGCAGTCAGCACCAAAGTCACCGGCAATGTGACAACCTAGACTCCATAGGTAAGAAGTGTTTCACCAAAGTATGACTTTAAAACAAATTAGAAGATATTTCAATAAGTGATCACATATATATTTAAATTTGGATTTCTTTTGTCTGATATAAAAAGACCATACTAAGTATTTAAACTGTAGCAATCATGCAATAAGCAATGACCATGGGAAGTCCTGAAAGACAGAGGAGCCCAGCGCACACACATGCACACACATACACACACACACGTATGCATTTTTAACAAATATTTGAAGCTTCCTAAGCATAAAACACTACACTAGTTTCTGGATATGAACCACCTGGTCACAATATTATAAATGTTACAAAGCCTGGATAAAAACGAAGTTAATATCCAGCAGTCACTGGCTACAGTCCTACCTACATGTCCTCTTGTGGGTGATGGCACAAAATATGGCAGTATAATCAGTGTTTACAGTTACAGATGTAAAGAGTTGAAAGGTAATGAAGGTTATTACTAGCAAAAATAAGGAATAAGGTAATGTGTCATATAAACTAAACTTTTTGTACTGGAAATTAAATAGGTTCAGATTATTATATAATAGTCATGTACACATATGCATGTCATGTAAACCAAAGATCTCAATATTTTCTTGAATTCTGATAACAATTTACGTTTTGTGGGCCAATTATGTGGGTCTCCGTCACATATTTATCTAATTTTTTTTGTTTTAGAAATCTTTAAAATTATGTAAAAACATTACCTCCTAGACTTCACAAACTAAAAACCATTGATAGCCTGTTTATCAACTTCTAACTGAGAACTATGAATGACACAAACAGAGACAAACAAACAAACAAAAAGATAAACTAAGAAAATGAATAAGGGCATCGCATCTGAAAAGAAGGAAAAGGGAGGGGGCAGGTCACTACTGCTCCTTTAGTTCCACCTAGTTTAATAATAATCAAGATGTCCTTAAATATGTGCTGAGAAGTTGATGCTTTCCAGAATTTTCTGTTTTAAAAAGTGAAGACAGGAGTAACACTGCCTGGTGGGACCGGCTACGGATACTGAGTGTCGTGTCTCCTTCCTTGTCTGCTGGTCTCATGCTCCATTCTCTAAACCATATGGCTTCACAATCATTTGGCATTTTTAGTCAGTGAAGCATTAATGTTATCCGAAGTAAACGGGGAATAAATTCAATCCTCCTAGGTCACATACATTATATACTTAATCTGCTGCTAATCTGGGCATTGTTGGTCACAAAATATGTGGATAAGTCCAAGCAGAGAAGAGTTCAAACAAAGAGTTTAAGGGCTTTAAACTGCACCTCAGCTATTATCCTTCTCCACTCTCTAGGTCTTCCTTGTACCTTGAAGGAATCTATCTTCCAAGAGGAGCCAAAGTATGCAGCTAATAATATTTTTCCATACACAGTATAAATATTTGATTACATTAAATTGATCATCTTATTATTTATTCAAGTTTATACTATCAGTATTTATAGTCTAGATTTGTTTAACCATAGATGTAAACGCTATCTTAAAAAAACTTCATGCAACACTTTAAAAGCTGATTTCAGATATATAGGTAAAATATTGCTAAATGGGGTACAATTTAATTTAAATCAATATGCTAATATATGTACTAATTCATACAGCAATGAATCAAATTTTAAAATGATGTATTATTATTAGCCAGAATTTAAATTTTAAATGCTCCTTTAAATGCTGAATGTCTTTTTTAGTCCAAAGATACAGGCAGCGATGTCTACGTGATCATGACAGCTATCTGGCCATAAAAGCATGGAATAGAAAAAAATGTGCATATCATAGGCAGTGATTCCTCAAAAGTATGCATTATTTCTCAACAACCCACCAACTTTAACAGCTTAGGGTTGTGTTTTCCTCACAAAGACATGTTTCACTTACTTCATGATACCCATGTTTTCAGTGTGCTGTAAACATAGAATTAAAATATCTACATTTTTCTGTTAGACCTAATACATACATATTGAAATAGGAAGTCATATGTTGCTGGCTACTAACACAAAAAGTATTAGCTTTTATCAAAAAACAGAGACGAAAGTATAGAAGCCTGAACAGGCAAAAGAAACAGCTCAACAGTTACTTGCAGTGAATTATATTCACTCATAACCTGGCATGCACAATAAATGCTGATGATTAGATTTCTTCTAGGTACTCAAGTTGAGATTTAAACAACCAACCATCTTAATATAGATGCAGATTTCTTAAAACTTCATTATGTTCTGGTTGGTAAGAACTATTTCTGTTTCAATATTATGCATAAGTTATACTATCAAAATAAAACTGCTAAAGCAAGCTTGATAAAATTTTATGCAAAAGTATTTGATGCCACATAAAGTAAACACAACAGAATAAAACTCCATTCCATTTTACTACTCTATGAAACAGAGAATACCAATCAGTGTAACTTGCTGTCTCTACCTGATTCAATTCATCTCTCTTTTTTTTTTGCTTTTAATGGAACATTGATAGGGCATGTATCGAGTATGGAATAACATATTTAATTTATTCTATAGCACATTCAAACTAGCCTGAAGATTAAACACACACACACACACACACACACACACACACACACATGCATACACTATGTGGTTGGATTTATCTGAGCAGAGGAAATCTCAATATATAAACTACTCAGAGTAAAATTTTGTCTTGACTAACTTTAGCATAGATGTGACCAAGCATTAATTTTGTCAATTAGTGACCAAGAATGAATTTGAAAACTAGTTTTTATTTTGCCATACCAACAATGAGGAAATAAAAGTGAGCTAAAATTTTATGGGTCTACAATCCTGGGAAACCCAGTCAAATCTGGTGCACAGTAAACATTCCTTTGAGTAATCTAACTAACTTTCTCATTTTCAAATTCCATCTCCATAGCACAACCCATCAGTTTCCAGCTCAAGTTCCTCAAGAAGTTGACAACACTGAGGACTTAGATGTGCTATGTACAGAACTGTGTCCTCCAAAAATTTATGTGGAGAGCCAACAGAATGCAATGGTAGAGAAAAGGTCTTTGTAAAAAAGGGCTTAAGTAAACCTGGGGTCATGAAGGTGGGCACTAGTCACAATCAATTATCACTTTTATCTTCAAAAGCAAGGAGGCAAAAAAAAAAAAAAAAAAAAAAAAAGTCTATAGACAGACACGCAGAGGGCTGATAATCCTGTGAGCATGAGACAGTCATGTACATGTCAAGGAACAGGCCTAGAACGAACCAAGCATGCCAGCATGTCAATCCTGAACTTGAAACCAAGCTAATGTGGCAATAAAGATTCCCTTTTTATGGTAGCTCTACTAAATAAAAGACATAAGGTGTTTTTTCAGGGGAGAGGCCGGTGAAGGATGGAGTGCAAACAAGAGAAGGCAAGAGGCGCTACAGACACAGTGGCAGTTCTGATACCTGAGGGGAGTGGGAAACAAGGCGTTAGGTAGGAAGAACCACAGCTTGTAGCAGACTCCCAAAAACACTCCTGATTAGACTAACGACATGTCCCAAGCAGAGGCTGCCCACTATCGGAGTCCCATCTGTTAGGACGGGCAGCCTCTGCTGCACACACACTGGCTGGCAACAGGTGTATGATGGCGCTCTTGGCAAGAGAGCTGTGACAACTGGAAGCTCTGCTGAACACCATTCCTGCAGATGCCTCTCCTCAGAGTATGGCTTGCTAAGGTATCTGTATAGTTAACCCAATCCCAAGGTCTCTTTCCTTTCTCCTTTCTGAGAAATTACTGGTACTAATTTATACTGTTCCACCATACAACTTCTAGTATCTCTTCTTCTGACTATTATAGTAGCATCCTAACTGGATATTTCAATCAACCCTGGTGACCTTATAACCACCCCTTCAGCCCTTTAATCTTCAGTGGGTCTCAATTTCTCAGTGTTAGGTCATAATTCTACAATATGGCCTACAAAGGTGAGTACAGGCTGGATCACACTAACTTCCCCAGCTCCATGTTGTCCTTTATTCCACACTACAAGGCCTTCTCTTAGCCCCTATGGTGGTCACACCTTTTCTACCATTTAGACTCATGTGCTTCTTGAATTTATAACTTTTCGGTGCTAATTCCCTCCTCTCCTTTTCCTTGACCTCTCTTCCTCCTTCCTCCTCCTATTCCTTTCTCCTCCCCTCTCCTTTACCCCCCTGCCCTCCCCAATCTAGTTTTCATCTTCCTTAAAGGAGACCCTATTCTAGTTAGCTAGGTAGCAAAGTTCTATTACTGCCTCCATAGTACTCATGGATCTTGCTTTCACTGTATTTAACAAAGATGCAGTTTTGTACTTCCTGAAGTAATCTATTTTGCCTACTAAATTCAAGGACACTCTCTTCCCCCTTGCAGGTCACTCGGAGACCCAGCTCAGGGCAGGCTTCCTCTCCTCTCTGCACTTTCAGCCACTAAATTCCCCATAGGGCACCTCTGTAATCCAACCACCTTCCATACACACACAAGGAGACTCCAAGGGCATTTCTCACTGCAACTTTAACACCCATGCTTAGGAGCTTCATTTTTATCCGAATATGCAAATTTACCACTCTTTAACACAGCTCTCCTTCACTGAATAGCCAAACAGGCCTTTTTGTTTTCCGTCTTTTAAATTCTGTGCATTCTACACGGGTCATTTCCCACAATAGGGATATTTCTGCCTTTCTACACTGGATAAAGGGAGTAGTTTAATCCCTTAAGATCATTATTGTTAGTCCATCTCACATAAAATGACAAAGCTCTCAAGAACTGTTAAGATGTGAGTGACCCCATTTTGACAGTCTCAGATCACTGCAACTTTGAATTCTGTTAGCTCCTTTTTGTACTTTTTTTCTGGGTTTTGTTTAGTAGCCTGTCAGCTGCCAGTGTCTCACTATCAAGGCATTGATCAATGTATCATTAAACAGAGGATTTCTCCAAGGTTTCCTATTACTGTTCATGTCCTGTAAAATGTTCACTCCTAACGACTAAGGGTCAGTGCAGAAAAGATCCAAAGCATGTTCACCTATCTTTTAAATACTGCAACAGTTCCTTTCAGACACTTTTTACACCTACACCTTTTCCCTTTTAATTTAGTACACGTAATCAGTAACTGCGCTTAGATTCGCCCACTGCTTGATAGTATTCTAGACAATAACCCAAATTAAATTAAACACTAAGTAAATGTCATACAACTTGGATTTAAGAGGCCCTATTTGAAAATGTATGGCACGTAATTTCCTGGTCATCTTTCCATCTTTCCATAGATTTCTAAGAATTCTCTCAGTCCCTAAAGCTTAGGATTTCAGTCTTGCTAATCTCTCTGACACCTATTTCTGAAAAGTTCAGCACAGATTTCCTAATCACATTTAAAGTCTTACTTGAACAAAGCAGCACTGTCAGGGTTCACCCCACTTGGCCCCAAAAGGCCCTCCACCCGCTGCTTGGGACTCCTGCGATCTCCTCCACTTTTCTTCTTCTGTCTCGTGTCACATCTACCTCCTTGCTCATCACAATTTCAGAGGTCACAGCCCATGCAGGTAACTGTGCATACGTGCATACAGATGTGCGTGCGTGCGTGCGTGCGTGCGTGCGTGCGTGCGTGTGTGTGTGTGTTTAGACCCTCTACCAAAAATACATACTCATTTGAGGAAAAGAAGTTGGCATAAATATTATAATAGTGTTTACTGAGACAGTCTGAGGTTCATGTTGTTACTTTTGGTTTCCATAATGACAAGCGTTGCTCAAAGTGGGAGCCACTAGCTCCAATATTTCTTATTTTCCTTTTCCTGAAGTGTTTTGTGTACATTTCTGGTAATCTCTGTAGGTGTGTGTGCGTGTGTGTGTGTCTGAAATGCAAGGATGAAATATATAGATACATTAATGAAGTATGTATATGCATTTGTATAGTATTAATATGTGTATATATATTTATAATGCAAATTTCTACAAATAATGAAAATTAAAGTATAAAGATAAAAGTAACAATAACGGGGAAGGGAGGGAAATAGTAAATTAAAAAAAAAAAAAAAAATATATATATATATATATATATATATACACCAGAATTGCAATTCTAGATATAAAACAATCCTGGTAAGAACAGTCAATACTTATTTTGCATCCATGTAAACCAGACATTCAGTTAAGTGGCTTATAAGCATGGTCTTTTACAAACCTCATAACAATTCCACAAAGTAAGTACATTTGTACACACACACACAAAAAAAAAGATTCAGAAAAAATTAAATGCGGGGCTGTAAATGGTACAGCTGAGTCATACAAATGGAATCTGACTACAGGGCTGGAGTTTTAAAACATTAACCTACAGTTCTTTGTGACAAAACAATTTTACTCAAGGTCACAAAATTAACTGACAAAGCATTTGTGATCCTCAATACAATTATGACAATCACACAAGACTGGATAAAAGTTTCTGTTGGAATGTATTTTTTTGGTTCATGTGTTTTTATGAAGTAATGACTCAGCATCTACTTTTATTTTAAAAAAAGTACAATTATTTAATTGGTCTACCTTTTACTTTTGAATACCATAACAGACTATTCTTGTACACGGATCGTACGTTTCTTTTCTTTTGGCTTAACAGAACCATGATTTTTGCATACAGAACAATAACACACAGACCTAAGAGTTACAAAGGACCGTAATAACTGGTGTGAGCCTCTCAGGAAAAAAATACAATTTTTCTTTTGCCAGATCTTGCCTCTAAAGATGAAGAAATAAAGTAGTTTAAACAAATGAGATAGAAAGGAGCATCTCTAGTGGTATTTCTAGTTATTATAAGAACACAGGGGCTGGAAATCTAGCTCTGTGGGAGAGCATTTGCCTAGCAGATATGAAGCCCTGGATTTGAAAGAAAAGTTAACACAAGAAGAAAGAGGAAAAGAAGGTATAGAAGAGATGGGGAGAGAAGAGAAAGGTCTCTGCCTACATCCTGCATCTGTGGAAAACGGTACTGTGTAAAAACACAAAGCTGAGGTATCTCTCCTAAAGATAAAATAAAAATCCAGAATTCTTGCTAACTTCATAAAGCCACTGAACAAAACAGGTTTATTCCTATTCATGATAAAACAAAAAATAAAAGCAAAAGTCCTATAGAAGTCCTATACAATGTATATTATATTTATTAGAAGTAACAATCTCCTGATAAAAGCCCTTGTTCAGCTCATCTAAGTCACATAGGTTATCTTATATTTGCTAAATGTTTACTTCTCGTAACTCAGTGGTTCTCAACCTTTCTAATGCGGTGTCCTTGCAATACAGTTCCTCATGTTGCGGTGACCCTAAACCAAAAGATAATTTTGGTGGCTACTTCAAAACTGTAATTTTGGTATAGTTATGATTCGGAATGGCTTTAGGAGACCCCTGTGTTTTGGTCGTTTGACCCCTGCCAGGGTTGCGACCTACAGGTTGAGAACTGCTGCTGTAACTCTTTTCAAGAATCATGCAAGTAAACTCTATCAGCAAGTCCTCTATTCTGAATAAACTGATTATGTGGTTTTCCAGCAGCTTTCAAAAAAAAAAAAAAAAAAGAGCCACAGAAATTTCCACTGACTTTTCACAGTTTTATTATACAGTTTTTTGCACCTCTCCGCACAAGTATAGAGGTTTTAGTATATCCAGATAATTGTTTTTCATCATATATTCTCCTCAATGATTGGGCAGTCCAAATAACAAATTGTATTCTTCAGAGCCTGTGTACTATTCTTAGCTAGCTTACATACTGGGGGTCCCACCACTAAAACAGGATAGAAATACAACAATCCACAAGACATGATCTTAGCATCTGCCATGTCTACCAGCACCAATTCTCTCAAAGTAAAACTGGTCTACATGTAAACTTGGTGATAGAAAGCACTACTTTTTACTACATAAAATCATCTAGTTTCACCTACCATACTACAAACTTGAGACTTTTTAAAACCAAAACATTCAACCTCCAGGCTGAATTATGACCTATGTTGTGGCTCAGACTGCAATGTTAAGACAGCCAATGCAGATGTCTGCTTGGGAGGTCAGTGTAGGGGAAGATGTACGCATATGCATGTGTAAATAAGCACGAGGCCATTTACATGTGTAATGAAAACTAAAGAATTCATAAGAACACTGAAATATATATTGGAATATGTAACAGGCCACAGAAAATCAAAATTAATAGAAAAAGCAAACCCTGAGATATATGAGAAGCAATGGAGTACAAGAAATAGTTTTATGATTATGCTAGCAACAAACAAGGAGAAAGCTATAAAACAAAGAAAAGATAAACTGTTCATTTTCTATGCAATCATCACTTTCTGAGGTCAGCACAATTTAGCAATAAGCAACAATCTGTGTCATAAAGATATATATGTATTTCATAAGAAAACAAGGGGAAATAATTCAAATCAATTTTATTGAAAAACCATTACTTGTGTATTATTTATGGTCACAGCATATTTTACTCTTCTGTTAAGGTATAAATTTATCCCAATGAAAGAGTAAAAATTAAATCAATCATTTCAAGTATTTATTGAGTAGTACAGAGGAACACCAAAAGTAAAACTCAAACTCTGGGTTCTGTAGGAGAAGGGACATTTTCTCAAGTGTTATAAACTTTTGCTGTATCACTCTGTATGGTTGAATTTAGTAGTGCCCATGATCCTCTCCTCAATATGCACACTCAATTCCTAGCCCTTGTACAATTAGATCCATACTCAATCTGACCAATACAACTTCAAAGGAAGTAACTATGCCATTTCTAAGCAGAGGCAGTCAGAAAGCCTGTGCATCCTCTCATCTCACTGAAATGGGAAAAGCCATAAAATCAAAGTTAGCTAAATTGCTGAGGTATCACACACAGCACAACTGTCAGGGAAGACAGCCCATTTAAATGCACTATTAATTGCATGTTCAAGAATATTAGTTAAAAAGTCACACTCAGAAAGATATGTACTTTGTGTTATTCCTGCCTATAAAAGTATCAAAAGTTGATCCCAAAGCACAGAATGATTACTATAGGCTGGGATGGGAAGTAGAAGATGAATGGATGGAAACTGTATAATGAAGACCTGTATTTTAATGCCTTTTCATGGTCTGGTTTTGTTTATAAATCCTCTGTAATTTATGACTGCCTCTCTGCTCTCCAATTGATCTTTAGGCTGACATGCTAATTTTTTTCTCACAACTGTATTCCACTATGCCCATAAGTGGACAGTTGAACAATTACTGACTGCTCAAACAAAGTCTCTCAATACTAAGTTCCATGCTCATCTCTATCACATCCAATACAGTTTCATTTCCCCCAGTTCAGAGGAAGCTCAAACTGGAGAGTTTAAGTGACTTGCTAAAAATGATACAAGTAAGAAAGTGGAAGGATAGTAATATAAACCATGGTCTTTTTCCAATACACTACACTGAACTAAAAAATAAAAAAATCCTATAGGGCAAGGGAGATAGCTCGGAAGTCTAAGAGTACCTGCCTAGAAAGCGTGAGGACCTGGGTTCAATGCCCTGGTACCCTGTGCCTTGCCGGCCCTTGGCACCTAGGCAGCCACTGAAAATGGCTGAGGCAGTGGTGAATGCCTTGAAATCCCAGCACTGGGGAGGCTGAGACAGGAGGATTACTACAAGTCCAAGCTGTGTAGTAAGACCCTGTAACAAATAAATAAATAAATATTAAAAAGAAAACTTTTAAAAATTCTACAGCACTCAATGCAATCATTCACAAACTTAGCTGAGAAACTGTATTTATGTAATCAACATACAAACTCAAAAATAGTAACAGTCTCTAAAATTATTATTCTGACCCTAAACATTGTATGATAGGAGAAATACCTTAACAAAAAAAAAATTAGATCTTCACACTTATTTTTTTAAGTAGCAGTTATCCTTATGTGTCTAATTCTTTCCATCATGTTGTACTGCAACGTAAAGAATTAACTAACAATATTCATGAGCAAATGCTTATTCAGTATATGCTGTATATCACAGATACTGATCAGCATCAGGCATAGAGGAAAGAAAAGATCAGTCTCTTCTCATAGATATTACTATGCGTTCATCTCAGGACATCTACACGGTTCCTACTGTGCTCCCTGCATGTATTTGCAGTTTCTACCAAAACAATCTCATTGCTTTTTTGGATCATTTGGGGACTCAAAATAGATGTGATTTCTAGCCACTGATTCACAGTAATTCAATCAAATTACACCCAAGCAATTTGGAAGTTTCATGGAGCTCAATACAATAGATCTATAAGTAAAATACTCTTAGCGTCACATATAAATTAAAGAAATTATGCTTTTGACACATACTTACCATTGGCACAAACAACTGATGCTGGTTGACTGTCACACATATGTGGAAGTAGGAGTCAACAGGAACATTTACCAAAACGAGGATGAAAAACAAAATCTGGAAGCGAAGTATGAATACTGAGTACTGCCCAGACTTTATTGGCACCTATCAAGCTTTGGCTGTTACATAGCCAAATAGCCAAATAAATTTAGAACTTAGACTGCATGAAAGTGTCATATGCATAGACGCTGCTGGAAGAATGCAGTTTTCATTAGCTGTAGTTCAGAGTTTGGCTGCCCCATACCACTTGATCCCAAGTCATCCAGAACCTGAAGGGAAAGGCTCTATTCTCCAAGTGGTACAACAGTGAAGACAGACATGCAATGCCAATGAACATTTTTATGTAAGGTTATAAATAAAGCCAAAACAAAAGAACATGAAAGGTCCCTAACAAGAATATTATCACCCTGTCCATAATGCACATACATAATAATCTGGGTTTCCTGGATTTTCATAGCAATTATATAGACAGTACTAAATGACAACTACACTGTGAGACAAATAATTCAATTACCTTTTCATCTTCCTTTACATCAAGAAGTCGCAATTTGTTAACAATGAGGCTTTAACACCTGTAGATCATTTTCTAACTTTCCTTGTTAACAAAGAGAAGGCCTGAATTTGCAGGCCCTTGTGAACAACAGCAACTATCTCAATCATATTACATATGCTAGTGGCTCTCACAACTTTTAAGTTGTCTTATACTGAAAAGGTTCCACACAATTTTCATTTGTATAAATTAAATACACTGATATTAAAATAATCAAACCTAAGAAAAATTTTAAATGCCTAATGATTAAAAATAATTACAACAAGTTCATTTAAAGTCTATGTTCAGCCAGGCGTGGTAGTGCACGCCTGTAATCTCAGCACTTGGGAGGCTGAGGCAGGAGGGTCAGTGTGAGTTCGAGACCAGCCTGGGCTCACTGGCCAGCCTGAACTGCACAGTGAGACTCTGTCTCAAAAAGACAAAAAAAAAAAAAAAAGTCTATGTTCAATGCTCAAAAAACAAAAACAGTAAAAAGAATAGTACATAAGCTTTTTCGTTTTTTAAATCTCTTTAATATCTGGCCTAAAATAATAGTAGAGAGAAAATTAAAACGAAAAGGTAAAATTTCATATTTGCTACCAGATTCAATCATTTGCAATGTGTTGTTTGGTTGAAGGACATAAAGTCCAGCTTTAGGTAGCCAGAACTTTTAGATATCAGTAGCTATTCTTTTTTTGACACTACACCAAAACTTGACAGGCTGTGCTTTGTTAAAGTTAGGTGCAATGCAGAATGTGAAATGACAATCCATGAATGCTTTGCACTCTATAAACTTACAACAGGATGTACTATTTGGAAAATAGTTTTATTACTATAGGTCGCCAGAACAGATCTTAGGACAGGTTCTTTCAAGATTGCCTGGGCCATATGTCCAGAAACTGTAACTTATGCTGTATCTCTTTAATCAGCCATTTAAGGTAAGCCTGGTTAGTTCTGCATTTACATAAACAATGACTTGTTTTTTAAAAGAAACTTCTGGGTTAAACCATCAACTTAAAAATATATACTCCACAATGGTATAATTATGGGGAAAAAATACAGTTTGGAAAACAAGTATTATCCTGCAAACCTTCCCTCTATTATCGTTTTATGGATAAGAATACTGCCCGACAACTTTCCCTCAGCTGGTTGGTGAAGTCTTGATAAATCAGCTCTTCAGACACGTGGTCCCCAACTACACAGGTACAACCTAACTTCCAAAGTGCAGATTAAAGACAATACTAACAGAAAACAACCTTCTGCAGGGGAATACAGATTCCTTCCGTTCTGCACGCTGGGGAAGGCGGCGAGGTATTAATTTATAATTGAAAGGCTGCACCCTCCCTCCGAGGTAGCACAGCCTCCTGGGACAGTCACCCTCACATGCTCAACGAGGGGCGCAGAAGGGCCCCAAGACGGCTGGCCCCGCCGGGCTCGGGGTGGCCGTCCAGGCTTCGCTCACCTGACTGTCCTGACCACGAAGTACACCAGCACCGCGCCGCTCACCACCATCAACACGGTCAGCGCCCGCTGTGTCATGGGCCTGTCGCCGGGATTGGGGCTCACCGCCAAGCCGCCCCCCACGGAGGCTTCCCCGGCCTTCCCTGCGAGCTCCTCTGCGGGGAGCCCCGCCCCAGCGCTGCTGCCATTACCGTTCTCCGGGCCGCGGTATCCCGCGCCTTCGGCCGCAGCGCGACCCGGCGACTGCGCCGCGGTGGGGCCCGGGGACAGCGGCGGCAGGGTCCGAGGGCCCGGGTCGGGAGGCCCGGGTCCCGGAGAGGCCTCGGCAGCCGGCAGCACCGCCAGGGGCCCGCTCAGCGCAGGCAGCAGCAGAAGCAGCAGCGCCGAGGCCAGGAGGCGTCCGAGGCGGCAGCGGCGAAGCTTGGCCGGCATAATCCCCGGGCCGCCCCACTTAGCACGCTGGCGCCGCTAGGCCCGCCACTCCGGATCCAGGAAACACCATGGGCGCGTCAGCGAAGGCGCGGCGGCGGCCAGAGCCTGGGCTAAGGCCCAGAACCGCGAGCGGCAAGAGACAGCAGTGCCGGCCGCAGCGGCGGCGGCAAACCGGAAGTTCGTACATCTCAGCAGCCACTGCTGCTACGGACGCTTACGGTTGCTGATATGCGGCGCAGGACGCGCTCAGTGACGTCAGACGCTGCACGCGCGGCGCACGCGCATTGGGGGGCAATAGAAGTGCGGGAGCGGCAAGGGAGTATTTGCTCCTTCTGCACTTCTGTGTTTAAAGGGAAGATTTAGAATAGGTAAGACTATATAAAAAATTTATGCGCGCAACAACTATTCCTATGAGGGAACCATGAAGAATATGAAGCCCATAATTTGAATTATGTGATAGAACAATTGCAAAAACACACCTAGTTAATAAACCTATTGATAATTAATAGGCTGATTTAATCCTCTGACTCCCCACCTCCGGATTACAGAAGTGGACCATTTATTGCCTCGTGGCCCCAAGTTTTGGTTACCTCACTTTAGAAAATGTGTAATTGTAGTTTTATTTTCTGCCCTTTTGAGCTGTCTTTTAATAAATGTTCCTATCAGTTTTAAGCCCCTGGGAGACATTCCTTTAAAATGTAAAAGGAAAGATAGTGGCCTATCTCCTATACTGTGGAGAATAGGACTCTAACCTCTGCAAGTTCCTTGCTTCAAGCTGTGAAAAGACCCTCAGGAACTGAGTCAGGCGAAAATTCAACTGTACTTTTGAGCAGAGTCAAGTACCAAAAACAGGTGATGCTCGGTCTGCCCAACGTTCCAATTCTTTATTTCTTTTACCGAATTTGAGCTCTGAGTTCTTGCAGCTCTTTTCCATTGCACCAGACTTAATAGTCTGCCATTTTAACTTTGTCATCAGTAAAATGAATCCTGAGTTTAAGTAGATGTTAACAAACAGGACACCTGTCCTGAATCAAGGTAACTATTAAGGTTCTTTCTAGTATAGTTGTTTGACAAGTCACTTATAATGCAGTCTTTTGGCTTAGCAGTGTACAAACGTTTGAATACTGGACAGTGAACAGATGAAACTTGCCTATACCTTCAGAAAAGTTAGTTCACTAGAGACAAAGGCTGGGAAAGGAACATAATAGGGGCTGCAAATAATCAAAGTATTTTATGTGCTTGGAAGAGTCTGCCAAAATAGAACTCATTAGTCAGTGTAACTAATATAAGAGAAAGAAAAGTAGTTACATTAAGATATTTAGTGTTTTCTATGTACTTAGGAACTTTATTAAGGGTATTAAATCTTAAATGTATGTTTGAAGAAAAAGAAATTCACAGTACTACCAAAAAGTAGTACTATGTGTGCTGGTTTATTTAGTAATTAAATTGGCTATGACAATCATTGCACAGTGTATATGTTAATCAAATCATCATAGTGCGTGCTTTGAATATATGTAATTTATGGTGGTCAGTTACATATACATCAATAACGCTAGGAGAAACAGAAATGTATGTAGGCGCAAGCAAAGAACAGCAATCATCACGTTAAATTTGAATTCTGAAGTGTATGTTATAAATGAAAATTACTGCGGGATCTATATACAAATTTTGAAGAGGACATGTTTAAGTGAATGCATGGAATGAATTTGTTATGTTCAGGTAACTAGTAAACTAAGTTGCTTCAGCCTGATAGAATTGGCAGGCATAGGCATCTTGATGTTGAAGGAAGAAGCCCAAATGTCAGATACTAACTGATATCAGTAATAAAGTGACTGTCTTGATTATCCATCTTCCTACATCTTTGTCCTATACCATAAATGAAAAAAGTTATTTAGTAATACAGCTCTTCCACAACCTCCCAAGAAAGTCCTGCATTCAACTCAAAGATAAAGAGGAAAGGAAGGAGAGGGGAAAGAAGGGAGGGAGGGAGGCAAGGAAGGAGATTATCGATTACCTTTTCTATCTGCAAAAGTATGATTTTATTGTTACAGTTTTCATCTTTATTAATGAAAGGTTTTCCTCCCAGGTGCTCGCACATAACATTGTGGAGTTGTAGTTACCTTTTGCTTACCATCAGCAGCAGGCCTTACCAGTAGTATCTGGGACACATAAAAAGTTACATGCTTCTTAATCCCATTTGTCAAGCAAATGTTTCCAAAGGGTTAGAAAAAGCTGTATTCTGACTTTATAAAAAGTTGGCCGGGCGTGGTGGCTCACGCCTGTAATCCCAGCACTCGGGAGGCTGAGGCAGGAGGATTGGTGCGAGTTTGAGACCAGCCTGGGCTACAAAAGTGAGCTCAAGGCCAGCCTCAACTGCATAGTGAGACCCTGTCTCAAAAAGACAAAAAAAAAAAAAAAATTTTGATTCCTACTCACCCAAATCAGAATAAGATAGGAAATACGTGGACCCTGGGTCACAATTCCTGCATTTTCTGTCATAGTCATGGAAAATGGTGAGATAGACTAGCTCAGTTACTCTTCTCATGTCTTTGAGACAAATGCTCAACACTCAAAATGAAAGAAGGAAAAGCTTATTTAGCTCACAGTTACTGTAGGTTTCAGTCCAAACTCAGCTGACACCAAGGCAGAGCGGCACAAGGCAGGAATCAACCTTTCCTGGCAGCAGCAAAGAACAGAGAGCAAAAGAAAGGAGCGGTAGCAGCTCAGGCAGCTAGCTAGCCTCTCCTCCCTCCTTACCTTGTGGTGTAAATTATTTGCCCCAGGGCAGGTGCAGCATCCACACCCACAGTAATCAATCACAGATAATCAGAAGCCACCCCATGAATACATGAGGCTTTGGTGGCACACATATACAAGACCATAACATAGACCATATATATATATATATATATATATATATATATATATATATATATATATATACACACACACACACACATATATTTATACCAGTTCTTGGGGGTGATTTTATTATTTATTTATTTATTTATTTATTTTTTTGTCTTTTTGAAACAGGGTCTCGCTATGCAGTTCAGGCTGGCCTTGAGCTCATTTTTGTAGCTCAGGCTGGTCTCGAACTCGCACCGATCCTCCTGCCTCAGCCTCCCGAGTGCTGGGATTACAGGCGTGCGCCACCATGCCCGGCTTGGGGGTGATTTTAATTTATAACTAAAGTTTAAGAAAAAGATTTTCTTTTCCTTCACCTTTGCATTCATCTGCTGATAGGTCTTGCTTACTTCTCTGACATCTTTTCTTTTAATCTACACCTTTTTTGTAAGAAGTAATCATTTTTGTGTTTCTTTTGCAGTTCTTTGTTTGTTTGTTTGTTTTGTGGCTCAGCCCACCTTGGGGATGGAACTGGCATGGTATGTGGTGTCAGTGATGGAACCACGGTCCCTGCCCTTTGCCTAAGCTTGCCTAAGCTGGCACTTTAGGCCACTGAGCTATCTCACTGGCTTTAATTTTTTTTTGTAGTTTTTTTCTGCCTTTGTTACGTTTCTGTGTGTATGTATATTCCCACTTGCCTTCTAGCCCTTTATTTACTTAAATGTGTCTTTAAAGGTCATCTTTTCGAGTTAAGATTTACCATGGAATAAAAAGCAACCAGCAAGTAGATTTCTTTTCAGAAATTCTCATTCCTCACCACTAAGCATATTAAAGTGCAAAAATATCTCTAGAAATTGTTATGTTCTTTGTAGAATAACATTTTTGTACAAATATGCCTGAAGGACATATTCACATTTATTATAAGAAAGAGAAACAGTTTTCCTCAGAGAAAATGCTGTGCTCCATCTGTGGAATTTAAAAATGATGACTGTGAACTTCTGCATCTGTTTAGCATAGGTTTCAGGTTGTTGTACCGCACACCTCTAATCCCAGAAATTTGGTAGGCAAAGCAAGAGGGTCCCAAGTGTCAGCTGAGCATAGGTAATTTAGTGAATAGAAAGAGATCCTGCCTGAAAATAAAGGTTTGGTTATGTAACTTAGCATAAAGTGTCTGGGTTTAACACCAGTATCCTATGTAAACACAAAATCTAAGATTTATAGTTAGTGTAATTTGTAATTTCTCAATTTTTCTGTTAAGATATTATAGTTTTAGTTATTACATGGCTTACAATTTGTCCCAGGAGCTAAATATTTAAAAATATATTGAGTATTTCTAGAATAAATTTATGTCAAATTTCTTACATTCATTGCACAGTAAGACAAGGTGAATGTTTTTTAAAGAATACAAAATAGTAAAAAAAAAATTAGAAATGATGCAAAATTTCATTAAACAAAGTAATGGGAATTTGAAAATGATTGTATTGTATATATATATATTTTTAATTAGTTGTTTAAGTCACCAGATATAAACCTGCAAAATGGTTTAAAAAAAGGCGTGGGCAGGGAGATAGCTCTGTGGTGTAAGTGCTTGCCTGGCAAGTGCAAGGTCATGAGTTTAAACCTGTGTCCCCCCCAAAAAAAAATTGTTAAAAAACTTATAAGAAATTAAGAAGAAAGAAAATTTTTAAAACTTTTAAGCATGAACTGCTCCTTTTAATTTCCAGCAGAATTCAGCAGTACAATGTACATAAATGTTTCTTTTTCCCCTTGTTTCTTTTGTTCTTTCCCTCATCCCAACTTTTCCTTCCCGTTGAGCAAATTCATCCCCTTTCAAAGTATCAATTGTACCTTTTAGATTTTATTTGCTCTTTCAGGATCTGACACTAGAGAGACAATATGATGTTTGTGCATGGAGTTATGATTTATTTCACTTAAAAATACAGTGTTTAGTTGCATCCATTTACCTATGAAAACTTCAAATTCACCTTTTTGTGTGGAATAATGCTCTACTGTATAATAAAAATACCACATCTTTTTAAATCCATTCCTCAGTTGATGGGATTTGGGTTGTTTCCAAGTCTTAGCTATGACAAATTGTGCTGCTATACACATGGGTGCATATATATTGTCATACGATGCTTTCAGTTCCTTTGTAAAAATACCAAGGAGATGATTGGCTGACTTGAATGGGACCTCCAATCCTAGCTTTTCAAGGATTCTCCACACTGATTTGCATAGTGCTTCTACAAGTCTGCACGCCAACCAGCAGTGCAGAAGGATTCCTTTTCCTCGTAGTCTCCCTAGCATTTGTTACTGGCTGATTTCTTAATGATAATGATTCTTTACAGTATAAGATGAAATCTCAGCATTGCTTTAATTTGCATATCTTCAATGGTCAATAACGTTGCACATTTTTTCATATGTTTATTAGCCATTTACATTCATTTGTGAATTTCATTTCAGACGCCCAATTTTGAATTGGATCTTTGAATTTTGGATATATAATTTTTTTAAAAAAAATTATGTATTCTAAATAGATGTCCTTAATCTGAAGGACAGTCAGCTGGAGCTTTTTTCCAACTCGTGGATATTTTTATACTGTGTTGATGTCTTTTGACATACAAAAACTTTTCAAAAAGATGAGATCTCGGTTGATGATTCTTTGAAGTATTTTTTGTGCAGTTTGGTTTTGTTCATAAACTCTACCTACATCTATGTCTTTAACATTTTTACTTATTTTCTCCTCCAGAAGATTTAGTTTTTCAGTTTTAATATTCAACTATGTGATCCATTTTGACTGTACTTGTATACGTGGTGATAGACATGGGTCTAATTTTAGCTCTCAACATGTGGAAGGCCCGTTATTCCAGCACCACTTATTAAGGAGGCTATCTTTCTTCCAGTGAACCTGTTTGGCCGCTTTCTCAAACATAAGGTGGTTGAGTGTCTTTGTAGCTATGTCTGCATCTTCTGTTTTGCCAGCACAATGCTGACTTTTATCATAGCTGCTTTGTAATATAATTTCAAGTTAAGGATTGATGATGCCTCCTGCCTTTTCTTTGTTGCCAAGGATTGTTTTTGCTATTTTAGGTCTCTTCTGTGTCTAGATGAACTTTAGAAATGTTTATTCTAGATGTGCAGAGTATACTAATGATATTTAATCAGGATTACATTCAATCTGTATAACAATTTTAGGAGTATGGCCATTTTTACAGTGTTGGTTCTTCCTATCCAGCAGCAAGGAATGAGTATCTTTCTATTTTCTGAAATCTTCTTTGATCTCTTTTTTTCAGAATGTTATAAATTTCACTATATAAATGTTTCACTTCCTTTGTGAGATTGATTACTATTTCCTTTTTTGTGTGCTATTACAAAAGATGCGATTTCCTTAATTTCTCTCTCAGTGTGTTCATTGTTTGTGTAGAAATGCTATTGTTTTTTGAGTTTTGACTTTGTATCCTGCTATGCTACTGAATGGGGATATTAAATCTACATGTCTTTTGGCAGAGTTTTTTTGGGTCTTCTATGAGGCCAATATCTCTTATCAAAGAATAAAATACCTCAGTCAGACAGACAAACATCTTTCTTCTTTTTTTTTTTTTATTACACGAAAGAAAAAGATTTTATTAAGTAGTATGCCTTGGGTGAGGAATACAGCACTCGACTGTGTTCCCATTGTACCAAGATCTTTAAAACTCAATTCAAAGCCTGGCTGGCCCAGACTTCAGGCCAGCAACCCTTCCCTCCAGCCCTTGCTACCTTGGCAGATACACGTACAATAATTTTCAGGACACTCAGCTGGGGCATCTGAGTAGCCCCCTCCCGTACAAACCTTATAAAACTGCTGTGCAGGATTACTCTGTAGTTTGAGGCAAAATCCAGAGCCAAATGAGGGCTTCTAAGCCCCCTGCCTGGGACACCTCCCTGGAACATTTGGGCTTGTCTCACATTCCTGGGAGGAGTAGCAGCACAGCTGCAGCTACAGCTGCCAGGAACTGGCTTGGGTTTTGCCCTGTGTGGGGGGAGGGTGAGGCTGCTGAGCTTCCCACAGAGCCCCTGCGTGAGCTCACTCCATCCCCATCTACTGATTTCATCCACCCAAGGCCGCCTGGCCGAGAGCCCAGGCGTCGTGAGGGGCCCTCTCAAAGATCAGGCCAGCCACTCAGCAAGGGTTGGAAGGGCACTCCAGACTTATCAGAACTCCCCACAGCACACTGAGCTCTGCAATGCATAAGAGCTCAAGAAAAAAGGGTGTATAGGGGTGGCAGGGATGGTGCTGGTACTAGGTTGGCACTTAAAGGTAGAAAAATGTAAGGAAGTAAAGCTATTTTCTCCATTTGTTCTTTGGCAATCCCGTTAGAGGATCTCAGGAGGTGTGCAGGATGATTTCATGTCTTACAACTGAGAAATCTCAATGATTCTATAAAATGGAGCCCTGGGCTGCTGGGTTTTTTTGGTTTGTTTGTTTGTTTTTGATGCCAGCTGCTTTATACTATGTTTAAAGCTATATCAAATCGAAATGAGGGTTTAATATTCAAATATCTAGCAGATGTAGATATAATGCATGAAGATCACATAAATTTCACATCTTGGGATCGCAACTACTCAGAATACAAAGTGTCCATGGATGACTATTAGAAGTAAAAAAGGTACAAAAGAAGAATGCTTTTAAAAATAATTAAAACATTTAAAAGCTGATAACCCTCCCCAAATCCAAATAACTGCAGTCTTGGTAACCCTCTGTGTAGAGAGGCTTCAGGTGCTGGTCATTTCTTTAATATCAATGAGCTGTATACCCCATGTGTGTATGGGACATGCCCACGTGGGTCACACAGGCTCAGTGTTCTGGGGCACTACTGCTCCATGTTCTTAGTCTCACGCCTTCCTGTTAGGTTCAACAAGTTACTTTTTTGGAGGCAGAACGTTTTCTTCAAAGAAGCCCTGGTTGATGACATTCCCTGCTGGGAAGTATCTGGCCACCACAAAGGAGGACCCGTCACTCGTAGATGCCTTCCCCACCCCCATCTTCTTTGTGTTCTTCCACACCATGGCTGTGAAGTGTCCAGTCCCTGAGGTGAAGCCAGGCTGCTGGAAGTTGTAGTTCTTGATTTCACTGTACCATCTGTCGGCCACCTCCTTTCCTGTCTGATCGTATGATGCCCACACGAGGTTCTCCCCACACTGGCCACGACTGGACCCTGGGCTGTGCTTGAGGAGTCTCGTGCTGGCCAGAGCTTCAGAATACTGCTGGGCTTCTCGGTTGAGCTTCTGGCAGAGCTTGAGCGGAGGGACGCCATGCTGCTGTCGGTACTCATTGTGGGCCTTCAAGACCTCATTGTTAAACTGTTTGGAAGCTGACTTGCCCATGGTCGGCTCCGCGATCCTCGGCTTCCGCTGCCGCTCAGCGCAGTGCTGCCCAGACAAACATCTTTCATGGAAATATAATTAAAAACCACTGACCTGTTGATTGAAATCAGAACTCACTTATTTGAATTGAATCATGATTGTAAGCATTAAATATCTAGTAAGTATCAGGTAAATGTTAAATGATTAGCTTGTTTCACCTTCAAAAAATACAACATAATTGTTTTATTTTGCAATTGGGAAAACTTTAACGTAGTTAATCTCACTAAAACTCTTGTGATTGGATTGGATATTGAACTCTGGCACTCTAGCAGCAGAAGTAAATTATTATACACAATATTACTGTACTTATTTTTGTTATTTGATTCTAAGTTATTGTTTCAATCAACCATTGCTACAAAATGCTCCATAACAAATAGCCAAAGGCACTGCCTATATTATAGTGCACATAAGCATTTCACACATATTTTTGGTCAAGCAGATGTAGACTAAAAAATAAAAATAAATTAGATGTAGACTGCCTTAAGCTGAAATCATTTGCAAGTACAGGCGTAGTGCATGTTTGTGTCTATTGTTTTTCCTCTTGTTCTTCTAGGATCAGAGACCCCTATGAGTCAAGTTCTTCTCAAGGTTCAAGTCAAAACCTCCTGGGCCCAAAGCCCAAGTCAAGGGTGATAGGAAACACCATAGCAGAATCAGTTGTGTGTTGATACCTCTTCCTTTGTTGTTATGCAATGAAAGCAATAACTTACTCCAAAGTGACATCTAGCAACTATTAAGATATAGTTCTATGATGACATTCAGGGCAGTGACCACTTATAGATTACTGGGAGTCTGGGACTTGGAATATTTAAAATTGTGTGTACCAATAAAAGAGCAAACTTGATATTAATATGATTTAATTTTCAGTTTAGTAGAATGGAGGATAAATTGATTAAGTATTAGGTGGTATCAAACTATCTTTCATTCATTAATAATGAAGCTGATCATAATGGTCATTTACTAGTGACCATTTCTGTATTTGTACCTATGGAAGGAATTTCATATTCTTCTGCTTTAAATGAAAGAAAATTTCTACTTTATGGCTTATGCTGAGGTACCCCCAAAGCCTCCTGCAGTCATACATGAGGTACCTGGGGGAGAGTAGAATCTTGTGTGTGTTACTGGACCATGGTGTATGATACTAGATTAGTCTACTTATTTCCTTGTTTGGAATCACTGAAGATGGAAATTGGTCATATGTGGACGCATAGGATGAGGCCTCACTGCCTAAAGCAGTCAAATTACCTCAGTCTGGAAAAACACAACTCACCTGGATGTTGTAGGCTATTACTTGTCAGGCAACATTGTGTCTTGCAACTTTCCAAAGGTATAAATAAATGCCCCTACTGTTGTTCTGGGAGACTTTGCCTATCAGGCTTTATCCACCACCTGACCTCAGCTATTATATCTTGTCTTTATTTTCTGAATCCTCTCACCGTTTTCTCCCAGGAACTATTAAGAGACCAAGAGATCCCTACATTTGGCTCCCATAACAGGCACCTCAGGTAAGGAGGTACTGATAGGTGGGAGGACATTACCCAGAATTTTGCTGGTAACAGGGTGGGGAAATAGATTGATGCGTCAACAGTTAGCACTAGAGTGTTATATTGACAGGTTTCAGATGAAAAACATGAGACACAGAGGTCTACTAACCTTAAAAGATATTCTCCAAAATGAACTTAAAGAAACAGGTTTGAGAAAAGCCAGAAAGGGGTAAGTCAGATTGAATTAAAAATGGGCCAGATAATGTCTCAAGAACCATAGATGTTTACAATGTAGATAGGTGTATACAAAAATATTTGGGGCTTCAGATAGCTCAGAGGCACAAGAACGTTCCTGGCACGCACAAGGTACTGAGTGCCATCCCCTGAGTCCCAGCATGTATGCATGCTGTGCTGGCCTCAGAATTCTGGGGCACTGTGCCAGCCTCGGTACCAAGCATAGAGTTTCAGACAGGATCACTCCAAGCTCAAGTTCAGCCTCGGGGCTAGGAGAGTGAGCACAAGGCCAGCCCAAACTGTGTACAAAAACATATTTGTTGTTTCCTATATTTACATTACTTTCTAAGACCACCATAAAGGACTTACTGTGGACTCTATAGTTTTGCTCAATTAGATAAAAAAGGAAAATGTTTGTTCCCAGTGGTGAAGTGCCACTGGGTGGAGGAGCACAAACTGGGTTCAGGGAGGGCCTTGTGCTCTGCTCCTAAGCAAACACAAATAGGATTTCCTAGCAGCCTGTGCACACATGTGCCCAGTCCACCTGTGGAGGTTAGTGCACACGGCCAGCAGTCCTGTACACCTGGTGCCAAGTAGGGCACAACGTGGCCTTGGTGTCAGCTATGTGCATTGCTGGCATAAAAATTGTGGTACCCTCTTTAAGATCCAGCAAGGTTCTTTTGTTTAAAGAGCCTAATAATATTTAGATAAATATTTTAAATGATACAGAATTTCACTAAAAAATGATAGGAATTCAGCAATGATTGTTATATTGCGTATTGTTATCTTCAAATTACTTTTTCAGATTACCATATATAACCATGCAAAATTGATTAAAATTTATAAATGAAGGAAAAGATTAAGCATTAGCTATTTCTTTCAATACACTAATAGAAATCATCAGCATAATTATCCAAGCTCTATCATATGTGTGTTTTCCCTTCCTTCTTTCTATCTCCTTTCCTCCATCCCAGGTGTCTCTTCCCTTGGAACAGTTTCTTTCCCTTTCATAATACTTCCTGTACTGTTCAGATTTTGTTTACTCTTCAAAGTTCTTTTACTAGGGAGACAATAATATGTTTATATGTGAAAAACCCATCAATATTCTTAAAAGAAAAAGAGAATTCAGAGACGGACTCTCATCAATTTAGAATGTGATACTGGAGGGCTGGGAGTTCAGAAACAGATTAATAGAAATTACAGGCTGCATAACAGAGACATAAAGTTATTCCAGAGAAGTAAATGGGATAAACCAACACCCAAATCTCTGGAATCTTTTCATGCATGGGGAAAAGGAGACAAAGAGAAAGGAGAAAAAGGAGAAAGGATAGGGAGAGAGAGAGAGAGAGAAAGAGAGAGAGAGAGAGAGAGAGAGAGAGAGAGAGAGAGAGAGAGAGAGAGAGAGAGATGGAGGTTGAGAGAAGGCTGGCAGAGGGATAAAAAACTTTGACTTAGAATTGCCAGGCTAGATATGAGTATTTGAGGAATGTAAATACAGAGAGCTACATTTAAGTACATCGTGATCACATCCATCAGAATCCTAAGCAGAAAAATCTTCAAAGCAGGGAGAGAAAAAAGCATGTACTGTAATCAAAAGAACAATAACACAAATGAAGAAAGGCTTTCATCAGAAACAATAGGCAAGAGAGGACAATGCAGTAACAGCTTTAAAATACTGAAAGAACACAAAAAACTATCAAACTTGAATTCTGTACCAAGTGCAAATTATTCTCTAAAACAAATGACAAAATAAGTGTGTGTTGAGACAAATGAAACCTAAGGAAATTCATTTCAAGAATGTATTACAGAAATACTACTGGGTGTTTTACAGCTTGAATGATAAGATAGAAATTTCAGTTTATAGTGAGACAACAAGTTTAAAGGGATGTTAAGTCTGTAAATACAAACATCTGTTTTTTAATTGTCTCATGATTTGCTAAAATAATAGATTATTCTATAGTAATTATAAGTGTGCACTCTAATGTATGTAAAAACTAAATATGGGCAGAGCATAAAAATCAGAGTGGTACAGCAAGTGATGCTATAATTGGAAACTTTGATGGAGAATTTTAACATGAATGGAGAGAAAATGGAATGATGGAACATTTTATTCATCACTGAAAAATCCTCGGATGTTCACAGCCCACTGTGTGTTGAGGACTTGGATGGGGTGGGTTGGGTCGCAGGGTGTGTGGCCTTTGCAGCGTGTGTCTCTCTCTGGGGCTCTTATTGAGCTCTGCATCCTTGCTGCCATGAAATGGGCAGTTTTATTCTGCCGTGCCTTTCTCCAGGATGTCTGTTCCTTGGTATCCATTGACCATTGACTGTACTTCTAAAACCATGAGTTAAGTTTATCCTTAATCAAGTGCAGATGTCTATTTTTTCTAGCAACTGGAAAGCTAACAAAATTAAGTTTATATGTCTTAAATAAGACATGTGAGATGTGAAGTGGGACATGTTAAAATGAAAATAGAATGTGTGTAAATTTGAACAACTACTATAAAGACAACAATATGCATTGTATTAATTATTGTGACTGTCATACTCACGTTTTGAAACTGTCTCATGGTTATTTTTCTTATTAAAATTAATAAAATTAAAAAATAGAATGTGTATAAATAGAATCTCACAGTTGTATGACTAGTGCCTTTGTGATATCTGAGATTAAAAAGTAGAATTTGGGAAGTAAGCAACTCAAAAATATTGGAAGTGAAATTCTAATGGTACACAAGTGAAGATCAAATAAACCTAATGTTAAATTCATAGAGAAATTATTAGAATTACAACAATAATATTTTATTCTATGAAAAGAAAGATGTGCTAGCTTCCTGTCACAATGATAACATACCCAATGTAAGTCAACTTAACATCAGAAGTATTTATTTTGACCACATTTGGAGGTTTCAACCTGTAAGGGCTGACCTCTATTGCTGTGGACCTGTGGCAAGGTAGAATCTGATCATGGCAGTAATCTGCGGCCAGAAATCCGCGTGCCTCCTGACAGTCAGGGAGCAGAGAGGGGAAAGCAACCTGAGAGCAAAAGAATAGAGACCAGATTAATCCCCAAAGTTGAAAACTTCTCATCCCACCTCCTCTTTCCATTGTACCTTGCCTTAGTTACTTTTTTGGTTGCTGAGACAAAATATCCAACACCCAGAGTTAAAGTGGAAAGGTTTATTTAGCTCATGGTTTGTAAAGGTTTCAGTCTGTAATCAGCTGGTGAGAGAGAGACCTTCTTTCTGTCCCTTATTTGTATGCATACTACCTACCTTGAGCAAGGGTAGCACTCACATCCAGCACTGGGCCAGGAATCAATCACAAACTCTAGAAGCCCACCCCATGACTGCATGTGGCTGTGGGAGGACATCTAGACACAACCATAATGTCTCTCGATCATGCCACCAAACTGTAGTATCACCAGATTTATCCAGTTGAAGTTAGAAACCTTATTATTGAGTTGCTTGTCCACAATTCGTCAGTTAACACTCCAAGCTTTTGACACATGAATGTTGGGGGAACATTTCAAATTAATTTATAAAAAGTTCTAGGAAAATATAATATTAAAAAGCAACAAACAAAAGTGTGTTAGCCATTTCTCACAATGGATCATGAAATGACATATTTATGATAGTAAAGTTAGTCCTTGTAGAATACCAAATTTGGACAATTGCATTTTATTTTTACATTTTTTTAATTTTAATTTTTTTGCTTGTTTCAGAACTTTTGTTTATTTGTTTATTTATTTTATTTATTTATTTTTTTTGTCTTTTTGAGACAGGGTCTCATTGTGCGGTTCAGGCTGGCCTTGAGCTCACTTTTGTAGTCCAGGCTGGTTTTGAACTCTCACCGATCCTCCTGCCTCAGCCTCCTGAGTGCTGGGATTACAGGCATGCGCCACCACGCCCGGCTATTTGTTTATTTATATGGCTGGCTCAGCCTGCCTTGAGGGCAGAGCTGGCGCCGCATGTGGTGCCAGGGATCGAACCACGGTCCCTGCAGCCGCCTAAGCTTTCCTAAGCAGGCGCTTTAGACCACTGAGCCATCCTGCCGGGCCCCGGAAAATTGCATTTTAATGGTTAGAATTCCCTGAAAATTGTCATTGTTTTATATCATACATATATAATTATTTTGTAATAGAAAAATATAATTTGGTTCATTTTTATACCTCACATCAGAAATGCCTATTTACCTTAGTTTTACTCTTTTTATTAGTATGTCTTTGATGACAAATACATACATTATGGGAAATAGATGCACACACATATTCCATCTTGATTGTTTGGTACTATATCTGTAAATATTAACTCTAATAACCTACCATGTGTGCATACTGCACGAGGTTGTTTTCTGTAGTCACAACAGTTTATTAAATATATTCCTCAGTATTATTTAAATGTTTTTCACACCTCTATCATTGAATTATTTCTTATGTGACCAAATTTTAAAGTATTATGTATGCAGTCCACCTATCTTCAAGATTTTTTTAAAGTACTTTGACAAGTCTGGGGATGTAGCTTAGTAGTAGCTGTACACTTGCTAGGATGCATTAGGTCTTGAATTTGGTCCCTAGCAGCACACACACACACACACACACACACACACACAAATTTGTGTGACATGATTGGAAAACAAAGACAAAGCTGAGTAAAATAATAGTAGATGGATTTTTATTGGTTATAGCTGAAAAACCAGCCCAAGGAATGATATTTGTAGAATGTAAATGGCTTTTCAATAAATCCACTGATCATAGTAGACTGTTTATAATCATAGTCAGGTGTGGGATATAATGCTTTCACTATTACCATACTTGAACTAAAATTAGGCCTTACACTTCAGGGCTGTATTAATGAACATGTGGTCATATGTAATAGCTTATTATTCCAAAAATAATAAGTTTATAAACTAAACTAATACACTTATGGGAATTGAAAGTTACAGTGCCAGCATTTTATGAGATGAGGGTGTTTATGTGCTTTACTCTGTATGTCTTATCTGTGCCACCAAGTACGTTGTTTATGAGAAGAAGACAATGTATAATACTCTGTAAGCAGTTTCCTGAAGTTCTGAGGAATCACTGTATAAATGGCCCATGGGTTTATAATCTATTAGCAGATATTTCTACAATTGACTTATATAGGATCTTTTTAGGGCAGAGTTAAGATTTGGTGGTAGATATTTGCAGGAATCAGGAGAGGGTGTTAAATTCATATTTAAGGCCTAGGAACTGGGCAGATATTTTGGAAATTAAGGCTGGAGTTGACCATGAGAACTGAATATGTACCTCTTTATAAACAAACTTTGCCAATACTGAATTTATCTGAAGTTCAGATTGTATAGCTTCTGAAATTTTTGATTCTTAAATACCAAATGTAATTAACTTTGAAAACCACACACAAAAAGCTTTGCAAACCATACATGAAATCATTTATTTAATATATGATTTATATATTTATATTTAGACCATATGTTAAATATTAAGCAAAGAAACTAAATATAATTAACTTTGCAAACCACATATTGAACAAAAATAGCATATGGGTGTTTAATATTTTCATACACATTTTAGAAACAAAATCATTACTATGCTTTATTTTGCTTTAATTTTTGTAGCTACTGTTAATGAGAAACCTACCAAATGTTATCTGGATTCCTAAAGGTATATTTTGTTAATTCACTTGAGTTTTTGTGCTTTACATCTGTTAACATTTTAGCTTTTCTACTCATTTCTCATTTTATATTGACAATTTTTCCATTTTATTCAAAATAAACAAGCTCATTTTTTATATAATTGCTGATTAATACTTAAACTACATAAAATGAGAAATATATGTAAACACTGCAAGGTAGTGTACAAACTAGAGAACTCAGTGTCATATATTTAAAATCTGTTAGCTATTTAATGACAAAAATTAGCCATGGCCCTTGGTATCTGACAGAAATGTCTAGTACAATATTAGTATTTAGTATCATTTGGTTCATTTACACAATGAATAAGAATAAAATATCTAGTTTTTAACTTTTTTTAACTTTCAGAAACTCTTTCTTTCTTTTGTACTAGATCATACTGTGCAGCTTGGACTTGTAGTGATTCTCTGTCTCTCAGCACTGGGATTATTGGTGTGTACCTCTATGCACATTTCTGTGGCCTCCATGGTGCACCAGGATTCTGGAGCCAACTCGGGCTTGTGGTGCCAGGCATAGAACTCTGCACTTAGCAGACACATGCTCAAAGATAGCTGCCAAGCTATCTTTGAAGGCCCTCTAGCTTTTAACTTTAATAATAATTTTACTGTTTCTTATACACACATTATACCTTTCTAAGGATTAAAAATGGAAAGATATAATGCAAGATTTGTGTTTAAATTCTCAACTTTGACTTGTAAATGTAGAAACTTTTAGAACTATAATGAACCATACATGGACTACAAAACTCTAAATTCAGTGGAACTAAAAAAAAACATTTAGAGATTGTATGATTTTTTTAGAGTACTAAACACTGTAAGTGGCAGGACTAAACTCCAATCTCTTGAATTTTAAAACTGGGAGCTTTGGGGCCACATTATATATTCTAATCTTACATTAATATTACCCAAACAAATAATGAAATAATTTATACCATGATATAAATAAGAAATTCAGATTAAAGATTAAATTGCAACAATACTAATAAAAATTGATGTTGGGAGCCTTTGGAAGCCAGGAAGTTGACTAAATGTCTGTAGGTGGGACTAGGCCTCAGTTCCTAATATAACCAAGCCACCTCAGTCCTGGTTTAAACATCCTGTCTGGTTAAAGTCATCTATTAGCCACTAGACAACCTTATGTGATATGTTACTAATTTTGCAAAAGTATAAAGGGTCATTTTGTCTTGGGTGGCATTAGTCTTGTCCATCAGGCAGTCCAGCAACCACCTAGCCCAGCTTTTGTCTTCTTGTCTGTCTTTCTCATTCCTGCCACATTTCTACCAAGATAGACCAATCACTGTGAGACCAGTGGATCCCAATGAAATGAAAAGTAATTGTTTTTTCTTTCTCATGGGATTAATACAGCTAGTCAAAATATTCAAAAGTTTGAATTTCGATAAACCATTAAGAATTGTTTAACATATAATAAAATTATAGACTTTTTTTCAGGACTGGTGTTCGAACTCATGACCTTGCACTTGCCAGGCAGGCACTTGTGCCATGGAGCCATCTCTGCATCCCCTGTAGCTGTGGTTTGAAAGCTACTTTTGGTATGCTAATTTTAACAGGAGTGAGTGATTTTTTTGTGTCTATTAGACAGTCTTTGTTACTGTCCCTTTGTGATGATAGGATCAAAACCCAATCATTTCTTGCATGTTAAGCTAGTACACGTGCCACTGAGTGACATCTCTAGCCCAAGGAAAACAAATTTTCATAGTTTAGTATAATACGGTCTATCTATAACTTTCACGAAAGGATGACAAAAGTATGAATGTGTAAACGGTATACCTGTCAACTATTGTTTTAAAGCTATTAAAATTTTCCTTTAAAATTCAACATGAAAACTATATACTCACATATATTTACTATAAATGTTCTCTAACACTCCTAATATGGCTGCAACAGTACTCGAATTATTTACCTCATTACATTTATTACTCAGCTAAGTACACTCATGGTTACTCCCCCAAGTCAGCATTGAGCTGCCAAGCTGGGGAACTATGTGTGTCACCAAAGATGTATTTTCTTTATAGAAAGGTAACAGCAAAAGTAAACTATTTTGGCAGCTTATTTTCCTCCTCACAATGGCTCAGAGTTCGTGCAAATGTGTGAAGGTAAGCCCTAAAATTTGAGCATGAGCAACGGAGGGATTAGTTTATTATCTAAGGCTTCAGGTTGTCCTATAGGATCAGGCAGATGGCCCACATGGAGTGACAGATCAGGAAGCGCACACAGGCACAGTGCTGTGATGTTCTTCAGCTATTGTACAGTGTGGCTTCCTTCCTTGTGCATCCTGCCCTTGCTGCTCAAGAATATTTCTTGTACTGCCTTACTTAGGTGAATGGATACTGAAGCATCATACACTGCTTCTGCCTGAGTTGCAATCTAAAGAAACATTTGTGAAAGATTGCAGAATATGTGCAGCAAATGCCAATGGAACGTTTTATCTGTTTATGTTTCTGCATGAGAGTATGTTGCTCAACTACTGTAAAGGTGTCGAATTAAGGAAAGTAAAAGCTGGGACTTGTAGAGTGCATATCTGTGGCATCCTTATTTGTTGCTGACAAATCTCTTTCTTCACGTGAATCACTGGAGTACATTAAAAACTTATCAGAACTGAAAATATATGCTAAACATCCTGTCATGTGAAATACATGTTTTCTCTTAGCAGAATAAAAAAAAAAAAAAAAAAAAGATGAAAAGCTTGATAATCTCAGGACAAATACAGCATTGAAGCAGGGATAGAAAACAAGTTTTTCAGAATGATATCAATCACAAGATATTGTTTTAATAATTATTTTATTTGTTATCAAGGAGGAATGCGGTACTTCTTAGTTCCAGAATGTCAATGAAAATATATTTTGAAAAAGTTTTGTCGGAGCTTGTGCCTTAATGTGGTTTATTCTTTTATTCAGTTACTTAGCACTCCTTGTCTTTATGGGGAGGGTAAAATAATCTTCATTTTAAAAACTAATATGTGCTTTACTGTAAACCAAAACACAAGAAGCAAAGAACAAAGTCATTCGCAGTCATAGCGGCTTAATAGTTCATGTCCAGGTTCAGTATTTACATAAACAGCATGATATTTTGCGTGCATGTGATTGAATATGTGTGTGCTGCTTTTCTATGCATCATGAATAGTCACCAACTCAAAAATCTTAAATCTATTAAGTGTGGTTTTGATGATCATGAGCATACTGCTGACTATACACCAACTCCATCTGTTATTTATTGTTTTTTCATGCAATTATGCCCTCAGAACTTACAATGCTTATCTCGGATTGATTTGTTATATGGTGACTTCTAAATTAATCCTAGTTAGTATTACTTATGAGGATTACCTGTTGTGATGGATGTTATAGCTTTTGAGATGTGCACAGTCAGAAGAAGGAGGTCGTCTATTGGCATACATACAGTAAAATAGAAATGAATTTCTAGAGTCATTATATGACATGATTGTACAGATAAGCACTGTGTTGAACAATTCATTAAATATTTAAAACTGAAAATTAAAATAATTATTCTGTATAATTGTCTTCATTTTATCTCTTTATTCTATGAGGAAATTGCACATAAAACTATGCGCATTAATATAATAGACAGTAGCTCACTTCGGCTTCATACAAAGGATGACGTTTAGAATCAAACTTGGTGTAATTTCTTTGTCAGTCTTCTTAAATAAAAATAGCACCAAAATAATAAAATATGAGCTTGATTATGAAAAAGCAGAAAAATCATGAATGCTATAATAAAAGTTTTAAATAACAAAATACATTATGCATTGAAGAAATACAAAGTCTTAATTTTATTTCCTTGAGCTAATCTGACGTTCCAAATATCTAGTATTTCCCAAAGGAGATAAAATAAGAACATTGCTCAGGGGTATAAATGTTTAGTTCCAGGAGGAAAATATTCTGAAGGCCTAATTTAGAAAGTAGCAGTAGTATTCAATTTGTTATATTTCTGAAATTTCCTGAGAATGTAAATCTTAAATATTCTCATCCTGCACACAAAAGGTATATGAGTGACATGTTAATTAGATGACTAGTGTCATTTTATGAGAAATTCATTTATCAACATGTAACATATACCTTAAATATGTACTTACTATCTGTCTATATCTATGTATATATACACTAGATAATATTATAAAGTTTAAATGAAAATTTAGTCTTATCTGAGAGAGTAGCCTCACAGATTCCTATTTGGAGTGACGAGTTGAGAATATCTGCAAATTTCACTCATTTGCCATATTAAAATTACAGCAAAGAGGTAGACATTCATTTCGTGGGATGAGATAGTGACTGTCAACATTAAGATTATACTTCTAGCACAGGGTTTTAGAATGAGATTTTTATATCACTGTGTGGTGAAATGAAGTTGCATCTGAAGGAAATTGTTCACCAGGAGGAATACAAGAAATGTTACATTAATTTTTTAATGTTTTTCATAAAACATCTGCGTTATTAAAATATATATTTGTTTGCATAATATACAGTATATTCTAAACATTCAGTTTTGTATATTAACATTTTGTATTCAAAAAGAAAATTAGAACAGATATTTGGACAATAGTCTTTTTAAGGTTCAGAATCTTGGACAGAACCACTGAGCCCAAAATACCTCTTATTTGAATCCATGTGTTTTTGCTACAGTCCACTCACTTTCATCTTTTATCCCGTACTATGCTCAGGAAAAGAAAATTGATATTAGAAATCATTTTACTGCAAACAAGGAGTAGATGGGCAAGTTGAGCTGTTGTGGCTAATCTGGAAGAATCATGTGCTTTAGTTTTAAACACTCATCCTGCTTCAGCACATCAATGCAATGAAACCACAGTGCTGTTTGCTCTGAAGAGCGCTCAGAATCTTTAATTATTTCATTGCGTCTCTTCTTATCCTAGAACATACCATAAAAATGTCTTCGTCTGTCAAATATTTGCTAAATAGTTTTTAGTCTATGAATGTGTTCCATCCAGCTTTGATCTGTTAGCTCTGCAAGCTGTTAAATATGGGCGTGCAAGGCTTGGCCAGATAGCTCAGAGCACTAAAGTACCTGCTGAGGCAGGCACAAGGGCTGGGGCTCCATCCCCATGCCAGCCACGCCCCATGCTGAGACTGGGGCTGGGCATAGTGGCACATGCCTGTAATCCCAGGTCTTGGGAGGCTGAACACAGGAGGATCACCATGCATCTTATCTGTGTAGTGAGACCTTTTAGACCCTGTACTAAATACATATATATACACACATGTATATATACATATGTATGTGTGTGTGTGTGTGTGTGTGTGCTCTACTTGTCCTCTATTTAACCTATTTGAACTTATAGTTTTTAAATGATTGTACAAGAAGCCGTCAAAAAATACAAAAAAAATTCAAAAAAAACAAAACAAACAAACAAACAAAAAATAGCCGGGTGTGGTGGCTCACGCCTGTAATCCCAGCACTCGGGAGGCTGAGGCAGGAGGATTGGTGAGAGTTTGAGACCAGCCTGGGCTACAAAAGTGAGCTCAGGACCAGCCTCAACTGCATAGCGAGACCCTGTCTCAAAAAGACAAAAAAAAAAAAAAAAAAAAAAAAAAAAAAAAAAAAAAAAAAAAAAAAAAAAAAAAAAGAAGCCGTAATTTTGGCAAGTGGGTTCAGTTAAAAGAATACATTTCCTTTTTTTTTCTTTCCTTCTTATGCATTTTATTTTCATAATAAGGAATCCTAAAATTTCTCTGTAGTGGTGGAGAAGGAAAAATGGTGAACTCTCAAACACACAAATGAGAGGTTCATAACTTCTTTTATATGTTTCTAATATTTTAAACTTTCATGAAGACAATTCATATATTTAAATATAAATTTAAATATTTAAATTCTTTGAACTTTAAGCAAATGTAAAACAGAAACTATTCAACTGACTCTGAGGGACACATTTTTAGTAAACAGACAAACAGGCAAAATTAACAACTAGAATTTTATTCTGTGATAAAAAGGATCATTTTTTTAATGAGGTCTAGCCAATTTATGAGTGGGTCTTTCCTGTGTCCTCGGAATTGGCAACATAACTCTGACCAGAACTGGTGACACAGGGTTATGTTCCAGGATCCCTAAGCTGAAATGAGATGCACAGGAGGCGGACATTCTTAAGGACTTGCTTGAGGAATAGAGCATGCCTGTCGTACTCTGGACCCAAAGATGCTCAGGAGAGCAGAGAAAGACACTTGAGAGAGGATAGCTAAAATATATATCTTCCTAAAAATGCCCAGCTGTGTACATTTAGGTCTAATAGAATATGCACACTCTTATGGAAGCTTTCATGGCCATTTTTATGAAACCTGCTGTGAAATGATTTTAGCAAATAATCACATATGTACCATCCGGGCTTTCAGGTTACATAAGTGCAGTCAGAAATTCTCTTTGTAAACTGAAATTTTTTATGTTATAATTTTGAAGCTTCTGCCTTAGGTAATAACATAAGGAAGACACAAAGTCAATCATTAGGTATGTGTCAATAGTCATATCTGAAATATTTAAATATAATTAACATTTGCTTAGCTTTCAGCTCAATGAAAATATTCACTGTAACAGTATAGATTGTCATTTGATTTATTTTATCTACTACATAAATTGATTTCTAGTTTAGCTATATTGGCTTTATGACAATTTAATAGGAAAGTATTTATTTTCCTAAATCTATAAGCTGTTTTAATAAAAATTCACTAAAAATGGTTATTCTATTCAGAATATTAAATGCTGACAAACTAAATCAAAATATGGTGTCTTACATCCTACCATCATTAAAACACTTTAAAAAGTGTTGCCCACATCAGGATGTGTCTGAGGTGGTCACCGGACTGAACGCTGCCCTGTCCATTTACTGGACTGCCCTCTCTAGCTCTGTTCCACTGCTGTCCTTCCTGGGTACCATCAAGTGAGAAGTTTTGCCCAGCTAAGACCTTCCCACCATGATGTATACACTTTAGGGCCAGTGAAGTGAACTCAAGCCTCTGACACCTTGAGCAGAATGAAGCCTCTCCTTTAAGTTCTGGCTTTCAGAAGTTTTCCCAGCAATGGCAAAGTTGAGGAATACCGATGAAATGGATCATGAATGTGACTGTGTAATAGGCAGAGGGACCTGAGTTTTAATACCACTCTACCCTGCCATATGATGCCTTCTGCTGTTCTGATGTCTGAAAGCCACACCAGACACTACCCGACTGCACGACTTCCAAAACTGAAAAGCCAATTTAATTTTTAAAAGTTGCCCTGTGGATACAATTTTAATTTAGTAGCAGAAAGTTGGCTTATTAGAGTCTATTGTTAAAAGTATATATTAATATCTTTTATACTGTGTATAGTACATCCATATATCATAATCATATATGTGTAAATCATTTAAGTACATATTTATTTTTATACCATGTGTATATAAGGTTTGTTTTCTTGAAGAACTAATAATGATTAAATAACATTTATAAAAAATATGTAGTAGCCGGGCAGGGTGGCACACGCCTGTAATCCCAGCACTCAGGAAGCTGAGGCAGGAGGATCGGTGAGAGTTCGAGACCAAACTGAGGTACAAAACTGAGCTCAAGGCCAGCCTGAACTGTACAGCGAGACCCTGTCTCAAAAAGACAAAAATATATATATATATATATATATATATATATATATATATATATTTAGATAGCAACCAAGTTTGCTGATTTTGTTATTTCTTGGCTTTTAGGTAGAAGTTGCACTTTAAGAATCTTTCAGGATTGCACAATCTTCCTAGATAATTCACCAAGAAATCAAAATTTTAAGGCATTTTCAAAATAATTAATTAATTAATTAATTATGTATTTGGTGCAGGGTCTCACTACCTAGCTCAGACTCATAGTGATCCTCTTTTCTCAGCCTCCCCAGCTCTGGGATTACAGGCGTACACCACCATGCTCCATCTGATGTCCAGGTCAGTATTCTTGGAGGTGGGGCCAGTACACCATTGTGGTGCTAGAAATCGAACCCTGGTCCCTTGCCTCAGCAGGCACTTAGTCCACTGATTTACATGATGGGCCCTTAATTTATTTCAAATTAATTTTAATCAGAGCTCGTGCTATATTTATTCTCAATAATTTTAATTCAAAGTTGAGAAAATATTCAAACTCTAGTAATTTCTTTTAGAAATTAAGCATGTACAAATGCCAGTGGTAAACAGATTAGTGTTTTAGGGATGGCTAAATAGCTAAGTGGACTAAAGCATCTGCTTAGGCAGAGTTCAACCATTAGGGTTTGATCCCTGGTATGCCATGCTGGCTCCATCCCCAGGGTGTGCTGAAATGGCGACTGAGCTTGGGCATTGTGGTGCGTGCTTGCAGCCTCAGCGCTTGTGAGGCAGAAAACAGAAGAATTACTACAAGTCAGATCTATGTAGTGAGATCCTGCAGACCCTGAAGACCCTGTCCTAAATACATTTTTTAAGAGAGAGAGAGAGAGAGGGGAGAAGAAATTAGTCTTTTAGACAACTGGACCCATAGAACCAGCATCAGTTGCAGCCTTAATAGAAATGAAGTGTTTCAATTATCAGCCCAATTACTGAATCAAAAAACTGGGATTCTACTCAGTCATCTGTGGCTTGCAAAGACGTTATGAAATTCTGAGTTATGAAATGGTTAGGAACCTCTGCAGAAGGACACTGCCGCTGTGAGGATTAGAGTGGTTTGGTTAGACTTAGTTTCTCCTATAAACAGAACATTCAGACTATGCAGATGTTTTCCACCCTGCAGACACTCTAGAGTAAATCATAAAGAATTAAAAATGTCCGATGCTTTCAACTATGGAAGGGGGGATAGAAATCAGGTATTTTCTTAAATTTCCTGAAAGGTAGCTCAAATTTGGGATTGCTGGGTTGATAAAGTAAGTCCTTAAAGGAGTGGGGAGTCATTTAAGAATTACAAATATATTTCTTAGGGACTAGGGTCCTTTTGAGGGCATAGTAACTTAAGATGTCTTAATAGAAAGACATCACAATGTACCTATTGCCTCAGAAATGTGTCATTATTAAAATTATTCTGAAGGCCACATAAATGCATGCCTAGATTTTTATCCACTTAAAATTTAGAGAAAAAAGGAATACTATATCTGGATGGCATAGCCATAAAAGAAAGACCATACAACATGGCTTAGACCAGTTAGGACTGACAAATTTGAAAACATGAAGCTTACTATACAACAAGACTCTACAAATATAAGTAAATAAATGATGCCAGAGGAAAAATAATTTCAAGATATAACAACTGAGTTAATATTCATATTATATAAAGCACTCATAAGTGAGAGTGATATAAATAATTTTTAAAAGTTAAGACTGGTTCTCATCATGAGTGCAAAAATGAAAGTACAAGATATTTATTGTTGCATAGGTTGTAATGACAGTATGTTAGAAATAATTTTTAGATTTTTAAGGTAAACCACCTTAGTGGCCATACAGTGTATTTGCTTTACTATATATGTTTTTACGACTGTTGAAATTAGGTACCATTTCCTATATTTATTGGCTATTGTCTTATTAACGATTTTAGATTCTTTTTTGTCTATTTGTTTATCTTTGAGACAGGATCTCTATCTGCACTACACACTCACCTTATGCTCACTTTTGTAGTCCCTTGACTGGTCTCAAACTCCCTCCTGTCTCAGCCTCCCTAGTGCTAGGATTACAGACACATGCCACGACCTCAGGTTCCAGGGTGGGCACTGTGTACCTCGGGGTTCTATGGCCAATACGGCATGAGGGGGCCAACGGTCAAACTCACGTGCTTGTCCTTACCAGGTGGGTGCTTATGCCTCAGAGCTGTCTCTCCAGCCCTTTCTTTTATTGAGTCTGTTTATATCTATTGCTTATTTTTTCCAATTTGATTGTAATTATATATATATATATATGTATATATATATATACATATATATATACATATATATATATATATATTCTCATGTGAGTTTCTTGCTGAAAATATGGGCCTCAGGTTAGTCAAATGGTGCCTGCAGTTGTAATTAGAAGACACCTCTTCCTGTGTTATTCCATTTCTATCATTCTGACATCCAGAGATACTACCAGAGAGAACTCAGCTGACTGCTTTGAGCCACTTCTAATTTAGTTTTTTGTTCCAGAATGTATCCTCCTGTATTCATATAATGGTCTCACTGTTTCCTAATGTATTGAGCTGAACACCCAGTTCACCTCTTAGCTAGCATGAATCTATTGGATAACACTCAAACATCAATCCAGATTGTTCAACTAAGGGAGACTTACAAAATATTTAAGTCACAAAATGGAAATGTCAATAATTACAAGTTACTCAGTTAATGAGTAAAGGAAAGACTGGTTTATTTAAGAGCTACAATGGCTATTAACCTGAAAGATGATAGAGAAGAATTAGGAAAACAGCCTGAATACAAACTCTACCACACAAGCAAATAAAACGAAATGAAATGAAAAAAACAAAACAAAACCCCCAGAAAACCACCAATGCCTACTGTTGTAACCTTCAGAGATTATGTGCACATACTTTAAGTCAATAGACAGAATTCTTTAAAAAATGATCTCCTTTTATTGCTCATAATTCCGGTAACATGCTAATTTAATAAAAACCTATTAATTAGGGATTATAGTAGAATGCTTACTAACATTTGAAAACTTACATTTGGTCCCTGGAATCATCCAAAAAATGTATCCCCCAAGGAAACTAAGAAATAAAAATCCTACAAATAGAAAGTAATTATATATATATATATATATATATATATATATACATATAATATATATACATATAATATATATAGTATATAGTTTTATAATATATATTATATTACACATATAGTTTATATAGATTATAATATATTTTATATATATACATATATATATATATATAATTTTCTCAACCTATTTAAGGATCTCTATTCTTTTAGTAGCCATTAAAAAAGAAACAGAAATATGCCACTAATTGCAAAATAATGTCAGTTAAGCAAAGGGAAGAAATCATTCAAATGGAAAAGGAAGTAGGAAGAGTGAAAGGAGAAAGGACAGAAGGGAAAGGGGAAATACCGCAAGTCAGTTATACTATTTGGGACTTTGGTTCATTGAAAAGTAAGATTAGTGCAGATATCAATTGGAGAAAATTTTATGCCCAGATGAGGAGCTACTTTAAAGATAAAACATGCAATGTGTGAACTATGGATATAATTCTATTATTTTGTTTTGAAATTTTGTTTTATCCTTTTTCAATTAAATAATAATGTCATGCTTGCCTATCATTTATGTTTTTAAATACTTTATCAAAAAGGTTTTCAGAGAAATTTGGACAAATATTTTAATTATATGTAAAATCTAAAAACAAATGAAAAATAAAATATATAAAAAGCAATTTGGTTAAGATATGCCAAAAGGTATGGCCACGGACATACCTCTGTTAAAAATGCCTTCAATAATGAGGAGGAGGAGGAGAAAGATGTCCCCCTTTCTCCCCGGAAGCCCCATTGTACACTACTAGCTCTTAAATGTCAACTCCAGGAAACCACAGAACGAAGGCTTACAGAACAGAGTTGGGTGGGAAACAAGTGACCAGATAATAGCTCTTTTGGAATCAATTAAATATGATGCGTCTCTGCTATTTCCTAACTTACCTTTTATATTTGCAGCATATCTTACATTAATATGACAGCAATTGCAGTTACATTTATCTCTTTTGGGAGCTATGAGAGTACTGTGTTAATACAGTTTGTTAGACATTGATAATATTTGTAGCTGTGTGTAATTTGATAAGCTCTCACCATTTTTTATGTTTCTAAAATGTTTCTTGTCTTCTCTGAAAAAAAGCAGACCTTAACAAATTCTTTAGAATAAGAGAAAAAACATCCAAGTTCTAATTTTTGTAGGAAGACTTTTTGTTGTGGTTAAAAGTCAATGTGTTAGATGTATACACAAGTTTCATTGTATTCTATTAGATCAAACACTATTTGCTGATTATTTATTTGGATGGTTTTACTAGCCTTCATATTTTGCAATTATTTGTTAGTAACTGGAGAAAACCAAAAACTATAACTTCAGAGTGAAAATATGTAAAATGATCCTGGAAGATATGGTACACTGAACACGTGTTATTTTTAGTTCTCCAGACTCTTTCTTTAAATAATTACTTGCAATTCTCCCTTTATATTTTACACAAGTGACATACAAGGTGTGATAAACAAAGTCAATGTTTAACAACACTACTGTAAAAAAAA